>UESW01004724.1:147874-200499 GCA_900491605.1 Calamus simplicifolius
TTATTCGGTGGCTGAGAAAGAAAAATCTTTTTGAAGCCCCCACTATCCCTATTCTTAGGGACATATGGGCTATCTTGCAGAAAGTTGATACTATCCAGATACGGCACATATATCGTGAAGCCAATGCGGCGGCTGACTGGACGGTTGCTTCAATGGCTCAGCATGCTGGTTACTAGATTTGGAGGCAGGGTGACCCTTGTTCTACTATTTTGCAGCAAATTTGTATTCCGATATATCTGGGTTATGTCATACTAGACTAGTGTGATAGCCCGTTTGTACCAAAAAAAAAAACACACACACCTAACCTCTAGGGTCTTGGGAGGGAAAAAAGATAATTAAATACATAAATCATAACCCAAAACTCTAAGGCACAAGATGCCTAAATCAAACTCAAAATTAAAACCTCTGCCTTTGTGAGTGATTATATCTCAAAATTAAAACCTAAATCAAACTCAAAATATAAATTCCAACATGATAGAGAGAAAGGGAAAGGAATCTAAAAAATCTCAAAGGAAATCCAATGGCCTTTGCTTTTACAGAAGAGAGAGAAATATTGAAGAGATGTGTTAGGACTTGCAATCAATGAGAAATGAAGGGAGGACTTTAGGGACGTATTTGAAATTTTATTAAATGGTTGAGGGTATTTTTGTCTCTTAAATAAATATCACAAATGTGTCCGGTTGGAATCCCCGGAGAGAATGGGTGTCATCGAGATAAGTTAAAATTATTTTCTAAAATTCAATATAAATTTAGAAAATTGGAAAATAGAGTTCTTCGATCCTTCATTTGAAAAATTTTCTCACTGAAAAATTTTCTGTAGAATTATTTCTAGAAAATAATCCTTATTTTCTACCATTACAACCCTCAAATATTTTTTATTTATTATGGATTGTCGCAACATTACAGATTCTCTAAAATAAATAGATGAGTGATATGTGAGAGTCTATACTAGTGAATGTTTAGTTTCATATCAATTATATATTAAAAAAATCTTAAATACTTATATAGAATTAAGGAACTCAAATATTAACTTTTTAATTAATCTTTTTAGGTGAATTCCTAAGCTGTAACAAATGGTATAGAGTAGACTTGGCTCATAACCTATGTAGATTAAGGGATAATATAGATGAACCTATATGTTTGTAATTGAATTTAATTGAATTTGAATGTAGAGTTAGATATGGATTCTTGGAGTGATGAGGATACTAATGCTTAAATAAAAGAGAGCCCATGTTGGCGAGTGCCCAGTTCCACATCAATTATATATTAGAAAATTTTAAATACTTATGCAATATCAAGGAGCCTTATTTTCTTGGTTAGGCTTTTTGGATGAGATCCTAAGTTATTATAGATACCCAATGTTATAGTTTTGCATTGGCCCACTTACATGAATTTTTGATAATTTTACTTAAGATCATCCTTGCTATGTTGGTCTCTAGGCTCCAACTCAAGACCTTCACTATGTCATATTTGTTTTGTGTGCCACAAAAACCAGTTTGGAAGATGACATTATTACAATGGTATCTTGTATTGCTATATGAGGATCTTGTGTCCATCATTTTATTAGACAAATATAGAAATTTATCTCTCACTTCTTAATAAACTAGGTTTACCAAGAAAATAATGTAGAAGTTGATTATTTGACCGGTCTTGGAACTACAAGAGCATGGCTCTCTTCTTTGTGCTCTAGTTTCGTATATTAACTTCTCTATTTCACTAGAATTAGTGTCACGAGACTTTGTTTTTTTGTGAGATTAGTTGATTTCTTTACCTTGTACGAAGACTTATCCCCTATATGATTATAGAAAGAGGAAATATTAAAATTATGATGCTTAAATTTTCCTAGTTATAATAATGTGCAACATAAAATTGAAATGAAACTATTATCTAAACAATATTTGATATTTATTTTTGAATCAAATTATCATGAGGATGGAAGGTGATTTTTTTTTTTTTTGCTAGGCTTGTTTCGAACATCCCTTTTCTCAATAAAGACAAGACATTCTAGGCATTATTTCGTAAGAAAATATGCAGCAATTAAAATATTTATATAATAACAATATTAATGCATGACTTCATTATAAAGATCATCCTCTCACTTTCCATAATTAACACAATAGTATCCACATCATGCTGCCCTTGTTTCATTAAGACAAAAATGAGAAAAAAAAATATTATAGTCCTTTAGTACACTAGTGAGAATAAGGAGTGGTTGAGACTAGAAAGAAACACCAGTCTAACTAAAAATATAATATTAAGTGCTGCTAATACATATTTATTTTTTAGTTATATTTGCAACTACTAAATTATAATAAAAGTCTATAGGTTTAAGGTCTATTTGGATTAACCTTTAATCCAACTGTTCAACAACAGCTATCTCACGTAGCTTTTGGCCAATAGCTACCAATGATTATTTAAAGATGCTTCATTAGCTAATCCAAACAGTGCCTTAGTATAAGCATAAGATGAAATAGTAATAAAATTTATATAATCAAATAAGAATAGAATTACGGTTTGAAGAATATTAAGTTATGTAGCCAATAGATAAGAAGAAATCATCAGCAACGAAAGAAATAAAATTCTGCTCTATTAGCAGGCTTGGCAACTATAAAGATTTAGGATTTACTTAGTGATGATTATGTCTCAGGATGAAAGAAATAGAGAAGGAAGAAAGATAAACATGCATTTTTGTTTTATTGTTAAAATAACATTAAAAAAATTAGATTGAGAGACCATACAAATGCTACTTGCTATAAAAAATTGCATTAGTCAAACAAGATGCTTAAGCATACCCAATTATGAAATTGACTCATGAACATTAGCAAGATGAAAGAAAGAGAGAAGGAAGAAAGATAAACATGCATTTTTGTTTTATTGTTAAAATAACATTAAAAAATTAGATTGAGAGACCATACACATGCTACTTGCTATAAAAAAATGCATTAGTCAAACAAGATGCTTAAGCATACCCAATTATGAAATTGACTCATGAACATTAACAAGATTATATTTTGGAGTATGTAATGATTAGCATCCATTCTGGGATAGTTTGAATAGGTTTTCAAGGTCTAGGTCCAAACAAAGCCCAAACAAAACTATTTCAAACATAAACAACCTCATTAAATATATTTTAGAGAAGGTTAAAATATTTAAATGTTTAAGTGTTATAATATTACCAATAAAATGGATGTCCACTAATATTTAAAAGGAGGTTATGTCAGGTTGTGTCTACCAATAAAGATGGTATCTATTGGTATTTTAAGGGAATGTTATGTCTATTGGTATTACCTATATAAATTCTTATTAATTTTGAAAAATGTAACATATTTATTCATTTACCTATAAATAGATGGCATGGTATTTGAGATACCCAAATGGAATAAAGAAAACATATTCCAATACTTTCTTTTTCTAGTCTCTTTGTTCTATTGTTACTCTTTAATTATTGCTACTCTTTAATTATATAACACCTACCTCATCATTCTATATTTGTTGAAGAAACTATTATTGACTCTCTACCTCATCATTCTATATTTGTTGAAGAAATTATTATTGAGGTAAATATTATTTGCGTTTATGCAAGTTATTTACATATCTGATCAATTATTTTCTCTTAATATTTTTCTTGTTACTCTTAGTTTCAACTTATCACTTGGTATATATATATATATATATATATATATATATATATATATATATATATATATATATATATATATATGCAATTGTCTCTAATCCTTGATAAATTTGAAACAATTTTTATTCTAATAAAAGGTTGTGTACTAATTTACTTTGTGTGCTTTGATAGTATTGCTATGGCAAATTTGGCAAAACTTGATTTTGTGGCACTAGATATCACGAGCAAAAAATTATCTATCATGGATACTTGATACTTAAATCCATCAGGAGGCTAATGCCCTTGGTGATACAATTAAAGATGGTAATGAGGCATCCAACCAGGACAAAGCAAAAGCAATGATCTTCCACCTTAACGAGGGATTGAAAGTTGAATACCTAACGGTAAAAGATCATCTTGTCCTTTGGAAAAGCCTAAAAGAGCGTTATGACAATCAAAAAATGATCATTCTTCCAAAGGCTCATTATGATTGGATGCACTTACGTCTATAAGATTATAAGACAGTAAGTGAATACAATTCAGCTAGGTTCAGAATTACTCTTCAGTTAAATTATATGGAGAAAAAGTTACTGATGAGGATATGCTAAAAATTTTATTTTTACTTTTTATGCTTTCAATTTGCTCCTGCAGCAGCAATATCGTGAAAAGAATTTTAGAAAATATTCTGAACTAATTTTTGCATTTTTATGGCTGAACAAAATAATAAACTTTTAATGAAAAACTATGAAGCCACCATTTTCTGAAATGAATGCGACTACATATCAATTTTATAAACAAAGGCATGGCCGTGGATGTAGCCATGGACACAAATGTGGTCGAGAACATTTTGGTTATCGTGGTGACCATGTTAAAACTCTTTATCGCCATCTGAAATGGGAGAAAAATGAGAAAAAAATTAAGAAAGGCAAAGGAAACTTAAGTAAAAATTTGGTAGAAAACTCATACTATCATTGTGGAATGAAAGGTCATTGGTCGCGTACCTATCGCATGCCGAAACACCTCATCGAATTTTATCAGGAGTCATTAAAAAAGAATAAGAAAAAGATGAAAATAAATTTTGTTTCTAAATGTGGCCCTTCTGATACTGGATTTGATGATCCGGATGTTGCTGACTTCTTTATCCAACTAGAAGAAAATAATGCTTATCAATTGATAGCATGAATGTATAAGGATGATTTTTAGAATGCCTACGTTATCAAATAATACCATGCAATAAAATAATATCTTATTATATATATGTTTGTTTTAAAGAAACTGATGCAATGATGAATTATGACTTTTAGTTTTTATGCCTTTATATACCATGTATTCTAATTTATATTTCACTACATGTCATTCTTTCCATGAAAAAATGAAATTATCTCGAGTAGGATCTTTTGTCAACAATAATAATTTGTGTCTCGTAGATAATGCTATAATGCACACTATACTTAAAGATATAAATACTTCTTCTACTTAAGAATGCAGGTAACAAATGTCAGTACAATTTATGGTAGTACAAAATTGATTGAAGTCTCTAGAAGAGCCCATATCATTTTGCCTAGAGGAACAAAATTCATAATTGATGATGCCTTATATTTTGAAAGGTCTCAAAAAATTTATTGAGTTTTAAAGATATTCGCAGAAATAGATATCACATTGAGACAATTAATGAAGGCAATATTGAGTATTTGTGCATTGCAAGTACTATCTCATGCAAGAAATGTATATTAATAAAATTGCCTGCATTTTTCTCTGGTTTATAATACACAAATATAAGCACAGTTGAAGCATATGCTATAGTAAATCAAAAGTTTACTAATCAAAATGATTTTATAATTTGGCATAACCGGTTGGGTCATCCTGGTTCAATTATGATGCGAAGAATTATAGAGAATTCATGTAGACATTCATTGAAGAATCAAAAAATATTACGATCAAATGAATTTTCATGTGTTGCTTACTCTCAAGACAAATTAATTATTAGGCCATCATTGGCTAAAATCAAGAGGAATCTCTTGGATTTCTGGAACGTATGCATGGTGAATCACAGCAACTTCCAGCTGCAACATATTCTGCTTCAGCAGTAGATAATGCAACCGAATTTTGCTTTTTGCTAAACCAAGAGATTAAGTTACTTCCTAAGAATTGACATGCTCCACTTGTACTTTTTCTATCTAGTTTACATCCAGCATAGTCAGAGTCAGAATATGCAATCAAGTTTAATGTTGAGTCTCTAGAATACCATAAACCTACATTTTTAGTTCCACTTAAATATCTTAAAATTCTTTTTACAGTAATTAAGTGAGATTCCTTAGGTTTAGATTAAAATCTAGCGCATAGGCATACACAAATATGATATCTGGTCTACTAGCTGTCAAGTAAAGAAGAGATCTGATCATACCTCTGTAATATTTTTAATCTACTTTCTTACCATCTTCATCTTTGTCCAGTTTGCATGAAGGACTCATAGGAGTTCCAAGTGGTTTGATTGACTCCATTCCAAACTTCTTGAGAAGTTTTTTGTGTATTTGGCTTGATTGATGAAGATTCCTTCTTTGCTTTGTTTGATTTGAAGTCCTAGGAAGAAGTTGAGTTCTCCCATCATGCTCATTTCAAACTCACCCTGCATTAACTTAGCAAATTCTTGACATAACAAATTGTTAGTAGCACCAAATACAATATTATCAATATATATTTGTACTACTAATAAATCTTTATCTTTTCTTTTCAAAAATAGTGTTTTATCAACATTTCCTCTTATAAAATCATTTTCAATCAGAAATTTATTTAATCTTTCATACCAAGCTCTAGGTGCTTGTTTTAAACCATATAGTGCTTTGTGCAATTTAAAAACATGATTTGGAAATTCATGATCTTCAAAACCAGAGGTTGTTCAACAAAAACTTTCTCATTTATAAATCATTTAAAAATACACTTTTAACATCCATTTGAAATAAATTGATATGCAAATGACATGCAAATGCAAGTAGTAATCTAATTGCTTCTAGTCTAGCTACAGGTGCAAAAGTTTCATCAAAATCAATTCCTTCTTCTTGATTATATCTTTTGCAACTAATCTAGCTTTGTTTCTAATTACTATGCCATTTTTGTCTAATTTATTTCTAAATACCCATTTTGATCCTATAACAGAATGATCTTTAGGTCTATCTACAAGAGTCCAAACATTATTTTAGTAAATTGATTTAATTCTTCTTGCATAGCTAACATCCAATTATTATCTTTTTCTGCTTCTTCAATAGTTTTAGGTTCAATTTGAGATACAAATGCAAGATGATTATTGATGTTTCTCATTGATGATCTAGTTCTTACTCCTTGAGATGGATCACCTATAATTAATTCTTTTGGATGATCATAGGCATATCTCCAATCTCTAGGAAGATCCATATCATTATGATTTGCATCAACAACATCAACACTAGGAGAATCATTATCTTTAGCTTCTTGTTCATGATCCGAAGATACATCTATATTCAATTTTTCAATGTCTCTTTTTAAAATGTTTGTATCTTCCTCATCATCAATCTTTCTGGAACTTGATGCTAAAGATTCATCAAAGATTATATGAATAGATTCTTCTACAATTAAGTTTCTCTTGTTAAATACTCTATAGGCTTTACTAGATGTTGAATATCCTAAGAAAATGCCTTCGTTCAGATTTTGCATCAAATTTTCCTAGATTATCTTTACCATTATTATGAATGAAACATTTACAACCAAATGCATGAAAGTAACTTATGTTTGGTTTTCTATTATTCCATAGTTCATAAGGAGTTTTCTTAATGATTGGCCTAATTAAAGCTCTATTAAGAATGTAACATGCCGTGTTTATAGCTTCTGCCCAAAAGTATTTTGGTAAGTTGCTTTCACATAGCATGGTACGGGCCATGTCTTCTAAAGTTCTATTTTTTCTTTCAACTACTCCATTTTGTTATGGTGTTCTGGGTGCTAAAAAATTATGATGAATGCCATTTTCTATGCAAAAGTTTTCAAATAAATGATTTTCAAATTCAGTGCCATGATCACTTCTTAGAGACACTATGGTGTTGTTTTTCTCATTTGTGACCTTCTTGAAGAATTTCAAAAATAATGGAAAGGTCTCATCCTTATGAGCTAAAAACAGTACCCAAGTGTATCTAGAATAATCATCTACAATCACAAGACCATATTTCTTTCCTCTAGACTTGTGGTTCTAGTAGGTCCAAAAAGATCCATGTGAAGTAGTTCAAGTGGCCTAGAAGTGGAAACAATATTTTTGGTTTTAAAAGAATTTCTAGTTTGTTTTTCAAATTGACATGCATCGCAAATTTTGTTATTTTCAAAGTCTAGTTGTGGAAGTCCTTTTACTAAATCTATTCTTATTAATTTTGAAATTAGGTGTGTGCTTGCATGACCTAATCTACAATGCCATAACCAACCAATCTCATTCATATTAGCATTATTAGCAACTAAGCAATGATTACTAGTAGACAAATTGTCTAATCAATCAAGTATATATTGCCATTTCTATTTCAACAAAAATAATGCTATTATCAATGGGATTAGAAACGGTGCAGACAGATGCTTCAAATGATACTTTAAAACCTTTATCACATAATTGGCTAATACTTATAAGATTATGTTTTAAACCATTGACATACAAAACATTTTTCAATATATGTGGAGGGAGTTATTTGAATATTACCAAACCCCATGATTTGGCCTTTGCCATTGTCACCAAACGTAACAACTCCTCCTCTTTTGCTCTCAAGGGTGATGAATTGATCCTTGTCACCCGTCATGTGTCTTGAGCAGCCACTATCGAGATACCACTTTCGCTTTGATCTTTTGGCCGCAAGACACTCCTGCAAAAATAATTAAGTCTTATATTTAGGTACCCAAGCCTTCTTGGGTCCTTCATGGTTAGTAGCATAAAATATCGTTCCTTTGGGAACCCAAATTTTCTTGCTTTTACTACTTAATTTTTTGTTACTGTTTCTTGCATCACATTCATAGGATTTATGGCCTTTCTTGTTGCAATAATGACATGTAACATTATCTCTGTTTTGTTCTTTTCTAAAAAAGTTTTTGACAAAATTTTGTTTTATGTTAGGTCTATATCCTAATCCAGCCTTATCAAATATAGCTCTTTGATTACTCAATAATAAATTAAGTTTTTCAAAACTATAAGTAAATTTATCAACAATATTCTTATATTTATCAACTTCCTTCTTTAATTTATCATTTTGTTGGAAATTGATTCTTTTTCTTTTGTCAAATTTTCTTTTTCAGATTTCAGCATCTTAGTCTCATTGGTAAGATTATCTTTTTCTTTAATTAGAATTGAATTATCATTTTTAAATATTTATATTTCTTTTTAAAACTTTAAAATCATCTACCGGTTCATTAAAGGCTTCAAATAATTCATCAAATGCAAACTCATCACTAGGGTTTTCGGAACTTACCTCGTTGTCGTTTGCCATAAAGCAAATATTTGCAACTTCTTTTTGTTCTTCCTCTGAAGAGGATTCATCGCTGTCACTCTAGGTTGCAATATATGCTTTCTTCTTCTTCTTGTAAGTCTTCTTCAATTGAGGACAATCGTATCTGAAGTGCCCCGATTTTTTACACTCATAGCATATCAAGGGGTCTTTCTCTTTGTCCTTGTCCTTTTCTTTTTCTTTTTCTCCTTCCATTTTAATTCCTAATTTCTTCTTGTGAAGGGTCTCTTTCTTCTCATGAATTTTTTGAACTTTCTAGCTAGAGAGCTGTCTCATCATCATCATCATCATTATACTGCAGCTCTCCTCACTTTCTGCAGCCTTAAGAGCTATAGTCTTTTTCTTCTTAACATCTTCCTCTATGTGCTGCTTCATGGTTAGCTCATGGGTCATTAGAGATCCAAGTAGCTCCTCCAAGGTTAAAGTTGAGGTCCTTGGCTTCTTGGATTGCTGTCACTTTTGCTTCCCAAGTTCTTGGTAGTGACCTAAGAATTTTGCGAACAAGTTCAGAGTTAGTATAGGTCTTGCCTAGACTTTTCAAACCATTTACAATATCGGTAAATCTAGTATACATGCATGCTATAGTTTCAGTTTGCTCCATGCTAAATAATTCATATTTATGAACAAGAATATTTATCTTAGATTCTTTAACTTGGTTTGTACCCTCATGGGTAACTTCTAATATATCCCATATCTCTTTTGCAGAATTACATATAGATATACGATTAAATTCATTTGCATCTAAGGAACAATATAAGACATTCATGGCCTTAGCATTGAGCTAAGCCATTTTCCTATCATTATCATTCCAATCCCTTTCGGGCTTAGGAACAATAGAGCCATCAACAATGTGTATGGGTGTGCTAGGTCCATCAATTATAACACTCCACAATTCATAATCAAAAGCTTGAATGAATATCCTCATTCTTGCTTTCCAATATGAATAGTTGGAACCATTAAATAAGGGAGGTCTATTTGTAGAATGACCTTCGGCAAATGAAGATCCAACTTGAGCTGCCATTTGGATCTTTTGCTTTTGATCGTGTGATCAAATAAACAATGAGCATTGGCTCTGATACCAATTATTGGCCCAGATGGCAACCCAAGAGGGGGGGTGAATTGGGTTCTTTAAAAAAAAATTTAACCCTTTAAAAAAAATATTGGCTTTGAGATAGATGAAATTAAATGCAATGTGAATATGAAGCACAAACAAGGAAATAGAGATAGAGATAATCGAAGCATGGAAACACAAAGATTTTATAGTGGTTGGTGTATCCAACACCTACGTCCACTCCCAAGATTCACTTGGGTCCACACTATAATCCTCTTAATTACAGTCGAGTTGTTTTCCAAGATCACAACTCAGAACTTGTTGTTTTCCAGGGATCACAACGAACCCAGCCGGTTTTTCGGGCTCACCAGCACAAAACCCTAAACTCAAGCTAATCTAGCTTGACCCGAGGTGTACAACCTCCACTAGTTCAATCCCCTTGATAGAACTAGCACAAACAAGAAAGAATAGTATTTTTCAATAATACAAAGCTCCTAAATGAGCAAATATTCAAAAATAAATGAATAGGGTTAAAAAGCCTGTTTGAAGTAGATTGAATTTGAGCTTTTCTTCTTTTCTTCTTTTCCTCTTCTCTTTGGAGATGTTGAATCAGCCTCAGCTTTGATTCGTTGCAAATATTGCAGATGAGAAGTTGAAAAATCTTCAAAAACATAGCTTCTTCTTCCTTTTTGAGAATCCTCCGATTTTTCAAGTTTGAATGCCTTGGATTCCTCTTTGAGCTTTTTGGAGTGGAAGGATTTGAGTTTGAATACTTTTCTCTTGGATTTCAGGCTCAAGACTTTCGGATTTTTGATTTGAATATTCTTCTATTTTCCGTTCTTTCTCATCTTTTCAAAACGAGCGTTCTCCCCCTTTTATAAAATTTTTTAATCTTTTTGGGAAGAAACTAGCCATTGGAGTGTACCTGGAAACAAAATATATCCGTTAGAAGTTAGGTAAAAAGAAAATATTACCGTTAAAGCTGATCTGGCATTTTAAAATTTCGTCCCAGACAGGTTGGAGTCGGCTCCAACTTTTAGGTGTCGGCTCCAAGTCGTTTATCCAAAAATAAAAAGTTTGAGTTCGTCGAGGAGTCGGCTCCGAAAAAGTTAGGTGTCGGCTCACCATCGTCAGGTGTCGGCTCAAAAGACTGTGTGTCGGCTCCAAGATGCTAAAAAATAAGCGTTCTGTCCCCGCATCGGAGTCCGCTCCAGACACTGTAAGTGTCAACTCTGAAACTCTGGGTGTGGCTCCGAAACTCTAGGTGTCGGCTCCAGACCGTATCAAAAATCAGAAGAATATTTGACTGCCCATGAGGTCGGCTCCAGGATTCCTAGGTGTCGACTCCAGGTCCTGAAACTTTGAAACTTATGATTTGCAATTGATTCAAAACACATTTCTTAATACCTTTATATTGATCAAATATTTTTAAGTCCTGAAACACTTATCAAATCTATTAGTAATCAAATAAATATACTCAATTCCTTTATTAATCATCAAAATCAATAATTGGGTCAACACTAATCCTAATAGTCTTCTTAGTTAGATCGAATCAATAATCTATATTAGCATAAATAAATAATTTATTCACTAAAATTCATAATTTAAACAATTACCATTTTACCATTCTAGCTCATATTTTGAAAATTATCACTTTACCCTTCCTAACTATGCTTAACTAGACCATTTATGCCTTAGTCATTTGATAATTTAATTAGTTAACTTTTTCATAAAAATTACTAAACTAGCTATTTACCAAATTACCCCTTCCTATCCTATGTTTAATCACCTTATAGTATCCATCAATCATTAATCAAATGAAATTATCCATTTAGTTAATTAATGATTTCTGGTTTTAATATTAAGAATAGATGTAATTGGACTTGCTTTTGATATATTTATCGTTATTCAGGTACCATATTTACTTCTTTAGGCTTTTATTGAATCAAACAATAGGTTTGAATGCATATTTTTTTGATATATATACATATACATAAGGTATTTCTTGAATATTTTAAATCGAAGCAATTTGATGTCTGACATGGACCTATATGATATGATCGTTTGATAGAAATATTTCAACATTCTACTTTTCTCACATATTCTATACATCACATTAGATAGATATTACATTCATGGAATATAATTTAATTTTAAAATATCTTGATCGTAAAATGATAGACACGCGAGACTCAAAATCTTATGCTAAACAGCATGAAGGTTTGGGTCCTCTTTAAAGCATAATATTGAAAATGCTCATGTTTTAAGTTTACTTGATCAAACCAAATCCATTTATTGTTTACCGAACCAACAAAACTGTTTCTAGTTCAATAGAACAAAGCTGATCCCAGCTGAACCTAACTCCTGGTTCAATTTAGATCAGAACCAAATCACATCAGCTTTAATGTCTAATTAACTGATTTAACTATAGCTGAAATCCATCCTAACAATTGATTTAGGCTTGAACCAGTGTGAACCCAGCCCATCCATTAGCCGGTTCACACTGGACCACAGAAGACCTTCGCCTCCTTCGCATCTCCAGCTCTCCCATCGAACACCCTAACCCCCACGACCAACTGCCCAACTTCATCCGCACAATGATCGGCCATGGCTGATGATTGATCCCTGCTCGCCGGCTTCGATCCCAACCCCAACTCCGACGAAGCGGTCGCCGGCGTTCGGCCACCGTAGCCACAGCCGAATGGGAACCAGCGGTTCCCATCTCCTGCCAACGTCGCTCACCGGCGATATTTGGATGGTTAACTCCATCCAAGATCAAAGATCTTCGGCGATGTTAAAGATCTTTTTTTTTTAAAAAATTACCTCTCCCATCTACTAACTTTGATTTCCTCTAAAACAGAAACAGAACAGAGGAATATGTTGCTCGGCTTACCTGGAACCGTCTGGTGACTGTCGGTGACGATCTACGTCGCCAAAAGCTTTCTAACATGCGAGGTCCTTCTTAAACATCTTACGTTGGATAAAGAAGAAAATGACGAGTAATTTATAGGTAATAAAGCAAGAATAATAATGTACTAATTGATTTTTTTAAACTGTGATGGTTCAAATTGATGTGACCTTATCCGTCTTACTTTTTTATAACGAAACGATCCGATATGCATACTTTGCTCTATATGGCACTTAGATATCTCACATCGAATAAAAAAGAAATGATGAATGATTTATATGCAGTAAAGCAAGAAGGACAAAATACCAATTGGATCCCTTTTGAACTGTGAAGACATCGAAAGAAGTTTTCTGTTCAACAAGATCGATAGAGGAGGCAACATAGAGAGCATTCAAACAAAGTATGAATAATTTTGTCAAGAAAAAATATTAAATTATTAAATATAATAATATAAATAATTAATTCTTTCTAAAATAATCTATATTATTTTTTATAAAATAATTTAAATTATTAGTATAAGATAAATTATTATTTAAAATATGTATCTATTGAATCTCGTTTAAACTATCAATAATCTGAATTTATCCGTCATCAAATGCAACCTAAAAAGGTAATAACTTTTTTTTTAATTTTTTTACTGAACTATGTTTCCAATGCGATTGATGGGCAAATGCTGCTGTTCGGATTAACTTTGGCACAAAAGTTCTGGGAGAAAATGCCGCTGTTCTGAAACTTCCGGCATGGCAGGTTCAGCAGCAGAATTTCCTTGGAATTGATGAGGTGGGCGGGCCAGCCCAGAGAAGAAACCATTTAAGAAATCTATGCCTCAAGTAACTCGATATATATTGATGGAAAGTCACTCAATAATATCACTCACCTGAAGTGGCGTATTCCCGTTGGTCCCTTTGAATTGGTACGTGGAATCTACAATTTAATGTTTGGTACAGACATTCTTGTGACTTTTCTGAGTTCAGTTCCTGACGCGAATAGCCTTAAAAAAAAAACTATAATTATAATATTTTACAGAACAAACAGATATTATAAACAGTTGACATATTTTTCTACTAATTATGCAATTTTATTTTATAGAGTGTTCAGGTGATATACAGAATTGTTGTAGGTATCCGATATATTCTGACAGTGAGAAGCCTGTTATAAAGTAGAATTAATTGCATAAACAAAACACAGACTGATGTTATTCAGAAGGATCGTCCCTAAATGTCTGATTCATGCTTCACGCTTATAAATCATAAATGATACACATGCTTTACTTGTTTATTGTCAACCAAGTCCGTGATCAATTGGTTGGAATACAACTTCTTCAATTCATAAAAGCAAGAAAAATTCATTTGTTAATGTCATTAACATGCCAAAGCAATATCTAAGTAATTACTTCAAATTATAATGACCGCAAGCAGCTGCCAAGCTAACCCAGGCCTCACCGTAGGGCTTTCTGATAGCTTACCAGAAGTTTTTTTTATCAAAGAAGAAGTTTTGCTGCACCAAAGATGGTGTAGCAAGAGTTGCAATGCGCTTAATGATTAATGCACCATATATATACACGCATCAAAGTAAAAAAAAGTAATTTTATTTTTAGCATGTGCATATATGCAATGTACGTCAATCATCAAAGTCAATACATGTTTGCTGCACCATTTCTAATGCAGCAAAACTTTTTTCTAGATCGAAAATCAGAATTCGACCATTCTCTCCTCCCCCAGCCTGCTATTATCATCATCGTATTCTATGTGCCGTGAACCAAGCATTGGCTGAATTGCAAGTTGTTATCGTCATCGTATTCTATGTATGCAATGTACGTTAATCATCGAAGCTGATACATGTTTGCTACACCATTTTTGATGCAGCAAACTTTTTTCTAGATCGAAAATCAAATTCAGCCAACACCCCCCCCCCCCCCCCCCACTGTTATCATCATCATCGTATTCTATATGCCGAGGACCCAGCATTGGTTGAATTGCAAGCGATGGGAGCTGTTAAACTTTTGGATTTAAAAAATGTTTCAGAAGGCATCTATGAGGCAATTGGTGGATGATGGAGCAATCCTTGGCTGGTCCGTGACACTAATTCGATTGCTCTCCATCGTCAAGGGGGCCTATCAAAAATTCTATGCATTTTTTGAATGTAATCAGACCTTAAATAGGTTTGGACATGGCTTTCCTTTTTCTTTTCCTCTTTAGAAATAATTGTGGTTTCTCCGTCATGGGAAGGATTAATTGGCACACTCTAAGAAGTGCCTCCTAGGTTTTCAACATTGGGACTTCATTTAGACTGTATTTGAAATAGAAATAAGAGAAGATATTTTTGGACAAGGAATATCCCCTTTTATTCCCAAAAGCCATACTATGAAGGATAGCTGGGAATAAAGTTAACCAGAGGGATAACCCATGGTTAACCATGGTTATCCCCTTAATTTATTTCTTAGAAAATGCATGAATAGCTGGTTATCCCTTCAAATAAGGTAGTATTTGATAGAAAAAATATTATCCATGGATAAGTGTACGGGATAAAGTTTGTCCCCTGGCTATCCCTAGGGATATCCTTGGCTATCTCATTGATCATATCAAATGCAAAAAGGTAAATCCATAGGATAACTTTTTTTTACTCTTATTTGGAGGGATAACCAGCTATTCCTGCATTTTCTAAGGAATAAATTGAGGGGATATCCCATGGTTAACCATGGTTAACCATGGATTATCCCTTTGGTTAACTTTATTCCCAGCTATCCCTTATAGTTATGGTTAACCATGGATTATCCCTTTGGTTAACTTTTCCCAGCTATCCCTTATAGTTATGGCTTTTGGGAATAAGAGGGGATATCCTGGATATCCCTACTTATCCTCTATTTCAAACGCTACCTAAGAGTAAAAAAAGTTATCCTATGGATTTATTTTTTTGCATTTGATATGATCACTGAATAGACAGGGGATATCCCTAGGGATAGTCAAGGATAAACTCTATCCCATATACTTATTCAGAAATAGTGTTTTTTCTATCAAATACTACCTTAGAAGAACAAGCTATGATCCGAGTCTAGGGTTCAGTTCTGAACTTGACTTCAGAGTGCAGCTATCTTATACCCACTTTTGCAGCATGCTCACAATAACTTCAAGTTGTGCTTCGAGATGAGTCATCTTTGAATTGCATGCTGTTGAAATTATAATCTCTACCTAATGCAATCTTTCATGCATGCACAGTATAAATAAATAATTAAGAAGTATTTGATTGAAGATATACTATGGATGGCATTTTTTTTAGAATAGAATTTACTTTATAAATAGTTGGTAATGATTTAATTCCAAAATATAAGAAATCCCTACGTGCCTTTCTTAAAATGCATTCTAACAAAGAAGAATTAAAATGGATCCAAACTAACTAAATTTAAATGTGATTAAAAAATTAATTTAATAAAAATATTTGTTTTATATGCTGGGTGCACTTAAGTTTGCTCGGTCTCAAATGCGCTTGAATAGGCTTAATTTCTCAAATATCTTCTTTATGGTATCTTGCTTTGATAAATTGGAATAATGATGGTACCCCTCTTTTATATATTTAAAATGTGTATGTGAATAAATGTTTGCGTATCCTTTAAAAAGTTGCATCCATTCATATCATCCATCTAATCAACAAAGACCGTGCTTCTTAGATTTAATCCACGAAAGGTTGTATCCCATAGATTTAATCTATTTGATCAAAAGCATAGTGATGTGGCCGATGGTGCCACGTGAATAATGACAAAGAAGTTCACCAACGGTGTGAGCAAAAGCTGACGGACGCGCTTGCCTCGACTCCTCCAAATCGATCGAGACGGCTCTGACTTCTCCAGATCGGCCCCTTGCGGCTCCGACTCCTCCAAGTCGGTTGAGGCGGCCCGACTTCTCCAGTCGGTCCTTGCGGCCCTGACTTTTCCAGTTAGGCCCTTTCTTTTCCAGTCGGCCCCTTGCGGCCTCGACTTCTCCAAGTCGGCCAAGATGGCTCCGACTTCTCCAGGTCGGCCCCTTGCAGCCCCGACTCCTTCAAGTCGGCCGAGACGGCCCCGACTTCTTCAGGTCGGCCCTTTGCAGTCCTGACTCCTCCAAGTCGGCCAAGGCGGCCCCGACTTCTCCAAGTCGGCCGAGGTGGCCCCGACTTCTCCAGGTCGGTCCCTTGCGGCCTCGACTTCTCCAAGTTGGCCGAGGTGGCCCGACTTCTCCAGGTCGGTCCCTTGCGGCCCTAACTCCTCCAAGTCGACCGAGGTGGCCTCGACTTCTCAAGTCGACCCCTTGCAGCCCCGACTCTTCGAACCGGCTCCCATCGACCCTCCGCCAGATCCATCTACCATCTGACCCACGCAGCCTGACACAACCATATCCACCTACCACTCAGCCCGTGTAACCTGATACCATCAGGCCCACCTACCATCTGATTCGCATAGTCTGACACAACCATGCCCACCTACGCTTGACCCATGCCGTTGATGGGACCAAGCCCACCAACCGCCAGGGCCATGCGCTAGATGGGACAAGGCCCACCAACCTGCTTAGGTGCATGTAATAGCCATTATCCTTGCAGACATTTCTTTTCACGGAATTCTACGTGGCTAACTCCCATGCGGATACCTAAGACCTATAAAAAGATAAGAGGACTCAATATCAAGGTAAGTGAGCATAAGTATCCACACTTAATCCCACATAGGGGCGGAGACACCTTCACTCTCGAGAAAAACACCCCAAACTCTCGGGAACTTCTTTCCCTAAGGGGCTTTCCCAAGTTCCTTCTCTGCTGTGCCCCGATTGCTGACTTGACCGTCGGAGGGTCCTCATCGGGGTTTTCTCCGACAGTGAGACTTCTTGCAGGTCGCTCATTCTAAATAGTGCTACATTGATAGACGAAACTTCTCTCTGGCATCTAGCTCCAATGACCGGGCGTCAACAGATTGGCATGCCAGGAAGGAGGGAAGGGGGGCTGTCGACGGCAACAAGACGAGTTTTGCAACACTTGTTTGTGAGTTTTCATCCCCCTCCTTATCGGCGATGGTGGTAATGCATGCTCAGGATGCCTCTACCGGTTACCCTGAGGGGCATCTTCCATCGACAGAGCAGCGGGAGGTCAATCTCCTCGCTGCCAACCTATCGGCCACCCCCGTACCATCAACTGCGGCCACTCAAGCTGAGTAGTTGGCCGCACTCACTCAATAAGTCAAACTCTTACTGCGATGATCCATGGCCTCCGGGAGCAGCAGTCCATGGCCACCTAGCATCAACCTGCTCCACCTACACCACCGCCTGCTGCGTTGGCTAGCCAGCAGTCCGCGAGGAGACGATCTCCTAGTCAAGAGGTGGTCACCGCAGGGTTTCTCCTTAAGGACATCACCAGGAGCCCTGCAAGAGATTACGCTCCCCAGCCACAGCCCGGGCGGATCCTCTCCGAAACCCCGGCCCCAGAAAGAGTCGAAGCGAAGGCACCACCTTCCGCATTCTTCCCCTTCTTCCTCTTCATCATCATCTTTTGGGCCACCAAGGAAGACATCAACCGTTAATTTCTAAGCGAAAGAACGTCTGGATGAGTACCACCGATGGTTGAAGGAGCTTACCAAAAAAGTCAATAACCAGCCAGAGGAAGGGTACGACATCCGTCCTCCCTACACCTGCAAAATATTGAAGGAGCCTATCCCCTTCAGATTTCATCTCCCTCAACTGGACCCATACGATGGTACAACTGATCCCCTTGATCACCTCGAAAGCTACAAAGCCCTCATGCAAGTTCAGGAGCTATGGATGCTCTTTTGTGCAAGGCTTTTCCTGCCACTCTACGGAAAGCCGCCCGCGCCTGGCACTCCCATTTGTCCCCGTACAACATTGATTCTTTTCGAGAGCTGGAGAGGGCATTTCTAGCGCACTTTGACGCTTGTTAGAGGATCTCGTGAGTCGCAGACAGCCTTTTCACCATACGTTAGAAGGTGGGAGAGTCGCTTCAGGACTTCGTGGCCCAGTTCAAATCGGCCGCCCTCAAAGTTTACCATCTGGATGATGTGGTGGCGACTCTGGCACTGAAGCGAGAACTTTTCCCTTCTTGCTTCACTTTCTCCCTATAAGAAGCCACCTGTCTTCTACTCTGACCTCCTCCTCTATGCACAGAAGTATCCATGCGGACAAAGCTGACTTCACCCACTAGGAATCTGAACAGGGATCTAGCTGGAGGTCCACCCATCCTGAGCCAAGTGGGTCTTTCCGTCCCAAGAAGCCCGAGTCTCCGTGCCGGTCGGACAACCAACATCAAAGCTTTTCCCCCCAGGAAAGCGAACTCATGCCCCTTCTCGCCCCTCGCTCTCACATTCTTATGGAAATAAAGGGCGAGCCATATCTCCGATGACCTCCTCCCATGAAGAAAGGCCTCCTCCGCAACAAAAGCCGCTATTGCCGCTTCCACTGGAACTACAGCCACGACACCGACAATTGCTACAGCTTGAAGCGTGCCATCGAGGAACTCATTCAGCAAGGTTACCTCGAAAAATATGTCCAGAAGGCGCTCCCGGCAGTACCGGCACTCATAGGGCCTCCACCTGCTCAGGCTGCTATCGATAATGCTCCGACAGAGAGGACGGTGGAAATGGTGTCCTGGGGAGAAGCTTCTCCATCCAAGCGACCAAGGGGGAGGGAGATCTTAGATGATGTAATCCTCAAAGGGGAATCAGTTGGGGTAGAAATATAAATAATAAAGGCATCGTTGTTTCAATGACGATTGCCAAACATCCTGTAAAGAGGATCCTGGTTGATAGTGGCAGCTCGGCTAACATTATTACTTATGATGCATTTGTTAAGATGAATTTGTCTGCTGATTCTCTTCATCAGTAACGGCTCCTCTAGTCAGATTCACGGAAGACTCGGTGAGGGTAGAAGGTGAAATCTCCTTACCGGTGATGGTAGGAATACCGTCGCGTCAGAGCACAGTTATGATGAGTTTCCTAGTCATCCGGATGCCTTTGGCATACAACGCCATTCTCGGACGACCTGGCCTTAACCTCCTTGATGCGGTTATCTCCACCAAGCGACTGCTTGTGCAGTTCCTCACCAGTAATGGGGACGGCGAGATGCAGAGGGAAACTAGCTTGGTCTTACCCTGCTATCATATGGCTTCGAGTCCCTAGGAGGTCAAGCCGGCCTCAGGAGCATCGGACCCCAGGGAATCCAGTAAGGGAGGAAAGCCGGCTGAGCGGCTACTGACTTTTCCACTAGGGGACGATACGACAAAGATAGTGCAAGTTAGCGGATTCTCCCTTTAGAGGACCGTGATTGCCTCTTAACTTTCCTGCAGGCCAACTCGGACATCTTCACCTGGTCAGCGTCTGATATGCCTGGCTTTCTGCCATAGGTGATCACTCATAAGCTCAACATCGATCCAAAACACCGTCCGATCCACCAAAGGAAGAGAAGTTTTGCCCCTGAGCGGCAAAGAGCTATTGATAAGGAGGTTGGTAAGCTGCTTGATGCCAGCCATATTCGGAAGCACACTACCCAAGCTGGTTAGCCAACGTAGTCATGGTTCGAAAGGCAAATGGGAGCTGGAGGATCTACATCGACTTCACCGACCTCAACAAGGCGTGCCCAAAGGATAGCTTTCCATTGCCTCGGATTGACCAGCTAGTAGACTCAACATCTGGCCATGAGCTTCTTAGTTTCATGGATGCCTTCTCCGGATACAATCAATAAAGATGGACCCAGACAATGAGAAGCACACCTCTTTTGTGACCAAGAAGGGCATTTGCTGCTATAAGGTAATGCCCTTTGGCCTCAAGAATGCGGGAGCAACTTACCAAAGGTTGATGAATAAAGTCTTTCAAGACCAGCTAGGCCGAACATGGAGGTCTACGTGGACAACATGCTGATGAAAAGCATCCGCACTCCCGACCATGTTTCCGACCTGGAGGAAACCTTCAATAATCTCTGCCGCTATAAAGACTGAACTCGAAGAAATATGCCTTTGGGGTCACGGTGAACAAATTCTTGGACTTTATGGTAACTCAGCGAGGGATCAAGGCAAACCCTGAGAAGATCAGTGCCATCCTCGATATAAGACCATCAACTAACAAAAAGAAGGTGCAGCGGCTTACCGGAAGGGTGGTGGCCCTCAGTCGATTTCTTTCTAAGTCGGTCGAAAGGTGCCTGCCTTTTTTTAAAGCCCTGCACTAGGTGAACGAGTTCGAATGGACGAACATTTCAAGTGAGGCCGGCTCTAAAATCCAGGTCCTAGCTGATTTTCTAATCGAGTGCACTTGGACAGAAGGGCAAGCAGAAGAAACTCCCATAGAATAGCCTAACACAGAGCTTGACAATGTGGGAGAGTTTTGGATCCTCTACGTGGACGGTGCCTCAAACTCCCAAGGGAGCGGTGCCAGCCTAATCCTTGCGGGTCCGGAGGATGAGAAGGTGGAGTATGCTCTCTGACTCCTCTTCAAAGCTACAAACAATCAGGCCAAGTATGAAGCCCTATTGGCCAAGATGAGACTCGCCTAGGAGCTTGGGGTGAAACGCCTTAGGGCCTTCACTGATTTCCAACTCATTTTCGGACAAATCAATAGAGAGTATGAGGCGCGGGACCCCACCATGGCCCGATACCTAGACAAGGTCCGACTACTAGTCTCCTCATTGGCCTACTTCAGCATCAGCTACATCCCTTGGAGTGAGAATGCCAAGGCCGACACTCTTTCTCGCCTGGCCACCTCAGTCGGCGGTGTCATGGGGGATGCCTATATTGAGCACCTGGAGAGGCCCAAATCGAGGATAAAGAGGAGGTCCTCCCACTGGCTCAAGAGTCGACTTAGATGGACGCCTACGTCCACTACCTTACGGACAGCACCCTCTCCGTTGACCGCGAGGAGGCTAGACTGCTCAAGTGAAGAGCCTCCAAATTCACTCTTCTGGATGGACATCTGTATAGGCTGATCGGAGCGATGCCTTATCTCCAACCGTACGATTGGACGGATGCCTTATCACCAACCACAGGATCGGATGAGCGCCTTATCACCAACAGTCCTGTTGATCAATCAACCGATGGGTGTCAGCCATTGGATCACGATCACAATCGTGATTTGATCACCGCATCTCGACCCTTCATCCGATCGATCAATGATCAGTTCTGATCCTGATCCAATGATCAACGGTCAATTGATCTCAGCCCCTTATCTTAATCCAATCAGTCTCCACTGTCGGATCCTCATGATCTAGAAAAAATTTAAAGCCCCTCAACTTTTTTGCAATGATGCACACGTGCGCCTACAAAGCACCCTTCGCGTACGCGACCCTCAAGCTCTCCACTTATGGTAAGCTTAAGAAACTTAATTTTCAAGAAAGAGGTTTCTATATAAGTGAACCTTCCTTTCTTATTTTTTTCAATGTGGGACTAAATGTCCTCACAATTTCTCATTCACACACTAAAGAAAGGTGATGAGCTTTCAAGGCCCATTAGGGTATTCAGGCCTATTAGCCTATTTAGGCCTTATTAGCCTATTTACCCAACAGTAACAATCTACCCGGTAGCCTATAAATACCAAGTCCCAAGACCCCTTCAGGTATGCGTAATCTAACTCGAAAAGAAAACTCTAGCAGAGTTCATAGCTCTGAGGAGGCCATCTTTGAGAGATCCTTCTCCTCTCTGTTTGCTGAGAATCACCACTGACTTGGGCATCGAGGGTCTTTTGCAGGGCCACCCTTTGTGTTTCCTACGTTAAGATTGTTTTGTAGGTCCATCCAGACGAAAGATCGCTATTCGAATCCCGATGTGCGCCCTCCTAAGCCGGAGAACGGAATTCAGCAGCAACAAATACAATGGATAAATGAAAAGTATTTTTTTTCTTATTATGTTTTAAATAAATTATAATAAAAAGTATTTTAATGATTATATTTCTTTGTGCATATAAAGGGTAAATTCTATCATGGCACGATGTATTAATATTCATTCTATTAATAGTTATTATTGAAGGGAGAAACAATCTCTGAGGCATGCATGTTTTAAAAAATTGATAACAATTATCAATACGAAATTTAAAGATTACATACTAATCTATCTAACATGCATCAAGATCATATCTTTGCCTTGTATATAGGATCGATTGATCCAAAATATATATATAAATAATTATTAAGTTTATATCTTGATCCTCAACGTAAGAAGTCGTACTTCTTGCCTTAAATCATGCCTTAAGGTTTAGGAATCATATCACTTACCTTAAGGATAGTTGGTAAATCCTTTTGTGCTCTGCAGTCGTTCAATCGTTCGACCTCTAGTATCGTCCACGCGAAGCCCCGAATGATCGGATTCCCGGGAGTGCTAGCTCGTGGAAAAACGACTTTGATGATCTTGAATCCTTCCACTTGAATTCTTCTTCTAGGATCCTCCACACTTCCGTTAGCATCAGAATCACCAGGATTTTCTATTCTAATTCTTTAGAAAATCAATTCATGACATATCGTGTGTTGTTTTTCTCTTCTATATAATCTAGTGAGGGATGTTCTCTATTTATAGTCTCTTTTTAGCTAGCCCATTAAATTCTAACATTTAGAATTCCGCCGCTTGACGAAAACCAAAGAGACGCCGAACCGTATCGCTTGGTTAATTCCGACGTTCGGTAAAAAACCAAAGAGTCATCGAACCGTAGCGCTTGATTAATTTCGACGTTCGATAAAAACCAAAGAGTCATCAAACCGTAGCGCTTGGTTAATTTCGACGTTCGGTAAAAACCAAAGAGTCGTCGAATCATAGCGATTGGTTAAATTCTAACACTTTAGAATTCCGACGGAATTGTTTGGAGAAGATTAATGCAAGACATTAAATTCTATATGTGAATTTAATCTCTCAGACTTATGCGAGAGGTTGGGTTAACCAATTCTGATTTGACTATCTAAGAGATTCATGCTCAACCACGGAGCCTAATCTACTTCCATTTGGTTTAATCAAAGAGAAGGACATGATCAACTACAACTATTGTTTGATTTAGAACATTCTTAACCTAATCTAATTAGATTTGATCAAATACTCTTACAGTCTAGTTGATTTAAACCTTAGGGTCTAACCCTTTATGGACCAGATTTAGCTAACCCAAAGGATTAAATATATTTCATGTTTACATATCA
The DNA here is from genome assembly GCA_900491605.1 of Calamus simplicifolius. Classification (NCBI taxonomy): domain Eukaryota; kingdom Viridiplantae; phylum Streptophyta; class Magnoliopsida; order Arecales; family Arecaceae; genus Calamus; species Calamus simplicifolius. Next base: position 172,077 of record UESW01004724.1, read on the forward strand.
TATATTTCAATCAAGCATCACTTGCATTATGTTACTACTCATAATTCCTATATTTAGATCATATCTAAAAAGATTATGAATTAATATTTGACATTCAAATAAAACTCTCATAAATATTTGTATGTTTTATAACATAGACTACAAGCCATCATATCTCATATCTATATTTTTTATACTAAACATGCAAATATCATGCTTTTATACAACATCAATATAAAATATTTTTGAGAGTGAGTGTAATCTATGTTTTGATGCCAATGCTCAATTTAAATTTTCTTTAGACTAAGCATCAATGATAAAACAATCGCACGACAATATGTCACGGAATACCTCATTGAATGGGTAATATGGATTTTTAATCCATCTATGACCATATGACCTTTCGATCAGTTTTAGCCATAATTACATAATTAATAAGAACATTAATTTACATGCAATAAATTAGATCAATATCGAAACCATTGCTGGAGAAACAATCTCCAAGGCATGCATGTTTTAAAAAATTGATAACAATTATCAATGCAAAAATTTAAAGATTATATACTAATCTATCTAACATGCATCAAGATCATATCTTTGCCTTGTATATAGGATTGATTGATCCAAAATATGCATATAAATAATCATCAAGATCATATCTTGATCCTCAACGTAAGAAGTCGTACTTCTTGCCTTAAATCATGCCTTAAGGTTTAGGGATCATATTACTTACCTTAAGGGTAGTTGATAAATCCTTTTGTGCTCTATAGCTGTTTAATCGTCCGGCCTCTAGTATTGTCCACGCGAAGCCCCGAATGATCGGATTCCCGGGAGTGCTAGCTCGCGAAAAAATGACTTTGCTGATCTTGAATCCTCCCACTTGAATTCTTCTTCTATGATCCTCCACACTTCCGTTAGCACCAGAATCACCAGGATTTTCTATTCTAATTCTTTAGAAAATCAATTCACGACATATTGTGTGTTGTTTTTCTCTTCTATGTAATCTGGTGAGGGATGTCCTCTATTTATAGTCTCTTTTTAGCCAGCCCATTAAATTCTAACATTTAGAATTCCGCCGCTTGGTGAAAACCAAAGAGACGCCGAATTGTAGCGCTTGGTTAATTCCGACGTTCGGTAAAAAATCAAAGAGTCGTCGAACCGTAGCGCTTGGTTAATTCCGACGTTCGGTAAAAACCAAAGAGTCGTCAAACCGTAGTCCACACGAAACCCCAAATGATCGGATTCCCGGGAGTGCTAGCTCGCGGAAAAATGACTTTGCTGATCTTGAATCCTCCCACTTGAATTCTTCTTCTAGGATCCTCCACACTTCCGTTAGCACCAGAATCAACAGGATTTTCTATTCTAATTCTTTAGAAAATCAATTCACGACATATCGTGTGTTGTTTTTCTCTTCTATGTAATCTGGTGAGGGATGTCCTCTATTTATGGTCTCTTTTTAGCCAGCCCATTAAATTCTAACATTTAGAATTCCGCCGCTTGGTGAAAACCAAAGAGACGCCGAACTGTAGCGCTTGGTTAATTCTGACGTTCGGTAAAAAATCAAAGAGTCGTCGAACCTAATTTCGACGTTCGGTAAAAACTAAAGAGTTGTCAAACCGTAGCGCTTGGTGACGTTCGGTAAAAACTAAAGAGTCGTCGAATTGTAGCACTTAATACAAAGAGGCGCATTTATTCCATATAAATTCTAACACTTTAGAATTCCGACGGAATTGTTTGGACAAGATTAATGCAAGACATTAAATTCTCAGACTTATGCGAGAGGTTTGGGTTTAGTTTTTGGTTTAAGCTAATCTGAATTTATTGGACTGAACCCACATAGATCATGGTCCTAGCCCAAATCAAATTTGGCTAGTCCTGAATCTATTTAATTCCAAATCAAGTCTAATTTTAAATCAATATTTGAAATTGACTAGTCCTTCTAATAGACTTAAACCAAATTGAATCTTATTCAATTGTACTTAACCCAATTGATATAATTCAATCAATCAAATTGATTAATTAAATCATATACGATTCTCAATCGTTGATCAGCAAATAGATCATCCTAGGAAACTTCTATGCATGTGACTCTCTAGGTTCGAACCTAAGCCGGTAGCATAGAAACTTTAACTCTCACTCTGATGATAAATCTTCATTAGTGATAAGAAAAAGATTTATTGCATAATTTCTCGATGCAATAAGTATGCACTGGATGCACGAATTAACCATCTCATGGATTATATATGTCAAAGTCTAATAAACCTTATTGTTTTATTGCATGAGTAATGATACGTGCGGATAGTCAATTGAAGAGCTCGATGCACACTTACTGCATTCGAGGGGATGCAGCAAGACTTTTCCTAGTGATAACGGCTTCTCCTTATCACAGCTTTTCACGGGCCGGGGGCCGGCCATGCTCGTCCACAAAAACCTGCAACAGAGCCATCAAGAGGAGATGAAAGGTCCGACTTCCATCACCGCAAATATCCCTTGTACTAGCCTTCCAAAATGACTCGTTCATACGTTTGCCGTCAACGATTGACTCTACTGTAGCGAGGACCCGGCCCGCCATGCTCGTCCACAAAAACCTGCAACAGAGCCATCAAGAGGAGATGAAAGGTCCGACTTCCATCACCGCAAATATCCCTTGTACTAGCCTTCCAAAATGACTCGTTCATACGTTTGCCGTCAACGATTGACTCTGCTGTAGCGAGGAATAACCATCCCGACATTTCCTTTGTGCATGTTCTTTCCCTCTTGGTCTCACGGGGTTCACCTTAGAGAGACTGAGACCCTCGCTCGCTTGCCCCTCATAATCTAGGGTTTCTCCTATTGAAAAATATTTTGATCTTGCAAAATTTTTTTTTTCTAAAAATTACTAAAAATATATTATAAAAATTTAAATATATAAATAAAGTAAAAAATAAAAGATCAAACCAAAATTCACTACAAGAAAAATGACTTTTGCCTACGATTTTCACACCTACGAATTTAAAATTGTAGGAAAAATATATCTTTCCCTACGATTTTTAAAAAATCATAAGCAAAGAATCCATAGTAAAAAGGTTAAAACCTTTCCTTACGATTTTCATAAAAATCGTAGGAAAAGTGTTTTTCCTATGATATTTATAAAATCGTAGGGAAAGTCTCTAGACCTTTCCCTATGATTTTCAAAAAATCATAGGGAAAAACTTTTCTTGATCAACAAATTTTTGGAGGCAAAATTACTCGCCAATAATTTTCTAAAAAGTTTTTCCCTACGATTTTTATAAATATCGTAGGGAAAACCCTTTCCTTACACTTTTTAAAAATCGTAGGGAAAGACTTGTTCTTGATCAATAAATTTTTGGAGGCAAAATCACCCGTCAATATTTTTTTAAAAATATCTTTTCCTATGATTATTACGAAAATCATAAAAAAAGGCAGTAGACCTTTCCCTTCGAATTAGGAAAAATCCTTTCCCTACGATTTTACAAAAATCGTAAGTAAAACCTTTCCCTACGATTTTCATGAAGACGTAGGGAAAGCTCTAAAGCGATAATTTTTTTTATTTTAAACTTTTCCCTAAGTTTTGTGAAAAAACGTAGGGAAATGTATTCCCTACGATTTTTGTGAAAATCATAGAGAAAGGCTATAGACCCCTTCTGCTATCCTTTCCCTACGAGTTTTACAAAAATCATAGGGAATACCTTTCCCTAAGATTTTCATAAACATCGTAGGGAAAGGCTCTACAGCCTTTCTTATGATAAATTTTTTTTATTATAAACTTTTCCCTATAATTTTCATTAAACTCGTAGGGAAAGGTTGTAGACCTTTACCTACGATCTTCATGAAAATCGTAGGGAAACACTTTCCCTATGATCTATGTGAAAATGTGGAGAAAGGCCATAAACCTTTTTCAAAAGTGCTACCCTTTCCCTATAAGTTTCACAAAAGTCGTAGGCAAAAGGCTCTAGATCCTTTCTTATGATAATTTTTTTTATTCTAAACTTTTTCCTATGATTTTCACAAAACTCTAGGGAAAGGTTATAGACATGTAACATATAACCGAATTCCTCTATTATTAAATATTTTTTGTTTGAAATACTTTTAAATTTAAAAAACTCAATTGAGTTGAAGGATAAACTTATAACGAGAATTCATACTAAAAGTTATGATTTGAGAAGCTAAAATTTATTTTATAGGACTCATTTATAAAAAATAAAATTAAATTAAAATATCAGTTACTAACACATATAGAACTTCTTCTATGGATTACATTTTTTTTTTTCAAACTCCAAATTCAAACCCTACTTATCCTAAAAAATATTTTGGGCATGCACTCTCTTAGTTTGGGACGATTGTCATTTCTTTTAAAAATAAAAACATAATTTTTATTTTTATTTTTAAAATTTATAATAAAAAATTATCATTGATCATCATTATTTTTATTTTTTATAATTTTGATAATAAAAATAGATTTGATAACTATTGTTATTTTATATTTTTATTTTTTATATAATAAAAAATGCTTTTAAGAAGGTTTGGAAGCAAAAGCATCAGGTAAAAAAATTTAATAAACAAAATATTTATTAATAAAGAAAAGATTTTTCCTACGATTTCTAAAGATTATAGATAAAAGTTATTTTTTTAAATTTTTTTTGGAGGCAAAAGTGTGCGTCAAAATTTTTTTTCATGTTAGCCTTTTCCTACAATTGTTTAGAAATCATAGGGAAAGATCGTTGAAAAATATTTTTTAAAGACAAAGCCATTCGGTAAAATAAAATGGAACGGGAAAGGTAACCTTTATTCTGTCGCTCTGGCCGAACATCTCCGCTATCTCCTTCGCTTGAGCCCTAGCTCCAACGAATATGCCTCTCCCTTGTCTCGAAGCCTTTGCCCTAACTCCTTCTCTGCCCAAACCGAGTTCCAACCTAACTGCCGAGGAAAGCCTCACATCATTGCCGGGTGCCGAGTTCCGTCTCTGCCCTATCTCTCGAGTATCTCTCGAGGGAAGCCTTGCATCATCGTCGATCGCCGGGTGCCAAGTTTTGCCTGTGTCTTAACTCCCGATTTCCATCCTAACTCTAAAGGAAAGTGTCACATCATCGCCGGGTGTCGAGTTCCTTCTCTACCCTAACTCCCGAGGAAAGCCTCGCATCGTCGCTAGGTATAAATTCCTTTCTCTGTTGTTAATTTTAGTATGCAAATCATTAATTTATGTTTCTTATTTTTCTCATCAAGATCTATCTTGATTTGATTGCAGTGTCTATAGTCATGAAGTTATTTATAAGTGATCTGGAATTCACGGGCTCTGACGTATTATGATTCCTTATTGATGTTTTATTTTTTTGTTTTATATCAGTGAGGAGTTTTTCTTTTGGTCTAGCATCAGAGAAGAGTTAGATTTGGTTTTTTTCTCTTGCTATTTCCTGCCTTTCTTTTGAATTTCTTCTTTTCTAGTACTAGTGAACCAACAGCAATGAAATTTTCTTTGATTTTTTATGTTTCTTATGGGATTCTACCCGAGTTTGATTGCATCATAGGATGTCTATCATGTATTCTGATCTGAGTCTTCTATTTAGCAGCCCAGGAGCACAGATTTCTTTAATTAGTGTTTGGTAGGAATAAAATTTTATAAAATGTGATTCTTTCTGTTTCTTCAAGGGTTTTGTTTTATAACAGAAATGAATGCTTTTCAGTATAATCTGCCTTATCTCCTATTTTTCTTCGGATTGTCCGTATCATTCTTTTAATTTGATCTAGAAACCCAGGGGAGATTTCTTTTCAATGCATTCAGTTTTTAATTTGTTTTCTCCTTTTTTATATTTGTTTTGGTACAATTCATTTTGTAACAAAATTTATGCATCTGAAATTATTTGTGCACATCGTTCGCTTCATTATCACCGTATGGACAAGACTGGATCTTCCTCTTCTTGAAGTTTTTTCCAGTTTGTTAGATGTCCAGTTTGCTAGATGATACTGCTGCATATGAAATAATTTGGGTCAAAATTTTTAGCCCAGAGATCAAGCGAGGAGAAAGGCAAAGAGAACAAGCTTTTTGTTGAATATAATGAATTTTTAATGAAGACTTAGTTGGGGCTTAAGGCATAAAATATTTACTAGTACTTAGCGACCAGGAAAGATTGCCAGCCTTGGGAAAGTCTGGCTTATGTTAAACTGCATTCAATTATGCCTACCCACTATATAATCTGGAAGAACTTGTGCCCTGATTTGATAGGATTGACCCGTTGGAGCTCGATTCTGAGGGGAGCTTATAGGAGCATCCAATTAACCCTACCCACTATATAATCTGGAAGAACTTGTGCCTGATTTGAAAAGATTGACTTGTTGGATTTCAGTTCTGATTGGAGCTTGTATGAGAATTTAATTAAGGCCTTGGCTAATGTGCCTCCATTAAATATAAAGGATATAATTAAGGCCTTGGCTAATGTGCCTTTTGTATGTTGCTGCTGTTGTTTTTGTTGTTTGGATAATATGAATATAAAAACATCAAAACTAATTTCTACCAAGACTGGTATTATTCCAAAACTTAGCATGCTCTTTTCTTGGAAGTTTCTTCAATGCATGATCTAAAGCTTGGCATTGTTTGATCACTTCTTCAATGGATACCCATCTTTGCTTTAGCTATTTTCATTTATGCATTGATGCACAGATAATTCATGCCAGTTTTGTCTGTAGCTACTTTCTTTATAGTATATGGTTCTCCTAGATTCCTTGCTGCCTAAGCTGATTGAGTAGATAAAGGGTGCTTACCCTTTATCATGCAAGGCTCAATTATTTAATCCATATTAATGACCCATGTATGTGTGCCAGGTGTGTGCCAGTATGTGTGCCAGGTGCAAATATGCATCCTAAGCACGAGATTGTTTCAATAGATTATATGTAGAGATTAAAACAGAATCATATATGCCCATACACAGAATGTGTGCCAGGTGTGGATACATTATGCTTTTATCAAAACAGATTACCCTATTTTGTGGAGAAATAAAAATACAGTAACAGCAATGTTTTCAAATTGTTACTTCTCTGGGAACAAATCATACACAAATAAGGCAAGGATTTGATGCCCAAAGATGCTAACCAGGTGTTGCGAGCATAAGGCTAGTTCTGCCCAGTGACTAAATTCGATGCAGGTAGAGAGGGAGAGTAGGTATGGGATAGGTTTTGGGTTAGAATCCCTCACCCTTCAAAAACAGATTTAGGCATCAAGAACGCTGCTACACAATATCTGAATCCTCTGTCACAGATGTTAATATCTTCTCACAGACTCCAAGAAGGCAATAGTCCCAACTTCACCCTGGAACCAGAGGGGTTTCTTACCAACATAGTTCTCCCACACACACAAAAACAAAAGTAGTTCATTATATTGTCACCCTGCCAACTGCCACCTGAGATTTTCCTTTGCACATTTTGTTACTTATTGAAATCCTCATGCAGTCATATTTCAACTTCTTGGCGATCAGAACCCTAAAGAATCTCATTTTCTACAACTACCCAAAATCCAGTCACCTCACCTAAACTAATCAGCTTTGGATCCATGCTGAAATAATATTCAGACTCATTTGTAACAACATGATTAACCAAAATCTTGTTCACAGTTCTCAATTAACTTCCTAAGTTTTTTATTACCAAACGGTTATTGGCATTAGAAGAAATGATACCAAACGGTTATTGTGTAGAGATTAAAACAAGTGTGTGCCAGTATGTGTGCCAGGTGCAGATATAACATCCAATTTTGCTTATTTAGTCAGCAATGGACCAGTGCATTCACAAGACAAAATGAGTATAACACTCCAGGGTCAAAATATATATTTCAAACCTTTTCTCTTAGAGTTGGATATTGTTACTGTATCAAGTGAAACTGCAATGTCTCAGTGTAATATATCAATTATCAATATCAATACACTTGGCCACAACAGACTAAAAATAGGCATACACAGGAGTTAACTACACTATGAATTTGAAATAGGATCAAAGGGATGTGAATTCTCATTCTTTAATTTTTTAATTATTTTATTTGTAGTAGTTATTTTTGTTGTTATTGTTGATTTTGGAGCGTTTACTATTTAATTTTTGATTTGATTATTTTTGTAAGAAGAAATGTTCCAACGCCACACATCGTTATCGACCCAGGAAGATGGCTATGATAGGGAAAATATTACTGAGGTTGACATCGTTGATGATGTTTTTGGCACACTGGGGATCGATTCCTAGAACTCTCGATAGAAGAATTTTGCCTCTACCTCTAGTGGAGATGCATCACATCCGACTCCAGTTGTTGAAGATCTGCATGAGCAAGTTATGCGTCAGGAACAAATAATTCAGGGATTAATTGATACACTTGCTGCTGCTGGGTTTAATGTTTCTATTCCTCAATTAATATACCATCAAGTTCAGTATTGGCTTCAGCTAACATTGCACTGCCTTCACGACATTCATCGTCACATCCTTCACCTTAGCCTTCGCCTCCACCTCAACCTTCGCCTCCATCTTCACAGTAGTATGTTTTATGTTAGTTATGGATATTATAATTGATATTGTATTTCATATGAGCATGTATCAAGTATTCTTAGTTTCTTTAGTTTAATTTAGTTGCTGTTGAAACTGCTGAAACTTTATATATCAGGTATTCTTAGTTTCTTTTTTCATTCTTCCTTAACATATAATGTGAAAAATTTATATGAGCATGTAGTTAATTCTCTTGATATCTTGATGCAGATATTCATATGCCTAGAGGATGCCACTCATCTATATGAAACTTTATGTATCAGGTATCCTTAATTTCTTTAGTTTAGTTTAGTTACTGTAGAAACTGCTGAAACTTTATGTATCAGGTACCTTGTGGTGGGAAAAGATAACCATAGCATAATTTGTTTGTTTACATATTGAGATTTGATTTGTTTTAATGTTTGCTCATATTTTTATTTTGCATTTGCATTAGACTCAATGTACCACCGGTCATCAGAAGCACACAAGAAGGATCTTCCAAGGAAAGTGAGCAAAGTGTATTTTGGCATGAGAGGTTTGCAATGATGCAAAATGTATTTTGGTATAAGAGGTCTGCAATGTCGTCTTATTGGAACAGAAATGTCTTATTGAAACATTTATGGATATTGTAATTGATATGGACTAATGACTTCATTTATCAGTTATTTTGATGTTTATCTTTTGTTGCCATTATGTAAAACTTTTGTATATGTAATGGATATTATTAGTAAAGAATCATATTATTTTTATTGATACGATTTTTAATATTTAAAAAATATAAAACAAACAAATTATATTCTATTTAAATAAAATAAGCAAAATATTAAAAAATTTAAAATTAAATATAATTTTAAAAATTAAATAATTTAAAATAGAATAAATATAACTTTTCTATACGATTTTAGACATTTGGTAGGAAAAAAATATTTATTTTTTATTTTTTTCTATGATTTAATTTATTTTTTCAGGTAAAATTGATTAAAAAATATAATTTAAAAATGAAATATTAAAAATTAAAAAATATTATTACCCAACTTTTTCCTACGATTTTGGGGTTTTTCGTAGGGAAAAGAATTATAAAAAAATATTACTAGTCAACTTTTTCCTACGATTTTTAAAAAATTCGTAGGAAAAATGTAGATAAAAAATAATTTTTTTTTTGATTTTTTCTTACGATTTTGAGGTTTTTAGTAGGGAAAGAAATTATTAAATAGTCAACTTCTCCCTACGATTTTTAATAAATTTGTAAGAAAGATATAAATAAAAAAAATATATTTTTTAATTTTTTCCTACGATTTTGGGGTTTTTCGTAGGGAAAGAAATCATTAAAAAAAATTTATTAGCTAATTTTTTTCTACGATTTTAAGAAATTTCGTAGGGAAAGATGTGAATAAAAAATATATTTTTTTAATTTTTCCTATGATTTTTTATTTTCGTAGGCAAAAGGTTTTAAAATTTAAATTTAAATTTTAAATTTTGGTCACTCTTCCTACAAAATATGAACTTTTTTCTACGAAAAAAATCATAGGAAAAAGGTCTGCTCTTTGCCTACGAGTTTGAAAGTCGTAGGCAAAGGCTTTCCCGTATGCCTACGAATTTTTTCAGCTTTTGCCTACGATAAAAATCGTAGGAAAAAGCTTTCCCTACGATTTTTTTATCTTTCCCTACGAAAAAAATCGTAGGCAAAAGACATTTTTCTTGTAGTGATCGAGGCGGTCCTAAGAATCAGATTTTCATCCCTCCATGCAGGTTGTTAGCGATCTTCGCCCCTCCATGTAGGTTGTTGGCGAGGTACAAACCCAATGATTACCTTCAGATGCCTAAGAAAAGATTAATAAAAATTAGAAATAAAATGAGACCACAAAATCATTCTATGTCATCTTGAATCTTTTAGTCCAATATAGGCTTAGCCAATAAAAGCTAACGGCTCGGCTGCCTGATAACTGTTAGCCCAAATCACGTCAGAAACGGCTCACAAAATGAATTGTTTGGGTCGTTCTGGATGTTGATGAACATTGCCTCTCGCAATGCAACGCTTCCGTTGCATCATGAACGTCCGTGAGGTTCCTTTTTTTTATATTTAAACATTTTCCATCAATCCCCCATAAAAGTTTTAAATAAAAAAATAAAAAAATATAACAAAAATCTTAGGGCATCATCTTATACTGCGCAATATGTGAGGTATTCTATGGACTTGAACCTTACTTAGTATTGATTGTATACATATGAAAGAACCATAGTGGATTAGACCTTGAACTAGGTCCTTTGACTCTGACTTCTACTAATCACACACACAGTATGGATCAATTGAGTTTAAGCGGTCAGCGCATATTAAAGGCCTTGCACTTAGTACCTTGATTTTTCATAAAAATTCTTTAAGGTTAGCCCAAACCTTTAGTCACGGCCTAATACGACGATTCTCATATAGGTGAATCCTCCAAGGGTATTTGTGACAATACCCTGCAGATAACCTGCCTCGGATCTATTAAGAGTATGACTCAACCTTACACAAATTTACTTTGTCACTTTATAAGAGCACTCATCATAGGGATGGGATGAAAAAAATTTCAAACATTTGTGCTCTAAGCTTCGTTTCTACCATATTGAACCTCATTCATGAGATCTCCAATCACAGAGGTTGGATATCCATTGCTGGTGACCAAATAATGGGCTTAAGCCACATCCCCCTCGATGAATCTAGGACTCCACTCCTAGATAACTCCTTGGTTAATTAATCTACCAAATTTTTCTTGGTAAATTCCAAAGAGAACATTTTTTTTCACTAGACCTTAAATAAAAGAATCAAACAAAGATATATTAGGATTTAATATCCAAATACAAGATAAACAATAAGTTGGATATTCCAACAATTATGAGATTATTTAGTAAATTATAAAAACTTTATTAAATCTCATGGCAACAGATTTCAAAAGACTCAAAACAGAGCATTTATATGACATATCTTGTCACAACATCCAAGTTCATCCATTCTTTTCAATTTGGTAACATAAAAGATTCATAATAGTAGGTAAGCAATAAGTAATTTTTCAATGTTGTCACTTTTATCTAGCAACGAACAACACAAGGAGATATTAAATATTGACCACTATACCGAAAAACACTTATCTGGAATAGAAAAACTTTTGCATTTATGTAAGAATGCAAATATATGCTAGAAGTTGTAAGTAAAATAATAAAATAATATAAAAATACATCTATATACAAGCACGCATATATTATGTGTACAAGTGCAAGCATGTGTACACACATGTAATACATATATATACATGTGTATATCATTTGGGCATAGAATACAGCTTAGCTATGAATGTTATATGCACATTACCGTATTGTAGTCCGACTTAGTTTCTTGGTAGGTTTGATGCATCCATATGAATACCTTATAGCATACAAAGGACAATTGATTGTAGTATACATATACCTACATAATGTGCCGATCAGCGATAATGTAGCATGATAACCATGGTTTAAAGTTTAGCTGAAGCTCAGAAAACTATCACCAAAACGGTAATTAAAATATAGCTACTTATGGAGTTAATATAATATAAATATACCATTATTAACAAAAAAAAGGTTTTGAGAAAGGAACAAACTAAAGATGGAAGGAATTAGTGGTACATCTTCACACTGTTGCACTGAAAAAAAAAAAAAAAAACACAATGTTACGGTTCGATTGATATGGAAATCCTAACAAAAAGCCTGGAAGTAGAGGTTTATGGTGGACAACTGATTAGTTCCCAAGAGTTTGTTTTCTTCCTAATGAAGGTGAACAATTTGCTTCATTTTGGATAGCTTGGAATGCAAACAATGTCTAATGTACCTCAGATACAAAACATCAAAAGCTTTTCCGGAGTTCTGATGTGATACATTGAATGGATAACATACCAATACTTTGTGTTCCCCATTATTACTATAAGATGCTTCTAAATTCAGAAGGCCATGAACGTTCATATTGGAGAAAATATGATATAAGCAAAAAAACTAATAACATTTCAAGTAAATTTACTATCATCAATCATGGTAATATATTTGTGGAGTGACCCTCCAAGTCAAGCAGCATGTATAACATCAGGAAAGAAATGGAATAAATATTAAGTCAAATAAAAATTAGACAATTATTTGGAATCAAGACGTAGACAAAATTTGCTGTCAACATTATACTAGCAAGCAATATTTCGAGAGATAATTATGGATGATCATAATTTAGCATAGCAACATTTGCACCATTAATGCACAGGCATTTCATGGTGGCATAAAAACTTTATATGTTGAGAGAATAAGAAGATTGCTAGAAAAATTAAATATTAGATAAAATATTAGGCAAAATATATGCCAAATGATTTGCTTAATTTATTGCATCAAAGATAAAGTAAACATTGTAAAGATTTTATAATTAATTAAATAACTTAAATGGTATTTACAATGAAAATCTAGCAATTTATAGAAAAGAAGAAATCTGATTCTTAGCTGTTGAAAAATATTTTGATCTTGCAAAAATCTCTTCTTAGAAATTGTTAGAAATATATTATAGAAATTTAAATACATAAATAAAGTAAAAATATAAAAGATCAAACCAAGATCGAGGCATGTTAGATCCTAAGAATCAGATTTTTGCGGTTGGCGATTTATCTTCAAGGTACAATGATTCGATTCGACTCGATCCTTTTATTACGAGCACGATGCAAACCAATGATTAATTAATAAAAATTAAAATTAAAATGAGACTATAAAATTATTTTATGTCATCTTGAATTTTTTAGGTTTAACCAATAAAAACTTAAACAGCTCAGTTCATAATAATTTTAAAGGCCTAACAGCTATTAATCCTAAATTACGTCAAAGCTCATCAAACAAATTGTTTAAATCATTTCTGGACGTCGATGAACGTTGCGAGAGGCAACGTTCCCGCAACGCTTTCGTTGCGTCTGAACGTCCGCGAGCGTTTCAAAACGCTCGCGAGCGTTCCCTTTTTTTATATTTAAACTTTTTCCATCATCTCCAAGTTCTTTGCTCCTAATGGAAGCCGGGGATTCGGCACCGCTCTCGGAGCGGAGATCCACGGCTTTCAAAGTGCAGCAGGTACGGATTTGGACGGGATTCTGTTTCGAGGAACTGTAGTTTTAGGGTTTACTGCTTGGTTTTAGATTAATTTCTGGGTTCTAGCTATCGTGTGATTTCCATGGGTTTTGGCCTGGAATTTAGAGACTGTTTAGCAAGAGTTAGTTCTGTGTTGTTCTTTATGCTGTCATGGTGTGAAATTCTGCTGTTATATGGGATGGGGTTTTGCTATAGAGCTCTTATAAGTAGGTCTGTTTCAGTAGTACTTTGCTTTCTTTTGTTGGTAAATTACTTAGTGGAACTTCACTCCTTGAAGTTGTTCTTCGTGCTAGACACTCTTCTCGCGTTTTCTTATGTTTAATTTGCAACAAACAATTAGCAATTTTTTCAACTTGCAAAAATAAGTCTAAATGCAGGCATCCGTATTATTTATGTTCGGCTCTGATGTTTTTGTGTCTGTTGACAGATTTGCATATTCCAAAGTTAATGCAAGATGCCTCAACTAGATGGTTTCGGCCTAACGAAGTCCACGCAATACTGTCTAACTATACACTGTTCAAAATCCAACCCCAACCTATTGATAATCCAATAAGTATGACTCCCGCACCTTTTCAGTTCAAAAAATCATGTATAAACGATTTTGTTTTTGTTGCTGCTGAAATCTGTCCTCCGGCTCGGACGCGATCGGGCTGCAGCATGGGCTCCCTCCTGGACGGACCTGTAAGACAGTCCTCACGCAAGAGGCATTGGGGGTGGCCCTTTGCGGAAGACCCTCCGATGCTCAAGTCAGTGGAGACCAACAATCAATAAATATGGGAGAAGGATCCTGAGAAAGAGTTCCTCCGAGCTCTCGTGGGAGCTTTTATGGCGGAGTGTAAGAACTGCGAATGAAAAATGGAGAGGCTTGAGGATGATAGTATTTATAGGCGGTCACCTGAATCTTGAGCGCCTTCTGGAAGGTTTGAAGGTTGTTGGGATTCGAAACGGATTCAAATCAGGTTGTTACAGGGCCGGTAGGATCCGTATCTGGTTAGTTAGAGGATCGACGGCTGTGAGGCGAGGAGAGCTAGCCGATGGCTCGAGACTCAGTGGCTGCGTGGTCCTTAGGCCACTATTGTAGGTCCTAGGCCACGTCTTGGCATGATTCCTTGTTTGGAATCTTATTCTGTTACAGTGAATTTGAACTCTCCCGCGCCAGATTACGCAGAGATCTGAAGTAGCTCAAATCGGATGGCCGAGGAATGGTCTAGCCTTGATGGAAGAAGCATAAGAATAGCTCGGGTTGTCGAGGCATAAGGTTGGCTGAACCTGCCAAAGTATAATGTGGTCGACCGAGTTAGACTTATGTGAAGATGGAGTCAAGAACTCCTTGTCTTGGCTTCATGACGCCATCCTTCCCGCGCAAAAGGTGCCAAGGGGGGTCAACGTGGCAGCCATAAATGCCTTAATGATGGAAGAAAATAAGGCATTAAATGCCTTAAAGCAGGTGGATGCACATATGAGGCCATAATTGCATTGGTGCGAAGGACATAACACGGTGAGCTAGAGTGCCGAGGTATATTGGCGAGGCATGTTGGCCGAAGTATATTTGCCGAGGCATGTTGGCCGAAGTATGCTTTCTCCTTTCTTTTTATTCCATTAAATGCTGGCCAAGTCATTATGACCACTACACCATTAAATGCTCCAGCCTATTGACTTGACTGCCGAATATTAATAAGGGGCCTTTAGGAGAACCCACGCACATGACGTGGCCATTTTTTTCTCTTGTTCTCTTTCTTCATCATGACAAGACGCTCGTTGCTAGAATGTTGTGCCAGCAAGCCAGCAGGCAAATAGGGCATTTGGATTGGGCGCCACCTCATCACCCATGTGAGCGATCAATAATGTAGTAGTATCACCACCATATTCATTAGACTATATTCATTAGATAAACTTAGAAGTATCACCACCATATATGTTGTTTACTTTTGCTTTGCAATCCAATTCATAGCATTTTGTGTCTTATGGAATGTTTTGATTATCTTGCAATATATTTTACGGCACACTTATGTTGTCATTGCTAGAATGTGGAGAAATTAAGTAGCATTGTATAATGTGCAACGCCATGGCCAAGGTCCTCAAAATCGGTATTAAGATTTGTATCGATACATTATCGATTTGGTATGATATGGATTTGTGCGGTACAATATATATCTCATACTAAGACAGGGTGACATTCTTTTTTCACTCTTAACTACTTGGTACCAAGCAGTATGGGTTGGTATCGGATAGTTTGGACCAATTCAGTTCATACCAAATTAAAATCCATTACTGTATCGTACCTTACTAATATCGTACTGTACCATCGGTATGTGTTGGTGGGATAGACCTTGGCCATAACAAGTCTATATTATCACATCCACATGTGTACGCAAAGTTTCAGCACATGATAACTAATCCATTTATCAATCTATATATCTTACAAAGTAATATCAACATGTAGTGCTTTAGATTGCTAATGAATGGTAATAGTGCCAAAAAAAAAAAAAGGTTGCGGAGTGGGAGTCCAAAAACTAAGTTCTAATTTCCATTGCAAAGATGCAAAAATGAAATATTCTAATATACATTTACAATAAATAATAATCCCCTTAGGTAGTATTTTTGTGATGAGCACCAATAGTTTGCATATTATTAAATCTACACCAATATTTCTAACAGCCTTGCTTAAACTCAACAATATATAGCAATAGATGAAAACACTGTTGCCAGTTTTAATATTGAAGCCTAGGTTCATTAGAATTGTCAAATAAAGTTGCAAACTGACAATTAATTTTTTAAGTGCAGCTGCTTGAGTAACTTATATTGGAATGAATTAACAGACTACTTATTGTTGCAATATGTGCCATTGCTTGATGCTAGGCTTTGATGCTGGAGTAGTCACATTTTTTACCTTTTATCACTTTCAGGACAAAGGCCTATGATGACAACATTTAGTGATGCTACATCAATTGATGGTAGCACTGACTGATGAACATTAAATAAATTCTCAAATTCTAATGTAAAAAGGCAGATGAAAAGAAAAGCAACCAAGTAATGGTGATGAACAGAAAAGCAACCAAATAATGGTTCTTGAAGGTATTAAAAAATGCATGAGGTTTTGCATAGTGATCTAATTGCTAGGATTTAGGTGCCAGCACGCAGTGATCTATGTCATATGGTATGTACTAACATTTTTGGACTGACCTGTGTTGCCTGGTATTAATCATACTGCATCGACCCGATAAGCTACTGGTGTGGTGCGCAGGCTTGATAAAGTACCATACCAATATATGGTGCAGCTGTTGTCTTAATTATGGCAATTACCTTGTGTTGGTACAGGAGTGTGTTGACAAGCCAATATCTTTTATCCTAATTCAGTGCAAGAGACGCTATTTTAAATAGGCTATAGAGAAACCATGGTTGGTGTTGGGGTTGGCAGTTCATGACTCAACCTGCCAACTTGATGTGAAAAACAGGTCAACTCAACTAAACTTGTATATTAATGAAAAAAAAGATTCATGTAGCTGACCCTAATTAGTTTAAGATTAAGCCTTTGTTATTGTTGTTGTTATTGTAGATCCATTTAATGATTCAGTTAAGTCAGGTCTACTTGTTTACACCCATTTACAGCCAATTACTTGAGCCAAGTTGGGTTAAGAGGTTGGTGCATACCTGATTTGACCCATCCTGTTTTTAAACAGGTCATACAGTTGGATTGGTTTACTTGTTTATTAAATAGTTTGGGTTCAGGTTTCAATTTCTGACCTGTTTAATAAACATGTTGGGGGTGGGTCAATAGTTTTCCTCGAATACCTTTTTCAACCCGATTAGAACACAACCCTAGCCAACCCATTGCACCTCTAGTAGGTAGGCTGCTAAGGACCACATTATGAAATGATGAGCAATGATATTCTGGTGTTATTAGAAGAACAATGTTTAAGAAGGGCATGATAATCATGGGCGCCAAGGAGGTCATGTAACAATGTCCAAAGAAGGTAAACATAGTGTCTTTAAGGCCATTCTATCTCAATGGATTCAACAAACCCTATGAAGATTGCATGGAACTCTAGGATGGTTTCTCCTAACCTCTTCCAATGTATAACCACAAAGAAGATCATTCTTATGTGCGAACAACAATGATAAATATTGAGGCACAAGCAATGGTCCTTTGTGCCACAAGTGCTTTTGAGTGATCTTCTTTTGGAATCCTATACTTTGAAAGCCTTTTATGTAAATCAATGTGGAATATGCCATACTTCCACTTTTTGGATTCAGAAAGAGTCTATTTGTTGATGAGAATAACTAGCATGCTGTTTCCCACTTAGTCACTAGGGGGCTGGTCCTTGCATGCGTAGATTACTTGTAGGATTTGCCTACACTACTGATAGTGTTTAGACATGAATTTGTGCAA
The DNA here is from genome assembly GCA_900491605.1 of Calamus simplicifolius. Taxonomy (NCBI): domain Eukaryota; kingdom Viridiplantae; phylum Streptophyta; class Magnoliopsida; order Arecales; family Arecaceae; genus Calamus; species Calamus simplicifolius. Next base: position 190,054 of record UESW01004724.1, read on the forward strand.
TTGTCTTTTGATGTAAGAATAGTACAACTTGCCTGATAATTGCTGTCAAGTTGGGCAATATGATTGATGAAACACACTAGGTGGTTATGTGTTGTAGTAAGATTGTTATTTTCTTGGTATTTTGGACGTTGTAGATCATGATCAATGCTGTAGGCCCTTATTCAGAAAAGCTCGTGGATGATGTTGCACTAGGGGGTTGAATCCTAAATCCAACTTAGTACAGCGAGCTATCTTGGTCTACAATGACTTTTATTGTTTCTTTGACATTTTAACAATGCGATTTTGGTTTTTATGCTTTTTAGTAGTTTGTCTCACATTTAATTGCATGAAGGTGTATTGTGCATGACACCTTGTTGTGTGGTCTTAACTTATCTTTGCTTGGTGGATCTGAAATTAAAATTGGAGGTGTATCTAATTAGGTTTTTTATGGACCATTGTCTGGATCTAACACCCCTTTCATATATTTGGAAGGTGTTACTCCTCACTTATGGTAAAGTTTTAACAATTTAAGGTTTGTTAGATGGATCAATCATGAATTCTATTCTAAGCATGTGTGACTATGAAACTAATAAGTCAAAATATACAAATTTCGAAGACTTGCACCTTTGATGCCTAAATGTATGATGGCTATTGATATATATCAAGGTAGGTTGATATCGAATAGGATTGGCAGCCTGCTGGCAGTTCAGGCCGGTTCATCATTTTTTATAATTTTTATAATATTTTTTCTATTTTTACTTTTTTTAATGTGGTATATGAGGTTAAGAGCCTACCGTACACTCTCATCTTTTCTTCTCTCTTTTATTTTCATTCAAACCTTAAGAAATACATTTTATTATTTTGATGAGTTATGAATCAAGTTGACATAGATTAGTGTTACTATTACTATAATCCTGTTTAAGTCTGAAAACCATGTAAGTTTAACCAAGTGTTAACCAAAGCCTGCAAATTGTATTTTAAGATAATGTTTTTTGGTATTTCGTTTACTCATCATTTCTAAGTTAAATTAATTTTTTGAAATTTTTATCCAAAGTGAAAGTATCCTAACTTGGTATTTGCTCAATTACAACTTTCTGAAATTCTCTAAATTTATTCTTGAGGGGAAAATTGGCTTTTTATTCTTAAGGAATTTGAATTTTTTATTTTTTTTGTTGAATTCAAATGAATGATATTCCTTTATTTTCATGAGAAATCTTAAGTATATTTACTTAAATGATTTTGAATGAAAATAATAGAGAGGTGAAAGGATGTAAGCTCCCATAATAGCCAACATAGCTCTGCACCCAAAAACCATCCGAATCAGTTCGAGCTGTGTGTTTAGCACCGTTTGGACTGGTTTGGGATATGTACTGAATTGTAGGGCAAAACTGAACCGTTTTCTAATTGGTTTGGTTTGGTTTAAGCCAAACTAACTAATCCGCATAGTTCATCCTATGCTCGTAAATACTATATATGATGCATTTCCTTGGTATGGTCAATCGTGGCAGGATATCCAGTACTTTAAGCCTCATATCCCATGAGTATAGCAAGATTTTAAATCCTATGGGATGAAGGAGTCCTAGTTTCTTCATGAAATTGGATTTGGTCTCATGATGGCCGTCTCAGTAGAGCATTTGATACTCTCATCTCTCGCGATGTCGGCGAGCTCCTTTTGAACCACCTCGGATGTTTGTGTGCCGACCCAAGGGGCGACTCGACCGGGTACGGAGCTGTTAGGGACTTGAACCGACTCGAGGGCATCTCCTTGCCGGATCGAGTGGTGTTCCGTTAGCCGCGATGCCAGCGAGCTCCTTTTGAACCATCTCAGAGGTTTGTGTGCCAACTCGAGAGGCGACTCGACCGGATACAGAGCTATTAGGGACTTGAACCAACTCGTAGCACCTCCTTGCCGGGCCGAGTGGAGTCCCGTTAGCCGCGATGCCAACAAGCTCCTTTTGAACCACCTCGGGGCTTTGTGTGCCGGCTCGACCGGGTACGAAGGGGTTAGGGACTTGAACCGAGTCGGGGGCATCTCCTTGCCGGACCGAGTGGTGTCCCGTTAGCAGTGATGCCGACAAACTCCTTTTGAACCACCACGGGGGTTTGTGAGTCAGCCGGAGGAGCGACTCGACCGAGTACGGAGCTGTTAGAAACTTGCAGACTCGGGAGCATCTTCTTGCCGGACCGAATGGTGTCCCGTTAGCCTCGATGCCGGCGAGCTCCTTTTGACCCACCTCGGAGGTTTGTGTGCCGGCTCGAGGAGCGACTCGATCGGATATGGAGTTAGGGACTTGAACCGAGTCGAGGGCATCTCCTTTCCGGGCGAAGTGGTATCCCATTAACCGCGATGCCGGAGAGCTCCTTTTGAACCATCTCGGAGGTTTATGTGCTGGCCCGAGGGGCGACTCGACCTGATACGGAGCTATTAGGGACTTGAACCGATTCGAGGGCATCTCCTTGCCGAACCGAGTGGTGTCCCGTTAGCCGCGATGCTTGCAAGATCCTTTTGAACCACCTCGGGGTTTGTGTGCTGGCCTGAGGGGCGACTCGACCGAATACGAAGCTGTTACGGACTCAAACCGATTCGGGGGCATCTCCTTGCGAGCGGAGTGGTGTCCCATTAGCCGTGATGCCAGCGAGCTCCTTTTGAGCCACCTCTGGGGTTTGTGCGCTGGCCCGAGGGGCAACTCGACCGGGTACGAAGCTGTTAGGGACTCGAATCGACTCGGAGCATCTTCTTGCCAGGCCGAATGGTGTCCCGTTAGCCGCGATGCATGCAAGCTCCTTTTGAACCACCTCGGGGGTTTATGTGCCGGCTCGATGGGCGACACAATCGGGTACGGTGCTATTAGGGACTTGAACCGACTCGGGGGCATCTCCTTGCCAGACCGAGTGGTGTCCCGTTAGCCGCAATGCCAACAAGCTCCCACATCGGGGTTTGTATGCCAGCTCGAGGGGCGACTCGATCAGGTATAAAGTTGTTAGGGACTTGAACCGACTCGAGGGCATCTCCTTGCCAGACCAAGTGGTGTCCCGTTAGCCGCAATGCTGGCGAGCTCATTTGAACCACCTCGGGGGTTTGTGTGCCGACCCGAGGGGCGACTCGATCGGATACAGAGCTGTTATGGACTGGAACTGACTCAGGGGGCATCTCCTTGCCGGGCCAAGTGGTGTCCCGTTAACCACGATGCCGGCGAGATCCTTTTGAACCACCTCGAGAGTTTGTGTGCAGGCCCGAGGGACGATTCTACCGGGTATGGAGCTGTTAAGGACTTGAACCTATTCGGAGGCATCTCTTTGTCGGGCCAAGTGGTGTCCCGTTAATCGCGATGCTTGCAAGATCCTTTTGAACTATCTCGGGGGTTTGTGTGCTGGCCCGAGGGGCGACTCGACCGAGTACGGAGCTGTTAGGGACTCGAACTGACTCGGAGCATCTTCTTGCCGGGCCGAATGGTGTCCCGTTAGCCACGATGCAGGCGAGCTCCTTTTGAACCACCTCGGAGGTTTATGTGCCGGCTCGATGGACGACTCGATCGGGTACAGTGCTGTTAGGAACTTGAACCGACTCAGGGGCATCTCCTTGCCAGACCGAGTTGTGTCCCGTTAGCCGCAATGCCGACAAGCTCCTTTTGAACCACCTCGGGGGTTTGTGTGCCAACTCGAGTGGTGACTCGATCAGGTATAAAGTTGTTAGGGACTTGAACCGACTCGAGAGCATCTCTTTGCTGGACCAAGTGGTATCCCGTTAGCCGCAATGCCGACGAGCTCCTTTTGAACCACCTCGGGGGTTTGTGTGCCGATCCGAGGGGCGACTCGATCGGATACAGAGATGTTATGGACTGGAACTGACTCGGGGGCATCTCCTTGCCGGGCCAAGTGGTGTCCCGTTAACCACGATGCCGGCGATATCCTTTTGAACCACGTCAAGAGTTTGTGTGCAGGCCCGAGGGGCGACTCTACTGGGTATGGAGCTGTTAAGGACTTGAACCGATTCGAGGGCATCTCCTTGCCGGGCCAAGCGGTGTCCCGTTAATCGCAATACCGGCAAGATCCTTTTGAACCACCTCGAGGGTTTATGTGCCGGCCCGAGGAATGACTCGACCGAGTACGAAGCTGTTAGGGACTTGAACCGACTCGGAGGCATCTCCTTGCCAGGCCGAGTGGTGTACCGTTAGCCGCGATGCCGACGAGCTCCTTTTGAACCACCTCGAGGGTTTGTGTGCTAGCCCGAGGGCGACTCGACCGGGTACGGAGCTGTTAGGGACTTGAACGGACTCGGGGCATCTCCTTACCGGATCGAATAGTGTCCCATTAGCCACGATACCAGCAATCTCCTTTTGAACCATCTCGGGAATTTATGTGCCGACCCGAGGGACGACTCGATCGGGTACGGTGCTGTTAGGGACTTGAACCGATTCGAGGGCATCTCCTTGCTGAACCGAGTGGTATCCCGTAAGCTGCGTTACCGGCAAGATTCTTTTGAACCACCTCGGAAGTTTGTGTGTCAGCCTGAGGAGCGACTCGACCGGGTACGGAACTGTTAGGGACTTGAACCGACTCGGAGGCATCTCCTTGCCGAGCCGAGTGGTGTCCCGTTAGCCGCGATGCCGACGAGCTCCTTTTGAACTACCTCGGGTGTTTGTGCCGGCCCGAGGGTCGACTCAATCGGGTACAGAGCTGTTAGGGACTTGAACCAATTTGGGGGTATCTCCTTGCCGGATCGAGTGGTGTCCCGTTAGCCGCGATGCCGTCGAGTTCCTTTTGAACCACCTCGGAGGTTTGTGCTGGCCCGAGGGGCGACTCGATTGGGTACGGTGCTATTAGGACTTGAACCGACTCAGGGCATCTCCTTTTCAGACCGAGTGGTGTTCCATTAGCTGCGATGCCGGCGAACTCCTTTTAAACCACCTCGAGGGTTTGTATGCCGACCAGAGAGGTAACTCGACCAGGTACAGAGATGTTATGAACTTCAACCGACTCGAGGGCATCTCCTTGCCGGACCGAGTGGTGTCACGTTAGCCGTAATGTCAGCGAGCTCCTTTTGAACCACCTCGGGGGTTTGTGCGCCAGCCAGAGAGGTGACTCGACCTGGTACAGAGCTGTTAGGGACTTGAACTTGAACCGACTCGGGGGCATCTCCTTGCTGGGCCGAATGGTGTCCCGTTAGTCGCAATGCTGGCGAGCTCCTTTTGAACCACCTCGGGGTTTGTGTGCCGGCCCAAGGGGCGACTCGATCGGGTACGAAGCTGTTAGGGACTTGTACCGACTCGAGGGCATCTCCTTACCAGGCCGAGTGGTGTCCCGTTAGCCGCGATGCCGGCGAGCTCCTTTTGAACCACCTCGGGGGTTTGTGCCGACCCGAGGGGCGACTCGACCGGGTACGGAGCTGTTAGGGACTTGAACTGACTCAGAAGCATCTCCTTGCCAGGCCGAGTGGTGTCCCCTTAGCCGCGATGCCGGTGAGCTCCTTTTGAACCACCTCGGAGGTTTGTGTGCCAGCCCGAAGGACCGGCTTGGAGGAGTCGGGGCAGACATGGTATCGGGACCGCCTACTGCCTTGGCTTATTTGAAGTTGGGGCAGGCATGCCCGTGCCACTTGATCAATTTTGCCGTGATTATCCACATGGCTCCATCAGCCACATCAAGAAGCAAAGAACCCTAGTTCTTCAAAAGCCTCTACATCAATGACTTTTCCAAAGCTTCAAACTCAACTTGAGAAAGATCATTTCAGAGGAAAAAAAGAAAAGCCCAACTTCAGAAATCTTCTAAATCATGCTTTTCTATTTCTATCTTGATTATATTGTCTTATTTTGCTCATTTGAGGAGCTTTCTATCTATTGTAACCTTACTCTTATTACATTTGTTACTGATTCAATCAGGTGATTGAATCAGGGAAGACAGTTTGGCCTTGTGCAAGCTAGATAGCTTGTGATAGGTTTTGTTATAGTGAGCTTGTGAAAACTGACTGGATTCATTGTGATCCCATTGTAAAACAATAAGTTTGAGTTGTGAGCTTGTAAAAAACTCGACTGTAATCAGGGTGATTATAGTGTGGGCTCAAGAGTTGCTTGGGAATGGATGTAAGTATAGCTAACACCAAACCACTATAAATTTCATGTGTTTGTCGTGCTTGTCTCTCTTTCTCTCTACTCTATCTTCTTACTCTGTTTTGCATTCTTAGCTACACACTCATTGCATATATCCTTATGCACTATCACTTTATAAATTATTTTTAAGCGTCAATTTTTAAGAACCTAATTTACCCCTCTCTTGGGTTGCCATCTGGGCCAACACAATCCACTTTGGACTTTGCTAGATCATAAATGCAAACATTTAGCTCAATCACATGTTGATAATGGTTGCAGTTCTAATGCAAGCTGATAGTGTAACCATCAAGCCTTATCCCAACTATTCAAAGTAGGCTACGTGGATTCTCATTCAACAAAGTATTCCTATTTAAAACCACCTCTAATGTAGTCTTAAGGCTTTTCATATGTTTTTGTCACAACCTCCATCCATGTAACCTTATATCCTCTACTTTTAATCCTTTAGCAGAAATTGAAACCTCCACATATGACAGGCCCCCCCCCCTCAAACCTTTGTTGCAAATGCCTACGGTCAAAACCCAAGGCCTCCAAAAAGGCTAATCAAAAAGTATTATTTATGCTCCTTAATCTTGTATAAGTATCCAAAAATTTTCTAATATATAACTGATATGAGACTAAATACTTACTAGTATAAGCTTCATTATGCTTTCTTAGTTCAAGCCCTAACATCCTCGACAGGCTAACAGCCATATCCAAATCCACATTCAAATCCAATTAAATCCAATCACAAAAACATATAGCCCATATGCAGTGTTCTTTATCCACATAGGCCATGAGCATGGTTCGCTCTAATACCATTTGTCATAATTCACAACCTTACCCAAAAAGACTAGTCAAAAAGTATTACTTCAACTCCTTGTTCCTGTATAAGCAATCAAAATATTTCCGGTACATAACCGATGTGGAATTAAATACTTGCCAGCATAGGCTCTCACACCTCTACCAAATCAAACAATTCTTCATCACTTTATTGTTAATTCATACAACTTGAATAACTTCTTAATACACACTATTCTCAACATACCCTTCTAGTTTTATCATATATCCATCTTAGTAGTTTCATTTTTATTATCTTGAACCTTCTTTATTATCCAATAATCAGCATGATATAGCATTACAGATTTTATTGTTGCTCAATGAAATTCCTTTTTAAGTCACCAAGATAGGCATTGATCAGATAGTATGCCAAAAACACTTCACTTCATACAACTAGCTCTAATCCCATTAGATATATCTTCATCTATCGCTCCATTATTTATGTAATATATCCCAAATAACAAAACCGATTCACTTTGCAGCATCTCTTTGCCCATCAATTTTATTGGGAACTCTTTTTCATCCCTAATTTCACTAAAATTGCATTCCTACTATCTTTATTTTACTGATTCCTAAGCTTTTGCATTTTAAAGCTTTATTCCATAAATCTAATTCTGCATTTAATCTACTTCTCACCAACCAACACCATACTGCAACACATCTTCCTGAACACTAGCAACAAATTCATCCACAATTAGTCTAAAGGAGTGGGTTTAGTACCAATCGCCAATCTTTGGCGCAATTCTATTGTCATTCAAAATATATTGCATGATCTTACAATACTGTTTATTATCACCCTTCATTCTTAAAGGTCACTAAACTATCTTGATTCTTGCAAGTCAATATCATATGCAGACTTTTCCTTCTCTTGATATTTTTCTATCAATTATTTAAGCAAGAAAATAGCCTCTTTTATTGACTTTAGGCATAAATCCAAACTGGTTCACTGAGATTACTGTGATGTTTCTTGGTTTTTGTTCAATTACACTCTCCCAACACTAAATAAAGTGGCTCAAATTTAAGTCCCCTATAACTGAGCAATTCTATAGATCATCTTTACTCCTGCAAATGGGCACTATAATACTTATCCAATTATCTGATATCTTCATGGTTTTCAAAATCTCATAGAATAAGTTAGCAAGGCAAGTCAAGCTAATATTTCCCATAATTTACCAAATCTCATTAGCTATTTCATGTGACCCTCATACAGGTTAACGGAAAATATTGTTATTGCAGTAATGCAACATAAGCAATAATAATCCAATGAAGTCCAGAATGAACCTTTTCTCAAAAAACTGTTGAAAAATAGCAATTTTTGGCCAAGAAAAGTATATTTTTATTCTAGCATGCATTAAATTATTTTCGGAAAAAACTTGTGCATCCAAACTAACTCATAAGACAAATAGAGTCTAAAATCATGGGCTACAACCAAGGTTTTAAATCTCATGGAATGCGGTCGTTCCAGTTTTTTTTATGGAATGGGATATGCCTCCGTCCCATTCTGTCCCAACATTTGAGATTGGAAGTGACCGACAGCGTATTGATTGAGATGCTGGAACTTGAGATGCCGGAACCATGGTAGGATAATTCCATCCCGACGGTTGGAACAACAACCTATCCGGCATCTTTCAAGATGTCCTACTAGGACCTAGAACCCTAACTAAAACAACACCCCAAATTAGCACCAAGGCTATAAAAAAAAGGGTTTGCATGAGTGGTCCACAAACAACAAATAATCAGAATCACAATGTCACGCAGAAATTTACCTAGTTCAACCTAAATCAAATCAGTGTGCAATTCTTTTTTTGAAGTTAATAAAATCAATAGAAAATATTAGTAGTAATCAATTGCAGATAAGATTGTAAATAAATGGTTAAGTAGAGGACTTGCCTGGTAACAGCCAATAACAAGCAAAGATGGATAAGCGGGGTGGAAAACACATGAACGGAACTTGTTTCCATTGCAACTCAGCTCATGCACACATTCACCTTTGCTCCCTGAACCAAGCAACCATACCCTGACCGAGTCTTCACTAACAGAAGCCAGAAGATCACCCGAAGAATTCCAGCATATAGAATCAACCCGTTTTCTGTGTCCCTGTAGTTTGGCAACGAAGTCAAATTAAAAATTATTGGTTCCATGTTTAAATAAATCAAGTGTAATGCATAGAAAGTATGGCCCTAAAACAAGTGGAATGGATAAAAAAGATTCATGCAGCTAACTCCAACTAGTTTAGAATTAAGACTGTGTTGTTGTTATTACTTATAAGAAGGTTGCTAAAGAGCATAAAGAAGACATGAGTAATCACAGCCCAAGTTGGAGATATTCAGAACATAATGATCAGTGGTCATGAATGCCATAGGCATAGATGATTCAATGCAAATTGGAGTGTCACTGATGCAAACTCACACATTGATAATCACATATAGTCATATGAATTAGAGTTATACAATCAAGGATTAGGATATAAATGAAACAACAGCTTATATTAACTAATTGGTTTATTCCAAAATCATAGCACTTATTTTGTGATACCTGGCAATAATTTAAAGACATTTACTTATAAGAAGGTTGCTAAAGAGCATGACAGTGCATGCCCTTGACTTTCCCTCCAAACAAGGATGTTGGCAAAATAAAGCAATAACAGCTAACCAAGAGATACCTACCAAACCGTGTACCACATCAATGTTCACCTAGAAGGGCAGAAAATCCAAAGAAATAGAACAAGATGTCATTCAGGTCATATTACACCAACGTACAGATTCATTCATACAAACATGTTCATGGGCATATGACATATCAGGCATGTTCGAAGGTTTAGAAGCATAAATTTACTGTTTGCGCTTCTGCATGGGAATTGTTAGAAGCTGACAGAAAGACTGAGAGAGTACATTAACAAGAGGAGATTCTTTATTTTGTTTGCTGAAACTATGAACTGTTCTTGGGATTAGAACTCCGGTCATGCTAATGGCAGTTTTCCAGATATTGTCAAGATTAAACTATGAAGATCTCTAGATTGATATCTATAGGCAAAATGATCACTTTTCCAGATGTTATCATAACAAAATGATGAAGGCCTGCAAATTGGCCACAGGATCGACTTGCAGATTGACTGGTAAATAAAAAGATCCATTCCTAACTAAGACTTCAAAGAAAATAGTCAAAGTTATGACATCATTAGGTGGAAAATATGGATAATGTCGAAAATGAAAATTTCATAAACAAAAATACTTGATTTGCAAATAAACCAGAATGTCAGTTCTAAATAAAATAGAGACATTTGATATATGATTTCATGTAACACAAACTTCTTTTTGAAAAGCTTGGTTTAATGCTTTCTCATCATGCTTCAGGCTTCTCAAAATGACTATCAAAAGGTCCACAACTAACCTGTAGTGTTTGCCTGCAAACCTGTGCTTCCACATCTAGAATGGATATGCTGTTGTCGGCAGCAGCTGCAAGATATCTTCCTTGACGAGGTTGAAATCTCGTTTGGGTTGTTCCACCCTGCAATCACACAATATTAGCACATAATCAACCTTCT
>UESW01004724.1:200558-358761 GCA_900491605.1 Calamus simplicifolius
TGATGCCCTTGCGACTTATGCCAGATCTTTTTTCACACTCTTTTCACTTTGTCCTCCATAGATGCAACCTACTACCATATTCATTCCTTCCCTATCCTTCCTAGCTTTCCCATGTCCCTATCTTATTCACATTGTTTGCTGGGACCCTCTTAAATGCCCATCATTTTTTAACCATACACATTACAAGCCTAATCTTGGTTGGATACTTTTTCAGTCAAGACTCCAAAACTTAAATCATTTACATAACAATCCAGATGCTCCTCTAGTTTTAGGTACTTAGATTTAATTCTGCCTAATAATCATATCCAATTATCCATTCTCCTGGTTTAAGAAAAAAATTCACAAACTGACCATGCTTTGGTATCTAGACTTATGTTAATTTCCATTAGCATTGAATTTATATACCAAATGCTTATCTTGTCAACAAATCATATACAAACAACAAAAGCCATGGATGTCTTGCCAGACGACATTTAACAATGACAAGTGTAAAGGAACAAACTTGGTACCAAGCAATGGCATTGGTATGACCAGAATTTCACTTGTCCAACTGCCACTACTTATGATGCTCCTCACTACATCAGTATACATCTCAACAAGCTCGATGGACCATTATCTACGCCCTTCTTCTGAAAATGCAAACAAAACTGACCATGCTTTGGTACCTAGACTTATTTTAATTTCCATTAGCATTTCATTTATATGCCAAATGCTCATCTCGTCAACAAATCATATATAAACAACAAAAGCCATGGATGTCTTGCCAAACGACATTCAACAATGACAAGCGTAAAGGAACAAACTTGGTACCAAGCAATGGCATTGCTATGACCAGAATTTCACTTGTGATGCTCCTCACTACATCAGTATACCTACGCCCTTCTTCTTAAAATGCAAACAAAATACTTCTATCCATACTTTATCGTGTTCTTCCTCCAAGCTGACAAAGATCATGTGTAGATTCTTAAATTTAAGTCGACCCATCAAGTTCTTAAGCAAGAAAATAAACCATATCTAATTTCCTTGCAAAAATCCAATAGGTTCTTAGAAACTATCTTACAGGTTCCATATAACTGCAGTCGAGCAGAACACACCATATACAACAAAATCATGCAGCAAAATTGAAGCTCACTTTCAAATTTTAGCATGTTGAAATTATTCAATAATGAGCAGTGGAATATAAACAAACGCAACTTAAATTCAGTAAGCTATGGAGCTCTTTAAAAAAAAAAAAAGCCATGATGCATGTCTTTAATTAAGATATAAAGCTTCTATATGGCTTTCACCACATGCAAAATAAGAAAATTTGAGATGAACAACTGTAATAGAAGCACGTTTACTGAAGGAACAGATGTTCTATGGAAAGTCTTGATGACAACACATAAGCCAAAACATGTCGAATTTCTTGTCCACCACAAGCAGGCAGCAACATTTACATGGGGCAATATAAGATGTAGCAAACAACAGGCAATAAAAAATAAGCATAAATTATTAAGTTGTCTAAGTCAAACCGATAGATTTCTAAACAAAGAGAGTTTGTAGGTACGTTTTAAAAATAAGCATGAAAAATAAGGGCACATGCTACTCACATTGTCGACATCCCAAACTCTCACAGTTTTGTCAAAAGAAGATGTAGCCAGACGGGGCAAGCTTGGGCTAAATCGCACATCAGTAATCAACAATGAGTGCCCTTCCAATGTAGACTTTGGCTTTAGACTTTCAGTGTACCACAAAACAGCCTGCATTGAAAAAATCATTCAATGATGTGGTCAATTCATCAACTTTATAAAAGAATTTCTCAAGAAACAATACAAGAAATCCCATCTAAATAAGTGAGCATCCTCTTTTTGGCTCTGACCTTATCATGGCCTCCAGTTGCCAGCAATTTTCCATCAGAGGAGAAGTGGCAACAGATCACTTTATTTGTGCTTGCTCGGGTGGCTCCAATCTCAGTAAATGTAAATCCTGACAGTGCAGTTTTGATGACCTTAAATATAAAGTGAACCGAGAAAATGAAAACCTTCTTTTACCCAACTTTTCTTTTTATGGTAGCAGAACAGAAGTGTGACTCATTTAAATAGTGAAAAAAAATAAAAGCCAGCACCTTTGCTAACATCCATACAGCGACCAACTGTATCTCTTGGATCTGTGTCATCATGAGATAAAAAAGATTCAACGTTATCATCCACAGATCCATCCTCCACCAAGCGATCCATGTCAGCCTGCACAATATCTTTATCATCCCACTGCCAAAATGAAGAGGTAATGAGTGTTTGTGAAAGTAAAGATGTTACCAGTTTGCAACCAAGTTCCAGGGTACGTACTAAATGGTTCGATGGCGATGTTATTACACTTCCTTCAGAACCAAACACGTCAATGGCTTAGATGAACCGCCACTATGTTGCAATTGTGGCATTGATATCACATCTCCTGGTGTGTGAGTAGATGGCGTTGAGGGTGCTGAGCTTGGAGAAGGTCCAGCAGTATTTGCGGTTCCGAACTGTTGGCAGGACCAGAGGATGAGACAGGCTGCTTTCGCTTCCGCCCACCTTGAGACTTTGAGGCCTGAAAATCCATCAAAAGTCTTGTGCTTGAAACCTTAATGAGCATGCAATCCTAATTAACTCTAAATTATCCATACCCAAGAGGAAGATCTTAAAAGATTTTTCCCCCACTGATTCAACAACAGTCACAGAAAACAGGAGTTATTCGGTATCATGTTATTCGGTATCATTCTAAGATCAACTTGCAGTAGCATATTCACCGACAACTCTTAAATTAAGATCCTAGCAACTTGTTTCATTTTGTCATACTTCTTGCCCAATTTCCTGAAAAAATCAGCCAGAGTAAATGACTGTTATTGCTATCAAAGACATAGGCTCCAAATTAAAATTTTAATTGCCATTAGTGTTCTCATAGAGCAGTCAGAAAATATATAGATTTAACACCACTATTAGAAAATGTTCTGCAACATGTAAAATAATCTGCTTGTTTTTCAATAAGGATTGAAGCCCCCAGTGTCCTGCCAGACACTGGGCAGGGGTTAGCCTTGCAAACGGGTAAAAGTAGCATCCCATCACCAAGTATATCCAAAACAAGACCAAAATAGAAGTTATATAACTTTCATGCTCCCCGAATTATAAATTATCTTCAATATACGCATTGGATAAGTTGGCACAATTATCTATAACCATGGTAAAAAATGCTATAGGAGATGTTTAAAAGAAGTAGGCGTAAAGTAAGATGTGTATAATTAGAGCCTAAACAAGGTGTATGCATTTTCTTCAAAATTAAATCAGCTTTGTTATTACCAAAAAAGCAGAAATGCAGTTATCCTGTTGCTAGACTGCTGGTTTCTTACATAAGTCAAAGGAGAACAAATTATGACCTGAATTACAGTAAATGCACCCCAAATACTAACTCAATGAGTAAGGAAAGCAACCAAACAAAAGCTGCCGTCTGAAATACTGTAATATTCTATAATATTTTATCTCAAACTTGCATAAACCAGGAAATCCCTAAATTTTCTAACCCACTTTTAGACCATAATTACACCATTAGTAAAGGTAACAGAACATTGGCAACAATATAACTCTGCAAATCACATCTAAGATGTCATTACTGAGTCAACACAAAAGACAAACCTGAGCAGTTCCTCTGAAGGAACTTGGCATGCTTCCATCCACTGTTACATTGCCAGTGCTGAGCTTTTCTTGTTGAGGAAGAAGGTGATTTGAATTTTGTGACTTCTGGCCCACAATGGCCTGTTGTTGAAGCTGCTGCTGTTGGGAATTATTTTGCTGCTGCTGCTGTAACTGAGCTATTTTCTACTAAATAAATATAAAAGATAAGATGGCCGAAGACAATCCATGGAAACAGAAAATCATAAAACAAAATAGAGATGCAAGCCCATTTCTTCAGAGCCAACAATATGGAGTAATTCAACCACTGGAAATGGTAGGTCCAGCTTTGAAATTAACATCATGATTTTTGCAACTAACAAGTATCACTAACAGAAAAAACAGTGACACAGCAGCATGTAGCAGATATATGAAGGTCCAGCTTTGTAATTAAAAGCTGTTACAATAAATCATCGATTTTCATTTTCCATTTTCATATACCCAATATGATAATTTTAGGTGTCAGGGCAGTCAATACAGTCTATAAGCACTGGATTGCCAAATGGGGGAATGGAACGTACACATCATAACATAATTGACAAATATGGGCAATATGATAATTGCAGAAGTTTATGTCAAGTTGTGGCAACAAGATGAAACAACACCAATAGCAAGGGAGAAAACTACATTTCAACAAATAAAGTTAAATTACTGGCTAAAACATCTTAATCATGATATTCAAAGATGATTACCAACGACTCTTGAAATTTATCATAAGAACTATTTCATGATAATACCATTTCTATCCAAAAGAATATAAGAAATGATGTAAAGCTTTCAACAAGTAAAAGCACTAAGATAAGATAAGATAGGATTAGAGGTGTACCCTAATTAGCATATCTGTATCAGCACGTTGCATAATGGGGCATGAAGTTTGCATTGGAGCTCCAACATTTGGAATAACATCATTGACATTATTTGACTGACCATCCTTTCCAAGAAGCATGTTCCTGTTGTTCAGAAGCATCCTTAGCCTTCTGCTGTCAACATCTCCAGCTGACGGGGATGTCAAATTTTGCTGTGCCTGAAGAAGTAGCTGTTGTTGGTGTGGACTTAGAAACTGAAGTTGATGAAACGATTGTGGGGATTGCACAAATGATTTTTGTTGCTGCAGAATTCCTGAACGGAGCTGGTCAAGTCCCTGGAAAGCGTAACACAACCGAGGCATGTTGCTAAGTTAGGAACAGACATGAAAGTTTGCTTAAATGCAGAGGGTTTGGACACATAAATCAGATGCGAAAGTGATAGCTAAATTTCAGGTGGCATAAAACCTGTAATAGCATCTTCATGGTTAGAAAGGCAATCGATATCTAATGACATTAAGAAATGTCCAAGTTAGTGGTTCTGGATGCACTGTGAAAGAGGTGCAAATGGGAGAAACAAAAGCTGATTAAGCTTATTAATGACAAGCTACCATCGAGAGACTGCAGGACATTTTCTTTTTCTTTTTTTTAGGTGAGGAGATTGGTAGAGATAGGCCTAAACTAACATGGACATAAATAATTAAAAAATATATAATTATTTGTAATTTGAGTGTTGACTTAGTCTTGAATAGAGCAGAGTGAAGGAAGCAGATTCATATAGCTAACCTTATGTAGTTGAGAAAAGGCTTAGATGAGTTGAGTTGAGATTGGAACCAAAAAAGGTATCACCACTTGCATTTTCAGAAAAATGTGTGAATAACATGGAGCCAATTAAAGAGGTGATAGACTGTTAATATATAAAAATGCAAGAATAATCAACTTAATTTGTGCTTTTGAGGATATATAAATTGTTCAAGTGCAAAGCTTGGAATTTTGGAAGGCGATATCATAGAATTTGATGATAAGGGGTAAAACAGCTCATCATAAGACAATGAGGAAAACAGAATGAAAAGGAAGGGATAATCCATGACAAATACCATACTAAGATCATAGTAGAGGTATACGGGGCCAAAAGATTTTGCAAACAAATTGTTTTGTGAATGCAGATTGTCTCATAAAAGAATGTAGCATCCAGGATTTGCTTAAAAACTGTCACGTACAATGAGAACCCTGTGATATGTATGTTTGGAGAGATGATGTTCATATATTCAGCTAGCCAATGGGCTAAATTGGTGTCACCGACTCACAGCACCACAGAACAAAAGAGCTTAGTGAATATGTGGAATGCAATGTCAATTGACATTCAACAAGAAATGGAACGCATTCACAATTGATAGACACAAAGTCGAGAACTACCATAAAGAGATTACTTTCATTACCTTCAACTGATCATTGAGGGAGAAGGGGAAGAAACAAAGAAGAAGAGGAGATAAATTAACAGGTTTATAATGAAATTACAATAAGATAGATGGTGAGGCAGAAAGATAGATAGCAGGATGCTGTGTGACACACATCAGAGTGGCTTGCAATCCATTCATTTAGAGTCAAAGTAATTAAGGTGGATATAAAGCACAGCCGAAATTCACAAATCTACGAGGCACAATCATTAAGGCAAAACTTACTGTAAGAGGCCATCCTTTCAAAGTCAAATTGTTCCCGGTTTGATTTGATCCTGCAATGATTGCAATTACTATGAGTTTATATAACTCAAGAATAACAACTTGAGTTAAACTTAGAAATACTTTTAAAATGCTACAGTAAAAAAAGGAAGGTTAAGCTATTGATAGGACTGTGCAAATTGAATTCAAGTGACAGAGATCATAGGTGTTCAGGGCTGTAGCTTCAAGGAGCAAATGAAATATGATAGAGCACACAAAGAACTAAAATTAAGGATGAACCTTGCAATCAAATTACCTGCTTAATTTATTGAAACAAAATATTATAACCAGTATGCAATTCCCAAAAATATGTTAGGATGGAATACAGGTATGGTAAACAAACATGGTAATATATTTTTTCATTGAAAAATATGTGAGCAAATTAAAATGAACAAAACAGTTCAGAATCTGAACAGCAACTACCTGGAATTCCAATTAAAGATCCATCAGGACCTGCAGCTCTAGGGTTCACAACCGGATTCATCTCACTCTTGACATCCTGTCATGATTTCAGTTAAACCAGGAACAGCAAAAACAAAAATAGTGATGACATCATTTACTAGAAACTAACCTGTGTTGACCCAGGAAGTTGTTTTCTAGCCTGAACCTGTTGCAAAGTCCCTGATAAGCCAGCAGCTGAACCATGCAAAACTTGTCTGAAAGGAAAACATGAGCAAGTGAGATCTAGCATAATTGTTTGAGACATTTCACTCATCTAACAAATCGGAGTAAATGCACAACTAAATATATGCATATAGACACATTGCCTGCAATAAGTGACAAGTTTAAAATTCATTAAATCTTACTGATCATTGCCTATCATGCAGGTTTCAGAACCCATACCCTGAAGGCTGTACAGATGTTGCAGCTGAGTTTAACAAAGATGAATGGCTTGGATCCACTAGCTGACCCACATTTTCACCAAATCTTTGCTGCAACTGAATTGCCCAGATGGCAAAAGATCGATTGATAAGCAAGAAAATACTATGTAAGCAAAAAGGGATATTTAGGATTAAGCAACACATGTAAACCCAGAGGATTACCTTCACGGATGCTTGATCCAAAGGATCCCTTTGAAGTGGCAACTTCAATTGTTCCTCATACATCTTTGTTGCCAAGGCATTGGCAGTTCCAGAACTCTGCCGCATTAAAGATTCACTGCCAACAAGCCCATTTGCATTGCCATTTAGAAGATGAGCTCCCTCTCCACGTTGCTGCTGTTGCTGTTGCTGCTGCTGCTGCAGCTGTTGCCTCTGTAAAAGAAGTTGTTGCATTGGAATGTGTTGATGTTGTTGCTGCTGTTGAGGTGGTGGTTGCTGCTGCTCTCTCATTTTTGCATGTTGGGTCTGCTGCAGTAGAATACGGATGTTAATGTCCAAAATTTAGTAGGCTGCAGCTACCAAATGAACATGAACTATTAAAGAAGCAGGTCTATAACATGCATGATAATATCAGCAAACCTTTCTCTTGTGACAGAAGTATCATTTATAAAACACGTCATTATTCTGATGCCCACTCTTCTTTTCAGAATGAACAAAATTACTGGGAAAAAGGATATGAAGCAGCCATAGAAGCACGAGCATATGAATTCAAAAGCGCATAGCTGTAGATGGTACTAGGCAAACCATTAGTGTTCAGCAGAAGTTACAGATGGGGATCGAAACAAAGAGACTATGAGGCATTGCAACCTACATAAGTAGAATGAAATCAATGGAAGATGACACAATTTACGCAACTAGAATTTCCATTGTGGCATTATGAAGCCAAATCAGACATTTGACAAAGTTAAATACATCAATAGCCAATCTATGATGTGTGCAGAAGATGGTTTTCACTGGCTGAAAGACATTACTGTCATAAATCAGAAAGTGTAGATAAGAAAATAAGTTCAATTTTGGCAATAATCAGCTGAAGCAGAAGCACAACATGATCCCAAAAGGTGTTTCATGTGACCTTTTTCCCAATTAACATCTTACAGCATAGCATAATCTTGCTGAAAAAGGGAGAAGGGAGAATAAAAATATAAGTTTTTTAAAACAAAAAAAGGGAAAATAATATAATGAATGGTAATGAAAACTTGCCTCTATGTATGAAGCAGCAACATCAGAGAATGCTTTTCATTTGTCCTTGCAATGAATATATCCCAAAAAACAGACCACCACTCGAAAAGAAAACCACCAGGAGCATCAATTGCTGATAATTATTCAAAATAGCATCAATTTAATAAAAAGAAAATACAAGCACAAAAAGTATTAGTAACCTCCATGGCTTCCCTAATTTTCTCTGCAACTTACCAACGGGATCAGAAGATACCTTCCCTTCAGCTTGGAAGGCCTTCGCGGTTGCCTGCAGATTTCTCTTCACTAAATAATCATAAATATACACATCCAACCTGTTTTGAACATTTCATAGGATATCACAGCATAGTAAAAGAGAAAGATCCTTCTAATAGAGGGGGAGAGATATGCCAAGTGCGCAGGAAAAAAATAAAAGGCTTACAATTGAGCAAGAACGACAAGTCTTTCAAAGAGAGAGAACAGGGAAGAATGAAAAACTTTATTTCTCGAGCTAAAACCCCGGCCATAGAGTAAGTGAGAAATAAAACGTACGGAAAGGAGAAAAACATCAATGTCGTAGGGAAAAAGAAGAAGAAACAGAATATTTTTAATTCCCCACTCCTAAATGCAAAAGCTGCAAAGATTCCATCGATAAAATATTTCCCAACTTGCATTCCATGATAAAAGAAACATAAGAATCCAGTAAGGACCGCGCAATTATTAAATCTAAACGAAAAAAAAAAAAAAAAAGGCAAACAGCATAAGGAACAGTGACCAAAACACGACAGGACCAAATGCCCTAAACTCTAACCCTGAGCAAGAAAACAATAAAACATTTTGTCAGTTCTTGAAAAGAAAATAACCAAATGCCCTAAACTCTAACCCTGAGCAAGAAAACGCACTACAACTCTCAAAAATCAGTTCTTGAAAAGAAAATAACCAAAAAAATCCCAAAACACGAGCAGCTCAAACGCATCAAAGCCCCAGCGAACAACCGTACAACAATGGCTGCCGACGACACAAGAAGAACCCATCAGAAAACAGAGACCAAAACACGAAAACTAAATAGCAATATCCAATGATAAGGGAAAAAAAAAACGCTCCAAAAATCCGGCGAAGCAGAGATTTCAAAAGAAGCAAGACCTAAAAGGCTTACATTTTATCGGCTTCCCAGTTCGTCTGCGACATGATTTCAACCAATCCAACCAAACAAATCCTTCCTCTCTCTCGCCCCCGCTTCCCAACCCTCACTCACCAAACCAAGAAACCTCAGAGAATCGCAACCTACTCTTCTTCCACGTCCTCGAATCGGATTCTATCAAGAAAACACGAACATCACCTTCCTTTTGCTCTCTTTTTCGGTTCCTCAAAACTCCAAGCCGCAGCCCAATTCTTTTCCCCTTTATCCAAAAGCCCTAAAAGCCCTACCCCAACCCATCGAAAATAAAGATAGAAGAACCTTAAAGAGAACGAAAAGAAAAAAAAAAACGCCCTGCCACCTAGCCGCTTCTACAGCCGCCCTCCGTTCTTTTTATCGCAAGGGCGGAGCGGTAGACGTTGCGTCTAAATAAATAAAAAAAAATTGTCCTGATATTTTCACTCCGCTCAGCCAACAACGGCAATGGACGCCAGTTTGCCCAACTTAAAGGCGAAGACGCTTGTAGAAGGCAAATTATTAGGAGATTAAGTGTAACGTTATAAACCCACCATCTCCCATAAAACTTTTATGCGGGTAAGCGTGCGGCGATCTCGGAGGTGAGGGCCCCAAGGAAGGATCAGGCCGAGGGAACGTTCTCCGCCGTTCGAGGCTAACTTACGTATATCCGCATGGAAAGTCATACGCGGGCTCGGCTCTGCCGTTCCCGTTGCCAGATGATTCATCATCGGCCGTTCATGACCGGTGCGAGGACGCTGAGTTGACGGTCACGACTGTGATCTGAAAGAAAGCGACAAGGGAGAAAATATAGTGGTTGAAATCAGGTTCTCTCCTGGTGAGGTGGAATATCGTACGGGGTGGGTGGCCGCAGGATTGACAACGAATGATCAAACCATACTTGGCGATGTCCTCGTGTCGCGGTGGCACCGTCTCGCGCTCCGGCGGTCGCAAGCGCCCTTCTCGCCTGCGGGAAATGATGCGGAGCTGAAGGCCGTGCACCGACGCCATATATAGTATGTGATAAGACTTTTGGATGAATCCAATGTATTTGATAGTCAAAAATATAGTATCAATAAATAGAAATAAGTAGCGAACAAGATAATGTTGATATAAAGGAAAGAAAAAAAAGAAATTAAAAATTGAAATTATTCAATAATGAGCAGTGGAATATAAACAAACGCAACTTAAATTCAGTAAGCTATGGAGCTCTTTAAAAAAAAAAAAAAGCCATGATGCATGTCTTTAATTAAGATATAAAGCTTCTATATGGCTTTCACCACATGCAAAATAAGAAAATTTGAGATGAACAACTGTAATAGAAGCACGTTTACTGAAGGAACAGATGTTCTATGGAAAGTCTTGATGACAACACATAAGCCAAAACATGTGGAATTTCTTGTCCACCACAAGCAGGCAGCAACATTTACATGGGGCAATATAAGATGTAGCAAACAACAGGCAATAAAAAATAAGCATAAATTATTAAGTTGTCTAAGTCAAACGGATAGATTTCTAAACAAAGAGAGTTTGTAGGTACGTTTTAAAAATAAGCATGAAAAATAAGGGCACATGCTACTCACATTGTCGACATCCCAAACTCTCACAGTTTTGTCAAAAGAAGATGTAGCCAGACGGGGCAAGCTTGGGCTAAATCGCACATCAGTAATCAACAATGAGTGCCCTTCCAATGTAGACTTTGGCTTTAGACTTTCAGTGTACCACAAAACAGCCTGCATTGAAAAAATCATTCAATGATGTGGTCAATTCATCAACTTTATAAAAGAATTTCTCAAGAAACAATACAAGAAATCCCATCTAAATAAGTGACAGAAACAGAGCATCCTCTTTTTGGCTCTGACCTTATCATGGCCTCCAGTTGCCAGCAATTTTCCATCAGAGGAGAAGTGGCAACAGATCACTTTATTTGTGCTTGCTCGGGTGGCTCCAATCTCAGTAAATGTAAATCTGACAGTGCAGTTTTGATGACCTTAAATATAAAGTGAACCAGAGAAAATGAAAACCTTCTTTTACCCAACTTTTCTTTTTATGGTAGCAGAACAGAAGTGTGACTCATTTAAATAGTGAAAAAAAATAAAAGCCAGCACCTTTGCTAACATCCATACAGCGACCAACTGTATCTCTTGGATCTGTGTCATCATGAGATAAAAAAGATTCAACGTTATCATCCACAGATCCATCCTCCACCAAGCGATCCATGTCAGCCTGCACAATATCTTTATCATCCCACTGCCAAAATGAAGAGGTAATGAGTGTTTGTGAAAGTAAAGATGTTACCAGTTTGCAACCAAGTTCCAGGGTACGTACTAAATGGTTCGATGGCGATGTTATTACACTTCCTTCAGAACCAAACACGATCAATGGCTTAGATGAACCGCCACTATGTTGCAATTGTGGCATTGATATCACATCTCCTGGTGTGTGAGTAGATGGTGTTGAGGGTGCTGAGCTTGGAGAAGGTCCAGCAGTATTTGCGGTTCCGAGCTGTTGGCAGGACCAGAGGATGAGACAGGCTGCTTTCGCTTCCGCCCACCTTGAGACTTTGAGGCCTGAAAATCCATCAAAAGTCTTGTGCTTGAAACCTTAATGAGCATGCAATCCTAATTAACTCTAAATTATCCATACCCAAGAGGAAGATCTTAAAAGATTTTTCCCCCACTGATTCAACAACAGTCACAGAAAACAGGAGTTATTCGGTATCATGTTATTCGGTATCATTCTAAGATCAACTTGCAGTAGCATATTCACCCGACAACTCTTAAATTAAGATCCTAGCAACTTGTTTCATTTTGTCATACTTCTTGCCCAATTTCCTGAAAAAATCAGCCAGAGTAAATGACTGTTATTGCTATCAAAGACATAGGCTCCAAATTAAAATTTTAATTGCCATTAGTGTTCTCATAGAGCAGTCAGAAAATATATAGATTTAACACCACTATTAGAAAATGTTCTGCAACATGTAAAATAATCTGCTTGTTTTTCAATAAGGATTGAAGCCCCCAGTGTCCTGCCAGACACTGGGCAGGGGTTAGCCTTGCAAACGGGTAAAAGTAGCATCCCATCACCAAGTATATCCAAAACAAGACCAAAATAGAAGTTATATAACTTTCATGCTCCCCGAATTATAAATTATCTTCAATATACGCATTGGATAAGTTGGCACAATTATGTATAACCATGGTAAAAAATGCTATAGGAGATGTTTAAAAGAAGTAGGCGTAAAGTAAGATGTGTATAATTAGAGCCTAAACAAGGTGTATGCATTTTCTTCAAAATTAAATCAGCTTTGTTATTACCAAAAAAGCAGAAATGCTGTTATCCTGTTGCTAGACTGCTGGTTTCTTACATAAGTCAAAGGAGAACAAATTATGACCTGAATTACAGTAAATGCACCCCAAATACTAACTCAATGAGTAAGGAAAGCAACCAAACAAAAGCTGCCGTCTGAAATACTGTAATATTCTATAATATTTTGTCTCAAACTTGCATAAACCAGGAAATCCCTAAATTTTCTAACCCACTTTTAGACCATAATTACACCATTAGTAAAGGTAACAGAACATTGGCAACAATATAACTCTGCAAATCACATCTAAGATGTCATTACTGAGTCAACACAAAAGACAAACCTGAGCAGTTCCTCTGAAGGAACTTGGCATGCTTCCATCCACTGTTACATTGCCAGTGCTGAGCTTTTCTTGTTGAGGAAGAAGGTGATTTGAATTTTGTGACTTCTGGCCCACAATGGCCTGTTGTTGAAGCTGCTGCTGTTGGGAATTATTTTGCTGCTGCTGCTGTAACTGAGCTATTTTCTACTAAATAAATATAAAAGATAAGATGGCCGAAGACAATCCATGGAAACAGAAAATCATAAAACAAAATAGAGATGCAAGCCCATTTCTTCAGAGCCAACAATATGGAGTAATTCAACCACTGGAAATGGTAGGTCCAGCTTTGAAATTAACATCATGATTTTTGCAACTAACAAGTATCACTAACAGAAAAAACAGTGACACAGCAGCATGTAGCAGATATATGAAGGTCCAGCTTTGTAATTAAAAGCTGTTACAATAAATCATCGATTTTCATTTTCCATTTTCATATACCCAATATGATAATTTTAGGTGTCAGGGCAGTCAATACAGTCTATAAGCACTGGATTGCCAAATGGGGGAATGGAACGTACACATCATAACATAATTGACAAATATGGTCAATATGATAATTGCAGAAGTTTATGTCAAGTTGTGGCAACAAGATGAAACAACACCAATAGCAAGGGAGAAAACTACATTTCAACAAATAAAGTTAAATTACTGGCTAAAACATCTTAATCATGATATTCAAAGATGATTACCAACGACTCTTGAAATTTATCATAAGAACTATTTCATGATAATACCATTTCTATCCAAAAGAATATAAGAAATGATGTAAAGCTTTCAACAAGTAAAAGCACTAAGATAAGATAAGATAGGATTAGAGGTGTACCCTAATTAGCATATCTGTATCAGCACGTTGCATAATGGGGCATGAAGTTTGCATTGGAGCTCCAACATTTGGAATAACATCATTGACATTATTTGACTGACCATCCTTTCCAAGAAGCATGTTCCTGTTGTTCAGAAGCATCCTTAGCCTTCTGCTGTCAACATCTCCAGCTGACGGGGATGTCAAATTTTGCTGTGCCTGAAGAAGTAGCTGTTGTTGGTGTGGACTTAGAAACTGAAGTTGATGAAACGATTGTGGGGATTGCACAAATGATTTTTGTTGCTGCAGAATTCCTGAACGGAGCTGGTCAAGTCCCTGGAAAGCGTAACACAACCGAGGCATGTTGCTAAGTTAGGAACAGACATGAAAGTTTGCTTAAATGCAGAGGGTTTGGACACATAAATCAGATGCGAAAGTGATAGCTAAATTTCAGGTGGCATAAAACCTGTAATAGCATCTTCATGGTTAGAAAGGCAATCGATATCTAATGACATTAAGAAATGTCCAAGTTAGTGGTTCTGGATGCACTGTGAAAGAGGTGCAAATGGGAGAAACAAAAGCTGATTAAGCTTATTAATGACAAGCTACCATCGAGAGACTGCAGGACATTTTCTTTTTCTTTTTTTTAGGTGAGGAGATTGGTAGAGATAGGCCTAAACTAACATGGACATAAATAATTAAAAAATATATAATTATTTGTAATTTGAGTGTTGACTTAGTCTGAATAGAGCAGAGTGAAGGAAGCAGATTCATATAGCTAACCTTATGTAGTTGAGAAAAGGCTTAGATGAGTTGAGTTGAGATTGGAACCAAAAAAGGTATCACCACTTGCATTTTCAGAAAAATGTGTGAATAACATGGAGCCAATTAAAGAGGTGATAGACTGTTAATATATAAAAATGCAAGAATAATCAACTTAATTTGTGCTTTTGAGGATATATAAATTGTTCAAGTGCAAAGCTTGGAATTTTGGAAGGCGATATCATAGAATTTGATGATAAGGGGTAAAACAGCTCATCATAAGACAATGAGGAAAACAGAATGAAAAGGAAGGGATAATCCATGACAAATACCATACTAAGATCATAGTAGAGGTATACGGGGCCAAAAGATTTTGCAAACAAATTGTTTTGTGAATGCAGATTGTCTCATAAAAGAATGTAGCATCCAGGATTTGCTTAAAAACTGTCACGTACAATGAGAACCCTGTGATATGTATGTTTGGAGAGATGATGTTCATATATTCAGCTAGCCAATGGGCTAAATTGGTGTCACCGACTCACAGCACCACAGAACAAAAGAGCTTAGTGAATATGTGGAATGCAATGTCAATTGACATTCAACAAGAAATGGAACGCATTCACAATTGATAGACACAAAGTCAAGAACTACCATAAAGAGATTACTTTCATTACCTTCAACTGATCATTGAGGGAGAAGGGGAAGAAACAAAGAAGAAGAGGAGATAAATTAACAGGTTTATAATGAAATTACAATAAGATAGATGGTGAGGCAGAAAGATAGATAGCAGGATGCTGTGTGACACACATCAGAGTGGCTTGCAATCCATTCATTTAGAGTCAAAGTAATTAAGGTGGATATAAAGCACAGCCGAAATTCACAAATCTACGAGGCACAATCATTAAGGCAAAACTTACTGTAAGAGGCCATCCTTTCAAAGTCAAATTGTTCCCGGTTTGATTTGATCCTGCAATGATTGCAATTACTATGAGTTTATATAACTCAAGAATAACAACTTGAGTTAAACTTAGAAATACTTTTAAAATGCTACATAAAAAAAAGGAAGGTTAAGCTATTGATAGGACTGTGCAAATTGAATTCAAGTGACAGAGATCATAGGTGTTCAGGGCTGTAGCTTCAAGGAGCAAATGAAATATGATAGAGCACACAAAGAACTAAAATTAAGGATGAACCTTGCAATCAAATTACCTGCTTAATTTATTGAAACAAAATATTATAACCAGTATGCAATTCCCAAAAATATGTTAGGATGGAATACAGGTATGGTAAACAAACATGGTAATATATTTTTTCATTGAAAAATATGTGAGCAAATTAAAATGAACAAAACAGTTCAGAATCTGAACAGCAACTACCTGGAATTCCAATTAAAGATCCATCAGGACCTGCAGCTCTAGGGTTCACAACCGGATTCATCTCACTCTTGACATCCTGTCATGATTTCAGTTAAACCAGGAACAGCAAAAACAAAAATAGTGATGACATCATTTACTAGAAACTAACCTGTGTTGACCCAGGAAGTTGTTTTCTAGCCTGAACCTGTTGCAAAGTCCCTGATAAGCCAGCAGCTGAACCATGCAAAACTTGTCTGAAAGGAAAACATGAGCAAGTGAGATCTAGCATAATTGTTTGAGACATTTCACTCATCTAACAAATCGGAGTAAATGCACAACTAAATATATGCATATAGACACATTGCCTGCAATAAGTGACAAGTTTAAAATTCATTAAATCTTACTGATCATTGCCTATCATGCAGGTTTCAGAACCCATACCCTGAAGGCTGTACAGATGTTGCAGCTGAGTTTAACAAAGATGAATGGCTTGGATCCACTAGCTGACCCACATTTTCACCAAATCTTTGCTGCAACTGAATTGCCCAGATGGCAAAAGATCGATTGATAAGCAAGAAAATACTATGTAAGCAAAAAGGGATATTTAGGATTAAGCAACACATGTAAACCCAGAGGATTACCTTCACGGATGCTTGATCCAAAGGATCCCTTTGAAGTGGCAACTTCAATTGTTCCTCATACATCTTTGTTGCCAAGGCATTGGCAGTTCCAGAACTCTGCCGCATTAAAGATTCACTGCCAACAAGCCCATTTGCATTGCCATTTAGAAGATGAGCTCCCTCTCCACGTTGCTGCTGTTGCTGTTGCTGCTGCTGCTGCAGCTGTTGCCTCTGTAAAAGAAGTTGTTGCATTGGAATGTGTTGATGTTGTTGCTGCTGTTGAGGTGGTGGTTGCTGCTGCTCTCTCATTTTTGCATGTTGGGTCTGCTGCAGTAGAATACGGATGTTAATGTCCAAAATTTAGTAGGCTGCAGCTACCAAATGAACACGAACTATTAAAGAAGCAGGTCTATAACATGCATGATAATATCAGCAAACCTTTCTCTTGTGACAGAAGTATCATTTATAAAACACGTCATTATTCTGATGCCCACTCTTCTTTTCAGAATGAACAAAATTACTGGGAAAAAGGATATGAAGCAGCCATAGAAGCACGAGCATATGAATTCAAAAGCGCATAGCTGTAGATGGTACTAGGCAAACCATTAGTGTTCAGCAGAAGTTACAGACGGGGATCGAAACAAAGAGACTATGAGGCATTGCAACCTACATAAGTAGAATGAAATCAATGGAAGATGACACAATTTACGCAACTAGAATTTCCATTGTGGCATTATGAAGCCAAATCAGACATTTGACAAAGTTAAATACATCAATAGCCAATCTATGATGTGTGCAGAAGATGGTTTTCACTGGCTGAAAGACATTACTGTCATAAATCAGAAAGTGTAGATAAGAAAATAAGTTCAATTTTGGCAATAATCAGCTGAAGCAGAAGCACAACATGATCCCAAAAGGTGTTTCATGTGACCTTTTTCCCAATTAACATCTTACAGCATAGCATAATCTTGCTGAAAAAGGGAGAAGGGAGAATAAAATATAAGTTTTTTAAAACAAAAAAAGGGAAAATAATATAATGAATGGTAATGAAAACTTGCCTCTATGTATGAAGCAGCAACATCAGAGAATGCTTTTCATTTGTCCTTGCAATGAATATATCCCAAAAAACAGACCACCACTCGAAAAGAAAACCACCAGGAGCATCAATTGCTGATAATTATTCAAAATAGCATCAATTTAATAAAAAGAAAATACAAGCACAAAAAGTATTAGTAACCTCCATGGCTTCCCTAATTTTCTCTGCAACTTACCAACGGGATCAGAAGATACCTTCCCTTCAGCTTGGAAGGCCTTCGCGGTTGCCTGCAGATTTCTCTTCACTAAATAATCATAAATATACACATCCAACCTGTTTTGAACATTTCATAGGATATCACAGCATCAGTAAAAGAGAAAGATCCTTCTAATAGAGGGGAGAGATATGCCAAGTGCGCAGGAAAAAAAATAAAAGGCTTACAATTGAGCAAGAACGACAAGTCTTTCAAAGAGAGAGAACAGGGAAGAATGAAAAACTTTATTTCTCGAGCTAAAACCCCGGCCATAGAGTAAGTGAGAAATAAAACGTACGGAAAGGAGAAAAAACATCAATGTCGTAGGGAAAAAGAAGAAGAAGAAACAGAATATTTTTAATTCCCCACTCCTAAATGCAAAAGCTGCAAAGATTCCACCGATAAAATATTTCCGAACTTGCATTCCATGATAAAAGAAACATAAGAATCCAGTAAGGACCGCGCGATTATTAAATCTAAACGAAAAAAAAAAAAAAGGCAAACAGCATAAGGAACAGTGACCAAAACACGATAGGACCAAATGCCCTAAACTCTAACCCTGAGCAAGAAAACAATAAAACATTTTGTCAGTTCTTGAAAAGAAAATAACCAAATGCCCTAAACTCTAACCCTGAGCAAGAAAACGCACTACAACTCTCAAAAATCAGTTCTTGAAAAGAAAATAACCAAAAAAATCCCAAAACACGAGCAGCTCAAACGCATCAAAGCCCCAGCGAACAACCGTACAACAATGGCTGCCGACGACACAAGAAGAACCCATCAGAAAACAGAGACCAAAACACGAAAACTAAATAGCAATATCCAATGATAAAGGGAAAAAAAAAACGCTCCAAAAATCCGGCGAAGCAGAGATTTCAAAAGAAGCGAGACCTAAAAGGCTTACATTTTATCGGCTTCCCAGTTCGTCTGCGACATGATTTCAACCAATCCAACCAAACAAATCCTTCCTCTCTCTCGCCCCCGCTTCCCAACCCTCACTCACCAAACCAAGAAACCTCAGAGAATCGCAACCTACTCTTCTTCCACGTCCTCGAATCGGATTCTATCAAGAAAACACGAACATCACCTTCCTTTTGCTCTCTTTTTCGGTTCCTCAAAACTCCAAGCCGCAGCCCAATTCTTTTCCCCTTTATCCAAAAGCCCTAAAAGCCCTACCCCAACCCATCGAAAAAAAAGATAGAAGAACCTTAAAGAGAACGAAAAGAAAAAAAAAAAACGCCATGCCACCTAGCCGCTTCTACAGCCGCGCTCCGTTCTTTTTATCGCAAGGGCGGAGCGGTAGACGTTGCGTCTAAATAAATAAAAAAAAAATTGTCCTGATATTTTCACTCCGCTCAACCAACAACGGCAATGGACGCCAGTTTGCCCAACTTAAAGGCGAAGACGCTTGTAGAAGGCAAATTATTAGGAGATTAAGTGTAACGTTATAAACCCACCATCTCCCATAAAACTTTTATGCGGGTAAGCGTGCGGCGATCTCGGAGGTGAGGGCCCCAAGGAAGGATCAGGCCGAGGGAACGTTCTCCGCCGTTCGAGGCTAACTTACGTATATCCACATGGAAAGTCATACGCGGGCTCGGCTCTGCCGTTCCCGTTGCCAGATGATTCATCATAAACTCTAACCCTGAGCAAGAAAACAATAAAACATTTTGTCAGTTCTTGAAAAGAAAATAACCAAATGCCCTAAACTCTAACCCTGAGCAAGAAAACGCACTACAACTCTCAAAAATCAGTTCTTGAAAAGAAAATAACCAAAAAAATCCCAAAACACGAGCAGCTCAAACGCATCAAAGCCCCAGCGAACAACCGTACAACAATGGCTGCCGACGACACAAGAAGAACCCATCAGAAAACAGAGACCAAAACACGAAAACTAAATAGCAATATCCAATGATAAGGGAAAAAAAAAACGCTCCAAAAATCCGGCGAAGCAGAGATTTCAAAAGAAGCAAGACCTAAAAGGCTTACATTTTATCGGCTTCCCAGTTCGTCTGCGACATGATTTCAACCAATCCAACCAAACAAATCCTTCCTCTCTCTCGCCCCCGCTTCCCAACCCTCACTCACCAAACCAAGAAACCTCAGAGAATCGCAACCTACTCTTCTTCCACGTCCTCGAATCGGATTCTATCAAGAAAACACGAACATCACTTTCCTTTTGCTCTCTTTTTCGGTTCCTCAAAACTCCAAGCCGCAGCCCAATTCTTTTCCCCTTTATCCAAAAGCCCTAAAAGCCCTACCCCAACCCATCGAAAAAAAAGATAGAAGAACCTTAAAGAGAACGAAAAGAAAAAAAAAAAAACGCCATGCCACCTAGCCGCTTCTACAGCCGCGCTCCGTTCTTTTTATCGCAAGGGCGGAGCGGTAGACGTTGCGTCTAAATAAATAAAAAAAAATTGTCCTGATATTTTCACTCCGCTCAACCAACAACGGCAATGGACGCCAGTTTGCCCAACTTAAAGGCGAAGACGCTTGTAGAAGGCAAATTATTAGGAGATTAAGTGTAACGTTATAAACCCACCATCTCCCATAAAACTTTTATGCGGGTAAGCGTGCGGCGATCTCGGAGGTGAGGGCCCCAAGGAAGGATCAGGCCGAGGGGACGTTCTCCGCCGTTCGATCTGATGAGCATCTTAAACGAGGCTAACTTACGTATATCCGCATGGAAAGTCATACGCGGGCTTGGCTCTGCCATTCCCGTTGCCAGATGATTCATCATCGGCCGTCCATGACCGATGCGAGGACGCTGAGTGGACGATCACGATCGACTGTGATCTGAAAGAAAGCGACAAGGCAGAAAATATAGTGGTTGAAATCAGGTTCTCTCCTGGTGAGATGGAATATCGTACGGAGTGGGTGGCCGCAGGATTGACAACGAATGACCAAACCGTACTTGTTGACGATATCCTCATGTCGCGGTGGCACCGTCTCGCGCTCAGGCGGTCGCAAGCGCTCTTCTCGCCTGCGAGAAATGATGCGGAGCTGAAGGCCGTGCACCGATGCGCCTCGCCGGGCTGTCGACGATGATTAAATTCATTTAATTGGCGAACTTCGTCAAATACCTTGCATTAGATATCGGTCCAAAAAAATTTAATATTAAAATTAAATCTTGTATGTTCATAATGTATCTCCTTTTTCTTTTATGATGTTGGCTGTCAATTGGAAGAATGCATTTCTATTGTAGTTACTAGGTTGTTCCTCTGTTTTCACTAAGATAATTTGCAAATATAACTTTTGTATTCTAATGTTATGCTTCTTCATTCACAATAATGTGAATTTATTGAGTTTTTGATTCAAGCAACGTAAGGATAGAGATCCGAGCATGCCTATTAAATTTTTATTATTTACAAAATTATAAAATATATAATGAATTAGCACAAATAAATGATTGAATTAACTTAATTTTTACTTCTTATTAATATAATGAAATACAATTAGAAAGAGAAAGAAAATATATTTCTTAATTGAACATTTAATGCATTATTTAATATGAATGTACTTTTTAATATATTTTTTAATGTAAATGCATCATAAAATATTTTATATATTTCTTAATATAAATATATTTTAATAGAAAGGTATCATAATAACTTTTAGGGTATATTTAAATTAATATTTGGAATATTGTGAGATTGGAATGGTAATGATCTCTAAAATTTAATAGAGAGGGTTTGGTTTATTAACCCATTACTTTAGGTATGGAAAACTAATAGAATGGTGAGACTTATGGTATTTCATTCTATTTTTTTTTTAATATTGAATTTGATTAAGAATCTAATTTAATCCACCCCGAATGATGATCCAAACATGGCCTTAATGCATTAAAGATACAATTTGAAGCCAAATACTTTTGGTCTATCCCTTTTCATATACTTAAGGTCTTCTCTTGATTGGCCTAGATACAACACATTTAATCTTATATCAAGAATTAAGTATTTTGATTACTTTTTGATTCAATTTATTAACCAAAAAGTTGATATATAAGACTGAAAAAATATGTGATAAGACTTTTGGATGAATCGAATGTATTTGATAGTCGAAAATATAGTATCAATAAATAGAAATAAGTAGCGAACAAGATAATGTTGACATAAAGGAAAGGAAAGAAAGAAATTAAAAAATTAGAATTTCTTTAAGTTCTATTTGAGGTAGTTGTTGATCCCAATCGTTAGAAAATACCTATGTAAGATAATTAATGACAAATGACTAGTATTAACCCTTTTCTACAACTATCTTAAATAGGTTTAAATTATGTTTAAAAAAAAAGACATGAAGAGATAGAGTAGAAGCTAATTATCCTAAAAATTTCGTGGTTGCCATTGTATCTTATAGTGTTTAAGAAAGTTTGGTAATGAACGAGATCAAAGGTCTTCATGAATTGACAGTTGTTCTTTTTGATGCAAGAGGGGAGATATCGGCCTAAAAAAATCGCAACCCAAACATTAGGGAAAAATAACTGGAGTCACACATACACCCACATGTGCATGCGCGCACATAGGCTAGGAAATTTCTTAAGCCTCAATTACTAATAGAAAGGATAAGCTTACTAGAAGTTGGTCTAAATTTTATAGCGTCAATTCACTATACAGAAAATTCAAACATTGCATATATTGGCATTGAATAAAAAATTGAATGAAAAAGTGTTAATCTCCCACATGAAGAAAAAATGCCTTTCAATTTTAGATGAATTTTGGTCGAAATAAAGTTAAAGTAAGACATATCCAATTTAATAAATAATTATTTCAATCATACATTTGCACGGGATAGCTTTTGGGAGATAGGACCAATTGACGTGATCATATATTGTGTAAGATATTTGAATAATTTTTTTTCTTAGAAAGCAAAATTTTGAAATTATAATCAATCGATTAAGTTTAAAGGTTAAAAAAAATTATGAATGTACTCAGCTATATAGAATTTAGGGATGACAATGAGTATAAGAAATTTAATTATGGCATAGAACTAATTAAACAGGATGAAAATTCAATTTCTACATGGAACTACTCCAACAAAGATGAGTTTTGAAGGATTAAATAAGAATGAAGATGAAAAAAATAATTTTTTTAAAAGTCCACAAAGATTTAGACCAAAATAAAAATCGAGGCCTTCATCCTCAAAACTCAATCATTTTTTTTTGAATATAAATAATTAAGCTCTTAAATGTTAGATTTAGATTATTATGTTTATAACTTTCTAATTATTTTAAATATTTATCAATTTATAATAGTCTTTTAATTTTAAATATTTTTTATAAAATAATATCAGGCTCAAAGCTGATCGTTCAGTTTTATAAAAAAATAAATGGTGTATGGAAACTTTTTAGGAGGAATGAGAACCATAACGGTGGATATAGAAAGAAAATCAATCTTTATTAAGGGATCGAGACATATATATATATATATATATATATATATATTCGCGTAGGCTGGTTAGAAGTGCCTTATTGTGTAGCTGAAATTAGCAATAATTATATATTATCAATCAAAAGACGAGTGGCAGCATGGAAGTACTTGATAGTTTTTTTTTTTTTTTTGCAGAACGACATACCACTTTTTTTGGGCCTATAGTTTATCCATTTGCAAATACATTCTTTCCAGATATTCGTGACGTTAATATTTATTTCATTGACTTGGACGAATACATTCATCTTCATGACATTGTCATTTCTATGAAATACATTTGATTGTGGCAATCATTTCTTGATTTAAGGTTTAAGATAAATATGGCTGGATATTATGGTGGCAAATTTGTGGTCAATGATGTTCAGATGTGCTCCAAGAGTTTGAAATACTCTTGTTCATCTCATTAATGAATGCACGCAAGGATGGTGCTTCTCCATTTGATAATTCTGATTAGTTATTATTTGAGTGATGGCAGTTATAGTAGTATTTAGCCTTCTGAATCTCCTAACAGTGACGGATTGAGATGCCACATATTAAATTGGTTCGGTATCTAGAAGAGCTAACAGCTCCCAAAAGAAGCAACGGTGGTGACATCTTAAATTGGTGGAAGATCAACATCGCAGAAAGCATCCTATACTTTGGAAAGAAGGCTGGTGGTCTTTCAGTATGCTAGAGAGAGACTGGGTTAGTGAAATTTTGATAGTTTTAATGATTGCAATTGTAAGCTCGGATACGACACATTCAAAGTACAAGAAAGTCACACAGGTTTGAGAGCTTATGCTACATAAGTTATCAGGTTCCTAAGTTATTTGAGTCGGCTTGTAACTCAAGAATAGAGAGTATGTGAGTCATAGGTGTCAGCTTGTAACTCAAGAATAGAGAGTATGTGAGTCATGGGTGTACATGAGATCGGATTTGAGTGCTTTCTTGCATGGCTTAGAAGAAAGTTTTTTGAGAGAATGTTTAATAACCTAATTGTAGGTTATGGGTCTGGGTCCATGGGATTGGGCTTAGGTTTTCTGGATAAGCTTCCATATTTTAGGGAGTTGGTTACGGGCTGACGCAGAGAAGTTTTATCATCCAAGATAAATGATTATTTAAGGCTCTCTCAGAATGTAACCGGATAATTGAAGACCAAGAAAGAAAATAAAGGCATTCTTTTTTTTCTTCTATATCCATATATTCTTCTTCTTCTTCATCTTCTCACGCACCAGGAACGAAGCAGCCTAGCCAGCCAGCATATCGTTGTTGATTAGTTGCAATAAGCAAGGAAAGGCCAAGCATCTTATCCTAGGAGAGGCTATAGGAGGGGATTTCAACCAGAATTTCATCTTTAGGTATTTTTTCTTAACTCATCGCTATGATTACTATTTGTGGCTAATCAACCATGAGTAGAGAGAGCAAAGTTGAGTTTGAAAAATTTAATGGAAAATAAAGTTTTTTCATGTAGAACAGGGTTGAGGATTTTCTAGTGCAGAATTTTTTTAATGTTGCTTTGGAATCAAAGCCTGAGGAGATGTCAGAAGGGGATTGATTGTCTCTTGAGAAGAGGGCATGTGCAGCGATCAGAGGGTGTCTTGTTGATTCCGCTTTATACAGTGTCCTAAATGAGAAGAAACCGAAGGGTCTTTGGGCTAAGTTGCATTCCCTATGCATGGGTAAAAATATGTGCAATAAACTTATGTTGAAGAAACAATTATATAGCCTTCGGATGTAGGAAGGAGGGGATATTCTTCATATTCAGAAGTATAATAGGGTATGCAATGATTTGATGACTCTTGGTGTTAAGATGGAGGAAGAAGGTAAATCTCTTTTCTTATTATGTTCATTGCCTATATCTTATGATCCTCTTGTTACTACACTACTTTTTGGAAAAGAAATACTACTTTATGAAGATATTGTGTCTGCATTGAGATCCAATAAGCAGCGGGAAAAGATGACAGTGGAAGGTATGCCTCAGGAGGGCCTCACGATGGGAGAGAGAACCGGTAGAGGCAAGGAGGTCAGCAAGCACAGGGGTTGATCCAGGTCCAAATTAAAGAAAGGCAAAGGCAAGTTCAGGTGTTACAAGTGTAATGGGGTTGGACACATAAAGAGGAATTGTCCTCTTTGGAAGAAACCTCAAGAAAAGAAGAAAGAGAAGGAATCTGTCAATACTGTTGAAGATGTAGAGGTCGAGGAGGACCTCTTGGTGGTTTTAGATGCACATAGAAGTACATCAGATAGTTGGTTACTTGATTCAGCCTGCTCACATCATTATACACCGCATCGATCCTGGTTTACAGATTATACTAAAATTGATGTGGAGAATATGACATTAGGGGATAACCATTCTTGCAGTGTGGCAGGAGTTAGCACAATTAGAATCAGAATGTTTGATGGGGGTTGTGAGGACTCTTACTCATGTGAAGCATGTTCTTAACTTGAAGAAGAACCTAGTGTCATTGGGGTACCTAGAGAGGAATGGATTTGGCTTCAGTTGTCGTTCCAGGAATGGTGTACTTGTTGGGAATTGTATCCTAAAGCCAATCATTTGTTGATTGTGCTGATGTAAATTATATATAAATTGACATATTAATAAAAGTTATTTGGCAGTTTATTCATTACAAGAACATCTTCTTAAAACTCCTAATAGTAATGAAGCCCGCATGATCTTCCTTCACGAAAAAGGAGGATTTATCTTTGAAGGTCCTTAAAAGAGTTCATGACCAAATGATATACTATGACAGGGCCATAGTACTATCAATTATAGGATGTTGTATATCATATTTGTTGGTTATCCTCTTAACCAAGGAGTGTAGAGACACTGGTATGACATACAGGTGAAAGTGTAGGAGTACATTTCACCAAACGTGACTCATTTTCGGATACTCTACTGTCAAGAGTTAATCCGAGAAGATATAGGTATAAGTATCCTTCAGACCTGAAGATCACAACCAGTGGCTTACAAGAAACTCATTGTACTTAGGTGCCGGACCACCTGGATTTCTAATCCAGCTACGAAAGGTTACTGGGTGCAGTCAAGTACTTATGGTAGTCAGTTGTGGATCAAGATGAATTTGACCTATCCCGTTAAAAGGAGAAATGCTTGTGTTTCAATTTAGCAAGACCTTGGCCAAGGCACTTCATGTGAAAGTCACATGATCACTAAAATTGAAATCACTTTATGGATTTGCTGTTTAGAGTTGACAGGCTCTTAAGCCATCCTTAGCATTTGTGGTCAAGAGGATGAATTATACGGTAACTGTTTCTTAGGGTTCTTGGAGTTTGCTCGGCAACTCTTCGACCTATCCGAACGTCGGGTTCCATTGCTAGATGGGCACATCGATTAGTATAAAATTGTTTCTATGCTACCGGCTTAGGTTCGAACCTAGAGAGTCACACGCATAGAAGTTTCCTAGGATGATCTATTTGCTGATCAACGATTGAGAATCGTATATGATTTAATTAATCAATTTGATTGATTGAATTATCTCAATTGGATTAAGTACAAGTGAATAAGATTCAATTTGGTTTAAGTCTACTAGAAGGACTAATCAATTTCAAATATTGATTTGAAATTAGATTTGATTTGGATTTAAATAGATTCAGGATTAGCCAAATTTGATTTGGGCTAGGACCATGATATATTGGTTTAATCCAATAAATTCAAATTAGCTTAAAACCAAAAATCCAAACCCCATGTGTGAAAAAGGTTTTCTCGCATGATGAGATAACTAAAATCTCATCTCATTAGAAATTAAATTCTCATGCAGAATTTAATTTATAACTTTTAGTCTTCTTCAAATGATTCCCAAGTTCAAGAAAAATAAATTTTGCTAAAAGGTGCCTCTTTGGAA
This sequence comes from Calamus simplicifolius, assembly GCA_900491605.1. Lineage (NCBI taxonomy): Eukaryota > Viridiplantae > Streptophyta > Magnoliopsida > Arecales > Arecaceae > Calamus > Calamus simplicifolius. Next base: position 227,749 of record UESW01004724.1, read on the forward strand.
GAGCACTCCACACAACTCTTCGTGCATTGACAAGTGTGTGAATTAATGTACCTCTTTGGAAGAGCACTCCACACAACTCTCCGTGCATTGACAAGCATGTGAATTAATGTGCCTCTTTGGAAGAAGCACTCCACACAACTCTTCATGCATTGATAAGTGTGTGAATTTAATATGTCTCTTTGGTTTTCATAAAAACAGCGGAATTCTAAATGTTAGAATTCAATAGGCTGGCTAATATGAAACTATAAATAGAGGACATCCCTCACCAGATAACACAACACAAGATCAAAAGAGATCAAAAATTCTAAATAGTTAGAACCAAGTGTTACAGTTCTAAGAGTTAGAATAGAAAATTCTGGTGTGATTTTAGTGTTAGCAAAAGCTTGGTGGATCTTGGAGGAAGATTCAAGTGGAAGAATTCAAGATCAGCAAAATTATTTTTCCGCGAGCTAGCACTCCCGGGAATCTGATCATTCGGGGCTTCGCGTGGATAATACTAGAGGCCGGACGATTGAACGGCTGCAGAGCACAAAGGATTTACCTACTGTTCTTAAGGTGAGTGATTTGATCCTTAGATCTTAAGGCAGGCTTCAAGATGAGTAGTATGACTTCTCATCTTGAAGATTAAGATATGATCTTAATTATTTAATTTATATGCAATACTTAGATCAAACGATCTTATAATATAAGGCAAAGATATGATCTTGATGCATGTTAGAAAGATTAATATGTAATCTTTAAATTTCGCATTGATAATTGTTATCAAATTTTAAAATATGCATGCCTCGGGGATTTACTCTCCCAACAAATGGTATCAGAGCAATGGTTTCTTATTGATCTAATTTATTGCATGTAAATTAATATTCTTATTAATTATGTAATTATGGCTAAAACTAATCGCAAGGCTATATGGTCACAGATGGATTGAAAATCCAAATTACCCATTCAATGAGGTATTCTGTGACATATTGCCGTGCTATTGTTTTATCATTGATGCTCAATCCAAAGATAATTTAAATTGAGCTTATGCATCAAAACATAGATTACACGCACTCTCAAAAGATGTTTTATATTTGATACATATTGATGTTGTATAAAAGCATGATATTTGCATGTTTAGTATAAAACATAGATATGATATATGATGGCATGATGTCTATGTTATGAAACATACAAATATTTATGAGAGTCTAATTTGAATGTCAAATGTTAATTCATAATCTTTTAGATATGATCTAAATATAGGAATTATGAGTAGTAACATAATACATGTGATGCTTGATTGAAATATATGACATGTAAACATGAAATATATTTAATCTTTTGGGTTAGCTAAATCGGGTCCATAAAGGGTTAGACCCTAAGGTTTAAATCAACTGGACTAAAAGAGTATTTGAACAAATCTAATTAGATTAGGTTAAGAATGCTCTAAATCAAACAATAGTTGTAGTTGATCATGTCCTTCTCTTTGATTAAACCAAATGGAAGTAGATTAGGCTCCGTGGTTGAGCATGAATCTCTTAGATGGTCAAATCAGAATTGGTTAACCATATGATGTCAAGGTGAGTTGGCAAGTTGCTCTAGGATCAACGATCGAATGGTTTTTAATTGGGAGCTACTCGTATTGATGCGTCTTTAACGAGTTAATGGCATATCCCTCCCATCGATCTCACTCACCTGGTCAATGTGGTGAACCATTTATGATTCAGATCATTTACCTGATTCGGGTTGACCCATGCCTGTAAGGAAATCAGTCTGACTGATTTAGGTGCCACTTAACCTGACTTAATCTTGTTTCATTCTACCCATTTCATAGATTCAGTGGGAGAACTTGATTAGTCAATTTATCTTCAAATTATAAATCCTCTAAAATTATTAGGTCCTTAAAATGAAATAGTTATATGATAACTAGATCATAGCCTCCCATTAAGGTGGGTGATAATGAGTCCGATGTCTTGATAATCATTGGAGGCACTCCATGCCTGGTGCTTGTCAACCATCGGAATTATCATTCATTATATGATAAGTCAGCGTAACTATTAAATAGACAGTCAGGTGAGCCGAGCTTCACTCGGGCTTGGTTGTCTATTGATAGGTTACACTGATTATATCATTTAATGGTTGGACCTAACCAGAACTTTCAGTGGAGGCACTCCATGCCTGCTGAAGAGGTACATGGGGCAAAACTGAACACTAAGAATTGTTTTGGAAACAATTGGTTTTGAACCTACTCTTAGATGCATATGGGTTGGCCAAGCTTCACTTGGGCCTGTATGTAGTCTATGTAGATCTTAGTGCCCGCTAAAGAATTAAGAATAATTCTTCGAATTGGGGTGTAGAGGCTGCCAATTTAAACAAAATAGTGGGAGAATCTTTAGACTAAAGTCCAAGTCTTTAGACTGAATCAATTTATATACTAATAAACTTTAGTTTTTCCTTATGCAGAAAATGGCCACTAATTTATCATTAAGGTCCCTATTGGATAGTGACAAGTTGAATGGTTCAAATTTCAATAGCTGGTTTAGAAAACTTAAGATCGTCCTTGAGCATGAGAGGATTCTATATATTCTTAATAATCCTGCACCAAAGATACCTGATGCAAACACACAAAGTTCTGAGAAAGACACTTATCAGAAGTGGCTCAATGATAGAACTAGCGTACGTTGCATCATGCTAGCAGCAATGAACGATGAATTCGGTCGCCGGTTCGAGAATGCTCAGCCAGAAGAAATCATTCAAGCGTTGAATGAATCTTTCGGCACACCTGACGACGTTGAAAGGCACAAGACTAGTTGTGCTATTTTTAATGCTCGAATGAGGGATGGATCTCCTGTCACTGATCATGTATTGTACATGATCGAGAAGATAGAACTGCTAAGCAAGCTCGGCTTTCCCCTACATGAGCAGTTGGGAAAAGATGCGATCCTGAATTCCTTGCCTCCATCCTTCCGACCTTTCCTTACTCATTTTCGAATGACAAAGCCTGCAGTCAACTACCACGGTTTGTTGGGGTTGTTACAGAACTTTGAGAAGGATAACCAGCTCTCTAAGGGTTTGGTTAATGTGGTTGAAGGATCTAAGGTAGGGCGTAAACCCTTTGGGAAAGGGAAGAAGAAAAAGAATAAGAAAAAGGTGCAACATGCTAGGACATCTATAAGGGGTCAGATGCAGAAGAAGAAAGTTGATAAAAGTCAAGCTGAATGCTTTCATTGCAAGATGCAAGGGCACTGGAAGAGGAACTGTCCTCTTTACATTGCCACACTTGATCCAAACAGGCCGAAGAAGAAAAAGGGACAAGATGTTGCTCAACAAGGTATTTATATGATAACACCTTGTAATTTTTCTGTATATGATAATCAGACCTGGGTATTGGATACCGGGAGTCCTTTTAACATTTGCAATTCATTGCAGGGACTACAGGTCACCAAAAGATTTGAGGACAATGAAAGATTCCTTAATGTCGGCGATGGAAGATTAGTTCCAGTTCTGGCATTAGGAGTTCTTGAAATAGTTTTCAATAGAAATGTCATTATACTAAATGATTGTCATTTTTGCCCAACGTTCTTATTGAACGTAATTTCTGTAGGCCTTCTGGCCAAAAGTCATTATGAAATTTCAATAAAGGATGTTACTTTGAATATCATTATGAATGGAGTCACTGTAATGACTGGGCATTTATCTAATGGCATTTATATATTATCACAGCCTGTGAATGTAGTGTACAAATCAAGTAAGTACCCTAGAACAACTGATGTCACAGACATTTATCTTTGGCACCATCGGCTGGGTCATATCAATAAGAACAGATTAAACAGGTTAACTCAGGAGGGCATCCTTCGAGTTGATGATTGTGAATCATTAACTACCTGTGAATCCTGTCTTCTTGGTAAAATGACCAAGTCATCTTTTACTGGAAAAGGTGAAAGAGCTAAAGAGCTATTAAGTCTAGTACATACTGATGTATGTGGACCAATGAGCACTTGTGCCAAAGGTGGATATTACTACTTCATTACTTTTACAGACGACCTTTCTAGGTTCGGTTATGTCTATCTTATGCGACATAAATCTGAATCGTTTGAAATGTTCAAACAATATCATAAAGAAGTAGAAAAACAAACAGGAAAATGTATTAAGATCCTTCGATCAGATCGAGGAGGCGAATACCTTTCCAATGACTTTGTGACATATTTAAGGGAGAATGAGATTCTCTCCCAATGGACTCCTCCAGGAAACACAACATAACGGTGTGTCGGAAAGGAGGAATCGAACTCTGTTAGACATGGTTCGGTCCATGATGGGTTTTGCAAGCTTGCCAATATCTTTTGGGGATATGCATTAGAATCAGCTTGTCATATTCTCAATAAGGTTCCAAGTAAGTCTGTTTCAAAAACTCCACATGAGATGTGGTATGGACATAAACCGGTAATCACCTATCTGAGAGTCTGGGGGTGTCCAGCTTATGTGAAACGTGCAAAATCAGACAAACTTGAACCCAAATCTGACAAATATTTTTTCATCGGCTATCCGAAAGAAACCAAAGGATATTACTTCTACAATACTGAAGAACAAAAGTTGTTCATTAGTAATAGAGCAGTTTTTCTTGAAAAGGAGTTCCTTAGTGAAGGAACAAATAGCTCTAATGTTGAACTTGAGGAAGTTCATCAAGTAGAAGGAACAACACAAACCAGTGAACCCTTAGAATCTGAGTTGATTAGATCAAACTCAAAACCCATTTTAGATGCACCATTAAGGCGATCTGGTAGAGTACCACATCAACCGGACAGATACTTAGGTTTCTTGGTCCAGAACGATGATCCTGTTGAACTCGATGAGAACAACGAGGATCCGATCACCTATATGGATGCTATGCAAAGGACTGACTCTAATAAATGGCTTGATGCCATGAAATCCGAACTTGATTCCATGAAGGACAATAATGTATGGACATTAGTTGACCCACCCGAAGGGATAAAACCCATAGGGTGTAAGTGGGTTTTCAAGAGGAAAAGAGGTACAGACGGAAAGGTTGAGACCTATAAAGCACGTCTGGTTGCCAAGGGGTATCGTCAACGTTATGGTATTGACTATGACGAAACGTTTTCTCCTGTGGCAATGCTGAAATCCATTCGGATTATGCTAGCTATAGCAGCACACTTAGATTATGAGATTTGGCAAATGGATGTTAAAACTACTTTTCTAAATGGTGATTTAGAAGAACATGTGTATATGATACAGCCTGAAGGTTTTATATCTAAAGACGAGTCTAAAGTGTGCAGGCTACAGAAGTCTATTTATGGACTTAAGCAAGCATCTAGGAGTTGGAACATACGATTTGATAAAGTGATCAAATCTTATGGCTTTATTAAGAATAAAGAAGAACCTTGCATTTATAAATGGGCTAACGGTTCCATTATTGTATTTCTTGTATTATATGGATGACATTCTCTTAATCGGAATGATGTCCCTGCATTACAAGGAATAAAGACATGGTTATCATCACAATTCTCCATGAAAGATCTAGGAGAAGCATCATACATCCTCGGGATGAAGATCTATAGAGATAGATCTAAGAGGATGCTTGGTTTATCCCAATCTACGTACATTGACACAGTGCTAAAGAGGTTTAGCATGAGGAATTCCAAGAAAGGCTATCTTCCGATAGGCCATGGAATTCATCTTTCTAAGAAGGATTGTCCGACAACTCCTAATGAAAGAGAACGTATGAGTCGAATTCCATATGCTTCGGTAGTAGGATCGATTATATACACCATGACATGTACAAGACCAGATGTGGCATACTCACTAGGAGTAGTGAGTAGATACCAATCTGATCCAGGAGAAAAACACTGGCAAGTTGTTAAGACAATCCTTAAGTATTTGAGAAATACTAAGGACCAGTGGTTAGTCTATGGAGAGTCTGATTTGAAACTTGTTGGATATACTGATTCTAGTTTCCAATCAGATCATGATGATAGCAAAAGTGTATCGGGTTTTGTGTTTATCCTAAATGGTGGAGCTGTTTGCTGGAAAAGTTCCAAGCAACATACAGTGGCAGATTCGGTATGCGAGGCAGAGTACATCGCTGCATCAGATGCTGCGAAAGAAGCTGTGTGGCTGCAAAAGTTTATCTCCGAGCTTGGAGTGGCACCTTCCATAGATGGACCAGTCCTATTGTACAGTGACAGTACTGGTGCCATAGCTCAAGCAAAGGAACCACGAGCACATCAGCACACCAAGCACATACTGCGTCGGTTTCATCTTATACGAGAGATTGTAGACCGAGGTGACATAAATCTTCAGAAGATTGATGGAAAGGAAAACCTAGATGACCCATTTACTAAAGCACTTAGCATCAAGGAGTTTGATGACTATAAATTGAAGATGGGTATTAGATACTGTAATGAGTGGCTTTAGGCTAAGTGGGAGTTTGTTGGGAATTGTATCCTAAAGCCAATCATTTGATGATTATGCTGATGTAAATTGTATATAAATTGATATATTAATAAAAGTTATTTGGCAGTTTATTCATTACAAGAACATCTTCTTAAAACTCCTAATAGTAATGAAGCCCTCAGGATCTTCCTTCACGATAAAGGAGGATTTATCTTTGAAGGTCCTTAAAAGAGTTCGCGACCAAATGATATACTATGACAGGGCCATAGTACTATCAATTATAGGACGTTGTATATCATATTTGTTGGTTGTCCTCTTAACCAAGGAGTGTAGAGACACTGGTATGACATACAGGTGAAAGTGTAGGAGTACATTTCACCGAACGTGACTCATTTTCGGATACTCTACTGTCAAGAGTTAATCCGAGAAGATATAGGTATAAGTATCCTTCAGACCTGAAGATCACAACCAGTGGCTTACAAGAAACTCATTGTACTTAGGTGCCGGACCACCTGGATTTCTAATCCAGCTACGAAAGGTTACTGGGTGCAGTCAAGTACTTGTGGTAGTCAGTTGTGGATCAAGATGGAATTTGACCTATCCCGTTAAAAGGAGAAATGCTTGTGTTTCAATTTAGCAAGACCTTGGCCAAGGCACTTCATGTGAAAGTCACATGATCACTAAAATTGAAATCACTTTATGGATTTGCTGTTTAGAGTTGACAGGCTCTTAAGCCATCCTTAGCATTTGTGGTCAAGAGGATGAATTATACGGTAACTGTTTCTTAGGGTTCTTGGAGTTTGCTCGGCAACTCTTCGACCTATCCGGACGTCGGGTTCCATTGCTAGATGGGCACATCGATTAGTATAGAAAATTGTTTCTATGCTACCGGCTTAGGTTCGAACCTAGAGAGTCACACGCATAGAAGTTTTCTAGGATGATCTATTTGCTGATCAACGATTGAGAATCGTATATGATTTAATTAATCAATTTGATTGATTGAATTATCTCAATTGGATTAAGTACAAGTGAATAAGATTCAATTTGGTTTAAGTCTACTAGAAGGACTAATCAATTTCAAATATTGATTTGAAATTAGATTTGATTTGGATTTAAATAGATTCAGGATTAGCCAAATTTGATTTGGGCTAGGACCATGATCTATATTGGTTTAAACCAATAAATTCAAATTAGCTTAAAATCAAAAATCCAAACCCCATGTGTGAAAAAGGCTTTCTCGCATGATGAGATAACTAAAATCTCATCTCATGAGAAATTAAATTCTCATGCAGAATTTAATTTATAACTTTTAGTCTTCTTCAAATGATTCCCAAGTTCAAGAAAAATAAATTTTGCTAAAAGGTGCCTCTTTGGAAGAGCACTCCACACAACTCTCCGTGCATTGACAAGTGTGTGAATTAATGTAACTCTTTGGAAGAGCACTTTATACAACTCTCCGTGCATTGACAAGTGTGTTATTAATGTGCCTCTTTGGAAGAGCACTCCATACAACTCTCCGTGCATTGACAAGCGTGTGAATTAATGTGCCTCTTTAGAAGAAGCACTCCACACAACTCTTCATGCATCGATAAGTGTGTGAATTTAATATGTCTCTTTGGTTTTCACAAAAATAACGGAATTCTAAATGTTAGAATTCAATAGGCTAGCTAATATGAAACTATAAATAGAGGACATCCCTCACCAGATAACACAACACAAGATCAAAAGAGATCAATAATTCTAAATAGTTAGAACCAAGTGTTACAGTTCTAAGAGTTAGAACAGAAAATTCTGGTGTGATTTTAGTGTTAGCAAAAGCTTGGTGGATCTTGGAGGAAGATTCAAGTGGAAGAATTCAAGATCAGCAAAATTGTTTTTCCGCGAGCTAGCTCTTCTGGGAATTCGATCATTCGGGGGCTTTGCGTGGACAATACTAGAGGCGGACGATTGAACGGCTGCAGAGCACAAAGGATTTACCTACTATTCTTAAGGTGAGTGATTTGATCCTTAGATCTTAAGGCAGGCTTCAAGATGAGTAGTATGACTTCTCATCTTGAAGATTAAGATATGATCTTAATTATTTAATTTATATGCAATACTTAGATCAAACGATCTTAAAATATAAGGCAAAGATATGATCTTGATGCATGTTAGAAAGATTAATATGTAATCTTTAAATTTCTACATTGATAATTGTTATCAAATTTTAAAATATGCATGCCTCGAGATTTACTCTCCCAATAAATGATATTAGAGCAATGGTTTCTTATTGATCCAATTTATTGCATGTAAATTAATATTCTTATTAATTATGTAATTATGGCTAAAACTAATCGCAAGGCTATATGGTCATGGATTGAAAATCCAAATTACCCATTCAATGAGGTATTCTGTGACATATTGCCGTGCTATTGTTTTATCATTGATGCTCAATCCAAAGATAATTTAAATTGAGCTTATGCATCAAAACATAGATTACACGCACTCTCAAAGATGTTTTATATTTGATACATATTGATGTTGTACAAAAGCATGATATTTGCATATTTAGTATAAAACATAGATATGATATATGATGGCATGATGTCTATGTTATGAAACATACAAATATTTATGAGAGTCTAATTTGAATGTCAAATGTTAATTCATAATCTCTTTAGATATGATCTAAATATAGGAATTATGAGTAGTAACATAATACATGTGATGCTTGATTGAAATATATGACATGTAAACATGAAATATATTTAATCTTTTGGGTTAGCTAAATCGGGTCCATAAAGGGTTAGACCCTAAGGTTTAAATCAACTGGACTAAAAGAGTATTTGAACAAATCTAATTAGATTAGGTTAAGAATGCTCTAAATCAAACAATAGTTGTAGTTGATCATGTCCTTCTCTTTGATTAAACCAAATGAAAGTAGATTAGGCTCCGTGGTTGAGCATGAATCTCTTATATGGTCAAATCAGAATTGGTTAACCATATGATGTCAAGGTGAGTTGGCAAGTTGCTCTAGGATCAATGATCGAATGGTTTTAATTGGGAGCTACTCGTATTGATGCGTCTTTAACGAGTTAATGGCATATCCCTCCCATCGATCTCACTCACCTGGTCAATGTGGTGAACCATTTATGATTCAGATCATTTACCTAATTTGGGTTGACCCATGCCTGTAAGGAAATCAGTCTGACTAATTTAGGTGCCACTTAACCTGACTTAATCTTGTTTCATTATACCCATTTCATACATTCAGTGGGAGAACATGATTAGTCAATTTGTCTTCAAATTATAAAATCCTCTAAAATTATTAGGTCCTTAAAATGAAATAGTTATATGATAACTAGATCATAGCCTCCTATTAAGGTGGGTGATAATGAGTTCGATGTCTTGATAATCATTGAAGGCACTCCATGCCTGGTGCTTGTCAACCATCGGAATTATCATTCATTATATGATAAGTCAGCGTAACTATTAAATAGACAGTTAGGTGAGCCGAGCTTCACTCAGGCTTGGTTGTCTATTGATAGGTTACACTGATTATATCATTTAATGGTTGGACCTAACCAGAACTTTCGGTGGAGGCACTCCATGCTTACTGAAGAGGTACATAGGGCAAAACTGAACACTAAGAATTGTTTTGGGAAACAATTGGTTTTGAACCTACTCTTAGATGCATATGGGTTGGCCAAGCTTCACTTGGGCTTGTATGTAGTCTATGTAGATCTTAGTGCCCGCTAAAGAATTAAGAATAATTCTTCGAATTGGGGTGTAGAGCTGCCAATTTAAACAAAATAGTGGGAGAATCTTTAGACTAAAGTCCAAGTCTTTAGACTGAATCAATTTATATACTAATAAACTTTTGTTTTTCCTTATTAAGAAAATGGCCACTAATTTATCATTAAGGTCCCTATTGGATAGTAACAAGTTGAATGGTTCAAATTTCAATAGCTGGTTTAGAAAACTTAAGATCGTCTTTGAGCATGAGAGGATTCTATATATTCTTAATAATCATGCACCAAAGATACCTGATGCAAACACATAAAGTTCTGAGAAAGACACTTATCAGAAGTGGCTCAATGATAGAACTAGCGTACATTACATCATGCTAGCAGCAATGAACGATGAATTCGGTTGCCGGTTCAAGAATGCTCAGCCAGAAGAAATCATTCAAGCGTTGAATGAATCTTTCGGCATACCTGACGACGTTGAAAGGCACAAGACTAGTTGTGCTATTTTTAATGCTCGAATGAGGGATGGATCTCCTGTCACTAATCATGTATTGTACATGATCGAGAAGATAGAACTGCTAAGCAAGCTCAGCTTTCCCCTACATGAGCAGTTGGGAAAAGATGTGATCCTGAATTCCTTGCCTCCATCCTTCCGACCTTTCCTTACTCATTTTTGAATGACAAAGCCTGCAGTCAACTACCACGATTTGTTGGGGTTGTTACAGAACTTTGAGAAGGATAACCAGCTCTCTAAGGGTTTGGTTAATATGGTTGAAGGATCTATGGTATGGCATAAACCCTTTGGGAAAGGGAAGAAGAAAAAGAATAAGAAAAAGGTGCAACATGCTAAGATATCTATAAGGGATCAGATGTAGAAGAAGAAAGTTGATAAAAGTCAAGCTGAATGCTTTCATTGCAAGATGCAAGGGCACTGGAAGAGGAACTGTCCTCTTTACATTGCCACACTTAATCCAAACAGGCCGAAGAAGAAAAAGGGGCAAGATTTTGCTCAACAAGGTATTTATATGATAATACCTTATAATTTTTCTGTATATGATAATCAGACCTAGGTATTGGATACCGGGAGTCCTTTTAACATTTGCAATTCATTGTATAGACTATAGGTCACTAAAAGATTTGAAGACAATGAAAGATTCCTTAATGTCGGCGATGGAATATTAGTTCCAGTTCTGGCATTAGGAGTTCTTGAAATAGTTTTCAATAGAAATGTCATTATACTAAATGATTGTCATTTTTTCTCAACGTTCTTGTTGAACGTAATTTCTGTAGGCCTTCTGGCCAAAAGTCATTATGAAATTTCAATAAAGGATGTTACTTTGAATATCATTATGAATGGAGTCACTGTAATGACTGGGCATTTATCTAATGGCATTTATATATTATCACAGCCTGTGAATGTAGTGTACGAATCAAGTAAGCGCCCTAGAACAACTGATGTCACAGACATTTATCTTTGGCATCATCGGCTGGGTCATATCAATAAGAACAGATTAAACATGTTAACTCAGGAGGTCATCCTTCGAGTTGATGATTGTGAATCATTAACTACATGTGAATCCTGTCTTCTTGGTAAAATGATCAAGTCATCTTTTACTGGAAAAGGTGAAAGAGCTAAAGAGATATTAAGTCTAGTACATACTAATGTATGTGGACCAATGAGCACTTGTGCCAAAGGTGGATATTATTACTTCATTACTTTTACAGACGACCTTTCTAGGTTCGGTTATGTCTATCTTATGCGACATAAATTTGAATCGTTTGAAATATTCAAACAATATCATAAAGAAGTAAAAAACAAACAGAAAAATGTATTAAGATCCTTCGATCAGATCGAGGAGGCGAATACCTTTCCAATTACTTTGTGACATATTTAAGGGAGAATGAGATTCTCTCCTAATGGACTCCTCCAGGAACACCACAACATAACGGTGTGTCGGAAAGGAGGAATCGAACTCTGTTAGACATGGTTCGGTCCATAATGGGTTTTGCAAGCTTGCCAATATCCTTTTGGGGATATGCATTAGAATCAGCTTGTCATATTCTCAATAAGGTTCCAAGTAAGTCTGTTTCAAAAAACTCCACATGAGATGTGGTATGGACATAAATCGGTAATCACCTATCTGAGAGTCTGGGGGTGTCCAGCTTATGTGAAACATGCAAAATCAGACAAACTTGAACCCAAATCTGACAAATATTTTTTCATCGGCTATCCAAAAGAAACCAAAGGATATTACTTCTACAATACTGAAGAATAAAAGTTGTTAATTAGTAATAGAGCAGTTTTTCTTGAAAAGGAGTTCCTTAGTGAAGGAACAAATAGCTCTATTGTTGAACTTGAGGAAGTTCATCAAGTAGAAGGAACAACACAAACCAGTGAACCCTTAGAATCTGAGTTGATTAGATTAAACTCAAAACCCATTTTAGATGCACCATTAGGACGATCTGGTAGAGTACCACATTAACCGGATAGATACTTAGGTTTCTTGGTCCAGAACGATGATCCTATTGAACTCGATGAGAGCAACGAGGATCCGATCACCTATATGGATGCTATGCAAAGGACTAACTCTAATAAATGGCTTGATGCCATAAAATCCGAACTTGATTCCATGAAGGACAATAATGTATGACAATAATGTATGGACATTAGTTAACCCACCCGAAGGGATAAAACCCATAGGGTGTAAGTGGGTTTTCAAGAGGAAAAGAGGCATAGACGGAAAGGTTGAGACCTATAAAGTACGTCTGGTTGCCAAGGGATATATCAACGTTATGGTATTGACTATGACAAAATGTTTTCTCCTGTGGCAATACCGAAATCCATTCGGATTATGCTAGCTATAGCAGCACACTTAGATTATGAGATTTGGCAAATGGATGTTAAAATTGCTTTTCTAAATGGTGATTTAGAAGAACATGTGTATATGATACAGCCTGAAGGTTTTATATCTAAAGACGAGTCTAAAGTGTGAAGGCTACAGAAGTCTATTTATGGACTTAAGCAAGCATCTAGGAGTTGGAACATACGATTTGATAAAGTGATCAAATCTTATGGCTTTATTAAGAATAAAGAAGATCCTTGCATTTATAAATGGGCTAACGGTTCCTTTATTGTATTTCTTGTATTATATGTGGATGACATTCTCTTAATCGGGAATGATGTCCCTGCATTACAAGGAATAAAGACATGGTTATCATTACAATTCTCTATGAAAGATATGGAAGAAGCATCATACATCCTCAGGATGAAGATCTATAGAGATAGATCTAAAAGGATGCTTGGTTTATCCCAATCTACGTACATTGATACAGTGCTAAAGAGGTTTAGCATGGACAATTCCAAAAAGGCTATTTTCCGATTGGCCATGAAATTCATCTTTCTAAGAAGGATTGTCCGACAACTCCTAATGAAAGAGAACGTATGAGTCGAATTCCATATGCTTCGGCAGTAGGATCGATTATGTACACCATGACATGTACAAGACCAGATGTGGCATACTCACTAGGAGTAGTGAGTAGATACCAATCTGATCCAGGAGAAAAACACTGGCAAGTTGTTAAGACTATCCTTAAGTAATTGAGAAATACTAAGGACCGGTGATTAGTCTATGGAGAGTCTGATTTGAAACTTGTTGGATATACTGATTCCAGTTTCCAATCAGATCATGATGATAGCAAAAGTGTATCGGGTTTCGTGTTTATCCTAAATGGTGAAGCTGTTTGCTGGAAAAGTTCCAAGCAACATACAGTGGCAGATTCGGTATGCAAGGCAGAGTACATCGCTGCATCGGATGCTGCGAAAGAAGCTGTGTGGCTGCAAAAGTTTATCTCCGAGCTTGGAGTGGCACCTTCCATAGATGGGCCAGTCCTATTGTACAGTGACAGTACTGGTGTCATAGCTCAAGTAAAGGAACCACGAGCACATCAGCACACCAAGCACATACTGCGTCGGTTTCATCTTATACGAGAGATTGTAGATCGAGGTGACATAAATCTTTAGAAGATTGATGGAAAGGAAAATCTAGATGACCCATTTACTAAAGCACTTAGCATCAAGGAGTTTGATGACTATAAATTGAAGATGGATATTAGATACTGTAATGAGTGGCTTTAGGCTAAGTGGGAGTTTGTTGGGAATTGTATCATAAAGCCAATCATTTGATGACTATGCTGATGTAAATTGTATATAAATTGATATATTAATAAAAGTTATTTGGCAGTATATTCATTACAAGAACATCTTCTTAAAACTCCTAATAGTAATGAAGCCCTCAGGATCTTCCTTCACGATAAAGGAGGATTTATCTTTGGAGGTCCTTAAAAGAGTTCGCGACCAAATGATATACTATGACAGGGCCATAGTACTATCAATTATAGGACGTTGTATATCATATTTGTTAGTTGTCCTCTTAATCAAGGAGTGTAGAGACACTGGTATGACATACAGGTGAAAGTGTAGGAGTACATTTCACCGAACGTGACTCATTTCTGGATACTCTATTGTCAAGAGTTAATCCAAGAAGATATAGGTATAAGTATCCTTCAGACCTGAAGATCACAACCAGTGGCTTACAAGAAACTCATTGTACTTAGGTGCCGGACCACCTGAATTTCTAATCCAGCTACGAAAGGTTATTGGGTGCAGTAAAATACTTATGGTAGTCAGTCGTGGATCAAGATGGAATTTGACCTATCCCATTAAAAGGAGAAATGCTTTTGTTTCAATTTAGCAAGACCTTGGCCAAGGCACTTCATGTGAAAGTCACATGATCACTAAAATTGAAATCACTTTATGGATTTGCTGTTTAGAGTTGACAAGCTCTTAAACCATCCTTAGCATTTGTGGTCAAGAGGATGAATTATACGGTAACTGTTTCTTAGGGTTCTTGGAGTTTGCTCAGCAACTCTTCGACCTATCCGGACGTCGGGTTCCATTGCTAGATGGGCATATCGATTAGTATAGAAAATTGTTTCTATGCTACCGGCTTAGGTTCCAACCTAGAGAGTCACACGCATAGAAGTTTCCTAGGATGATCTATTTGCTGATCAACAATTGAGAATCGTATATGATTTAATTAATCAATTTGATTGAATGAATTATCTCAATTGGATTAAGTATAAGTGAATAAGATTCAATTTGGTTTAAGTCTACTAGAAGGACTAATCAATTTCAAATATTGATTTGAAATTAGATTTGATTTGGGTTTAAATAGATTCAGGATTAGCCAAATTTGATTTGGGCTAGGACCATGATCTATATTGGTTTAATCCAATAAATTTAAATTAGCTTAAAACCAAAAATCAAAACCCCGTGTGTGAAAAAGGTTTTCTCGCATGATGAGATAACTAAAATCTCATCTCATAAGAAATTAAATTCTCATGCAGAATTTAATTTATAACTTTTAGTCTTCTTCAAATGATTCCCAAGTTCAAGAAAAATAAATTTTGCTAAAAGGTGCCTCTTTGGAAGAGCACTCCACACAACTCTCCGTGCATTGACAAGTGTGTGAATTAATGTGCCTCTTTGGAAGAGCACTTCATACAACTCTCCGTGCATTGACAAGTGTGTGAATTAATGTGCCTCTTTGGAAGAGCACTCCACACAACTCTCCATGCATTGACAAACGTATGAATTGATGTGCCTCTTTGGAAGAAGCACTCCACACAACTCTTCATGCATTGATAAGTGTGTGAATTTAATATGTCTCTTTGATTTTCACAAAAAAATAGTGGAATTCTAAATGTTAGAATTCAATAGGCTGGCTAATATGAAACTATAAATAGAGGACATCCCTCACCAGATAACACAACACAAGATCAAAAGAGATCAAAAATTCTAAACAGTTAGAACCAAGTGTTACAATTCTAAGAGTTAGAACAGAAAATTTTGGTGTGATTTTAGTATTAGCAAAAGCTTGGTGGATCTTGAAGGAAGATTCAAGTGGAAGAATTCAAGATCAGCAAAATTATTTTTCCGCAAGCTAGCACTCCCGGGAATCCGATCATTCGCGGGCTTCGCATGGACAATACTAGAGGCCGGACGATTGAACGGCTGCAGAGCACAAAGGATTTACCTACTGTTCTTAAGGTGAGTGATTTGATCCTTAGATCTTAAGGCAGGCTTCAAGATGAGTAGTATGACTTCTCATCTTGAAGATTAAGATATGATCTTAATTATTTAATTTATATGCAATACTTAGATCAAACGATCTTATAATATAAGGAAAAGATATGATCTTGATGCATGTTAGAAAGATTAATATGTAATCTTTAAATTTCCGCATTGATAATTGTTATCAAATTTTAAAATATGCATGCTTCGAGAATTACTCTCCCAACAGTACTCAACATCATAAAAGGTGCCATGGTTGTGATGAGGGAAAAGAGGCTGAAAAATAATTTGTATTAGCTAGTTGGATCTGTGATGTGTAGAGGGTCTTAGACAGCAGCAACAGTGCACAATCAGCAGGATATATACCGTATATGGCACTATCGTCTTGGTTAAATGGAAGAACGGGGCATGAGGGTGCTGATAAGAATAGGAGGATTCCAGCTTTGAATGAGGGTGTTGCAGAGGTCTGTGAGCCATGTCAGATGGGCAAGCAACACAAGGTAAAATTTTTTACCAGTTCAGTACATAATATAGGTCCCTTGGAGCTAGTACACAGTGATGTTTGGGGTCCAGCTCCAGTTTCGAGCAGAAATGGGGTCAGATATTTTGACTCTGATTGATAATTTTTTAAGGAAGGTCTGGATATATTTCTTGAAGAAAAGTTAGAAGTCTTCTTCAAATTTCAAGCATGGCAAGCTGAGGTGGAGAAGGAGACAGGAAGATATGTAAAGGTGGTGCGGTCTGATAATGGTGAAGAATTCATAAGTAAGGAGTTTCTGAAATTTTGCATAGATGGAGGCATCAAAAGGCAATTTTCAGTGGTTAAAACTTTTCAACAAAAAGGAGTGGCTAAGAGAATGAATCGAACTCTCATGGAGAAAGCTAGATGTATGAGATTGCAAGTAGGATTACCTAAAAAGTTTTGGATGGACACAGTTGACACAGCAGCCTACTTGGTGAACAAGTCTCCTTATGTCAAGTTTGATGGAAGGTTACCAGAGGATGTGTGGTCTGGTAGACAGGTGGAGCTTAGTCATATCAGAGTTTTTGGATGTACAACATATGTACATGTGGATGCCAGTCAGCAGACTAAGTTGGACGCCAAAGCTTGAAAAATGGTGTTCATTAGATATCCACGAGGAGTCAAGAGATACAGGCTGTGGGATCCCTTGGAGAAGAAGGCCACGATCAGCAGAGATATGATTTTTGATGAAAGCTTAGTCTTCAAGAAGCAGGAGGTAGTAGAGGTTCAACCAGAGGCCTAATCGAATGCGAGTGGGCAGGAGGAGGCTCAGTAGGGCGCAGCTGAGCAACTAACCTCTTATGATATTTTATCTTTTGTAGAATCATCATAAGGACATGAGATTTAGGTGGAACACACTCTAGATATATCTTCACATGCGAGGACCAGCTAGATGCATGCTCACGACAGAGATGAGCAGAGGGAAGAGTCACATCCTGGGATAGGCATCGACATTGCACTGCATAAGCCAAAGAGGATCATTTGGCAACCGGAGCGATATAGGTTTGGCAAGACCATATCATATGCATTGGTGGCTGCCAGTGGAGGACTAATGACCTACTAGAAGGCAATGACAATCCAAGATAAAGATAGATGGATTCAGGCTATGGCGGAAGAGATGCAGTCCCTACAGAAGAATCAGACTTGGCAGTTGGTGTCACTGCCAAGTGGAAAGAAGCTCATTGGTTGCAAATGAGTATTTCAATGCAAAGAATGAGCCACAGAAAAGGAGGAGATCAGGTATAAGGCTAGATTAGTGGCTAAAGGATTTTCTCATAAAGAAGGCATTGACTACAATGAGGTATTCTCACCAGTGGTACGATACACATCTATTAGGATATTGCTGAGCATTGTAGTAGTGCAGAATTTAGAACTGGAGCAGATGGATATCAGGACGGCCTTCCTTCATAGGGATTTGGAGGAGAAGAGTTATATGGAACAGCCAAAGGGGTTCATAGAAACGAGGTCAGAAAGAAAGGTATATCATTTGCAGAGCTCCTTATATGGTTTGAAGCAGTCGTCGCGTTAGTAGTATCTACGGTTTGATACCTTTGTGAGGAGCATTGGCATGTCTAGATGTGAGTATGATCCCTCTGTTTATTTCTAGATTTTAAAAGATCATTCCAGATTATACTTGCTTTTGTATGTGGATGATATGTTAATTGCATGCAAGAGTAAAGCTGTTGTAGAGGATCTAAAGGTAGTATTATCAGCTGAGTTTGAAATAAAGGATTTAGGTCCTGCTACATGAATTTTGGGGATAAAAATTTTCAGGGACAGAGACAGAAGGTTGCTTCACTTATCTCAAGAAACTTATATCAGAAGGGTCTTGGAGAGATATAATATGGATAGTGTAAAGCCAACCGCATTACTATTGGTTGATCATATTAAGCTTTCCAAGACTATATCACCGAGTTCTAAGACAAAGGCCGAGAAATGTTCAGAGTATCTTATGCTTCAGGAGTTGGCAGTCTCATGTATGCTATGGTGTGTTGTAGGCCTAAACTTGCATATGTTGTTAGTCGAGTTAGCAGATTCATGGCTAATCCAGATAGAGCACATTGGAGAGCTCTGAAAGGAATCTTCAAATATCTTGTTGGCACAGTTAGTGTTGGTATATGCTATGAGTATAATGACATGGAGGATGGCACTAGACTGACCATGAAGGCTCAGAATCGGATAGCAGGTTTTATTGATGCTAACTATGGAAGTGATTTAAACATTAAGAGGTCGACAACAGGGTATGTATTTATGTTGAATGGTGGTCCAATATCATGGAGGTCAAGTTTGTAGCTAGTGACGGCTTTATCTACTATAGAGTCAGAGTATATTGATATTTCAGAGGCTACAAAGGAGACTATGTGGCTGAAAGGTCTTGCACTGAAAATGAGGATAGCACAGGAGGTGATCAAGGTATTTTTTGATAGCCAGAGTGCTTTATGTTTGGTCCAGAATCAGGTCTATTATGCTAGGACTAAACATATTGACATCAGATATCATAGGATCAAGGAGCTTGTGGAGGATGGTGAGTTGGAGCTTGAGAAAGTGTTTACTAAAG
The DNA here is from genome assembly GCA_900491605.1 of Calamus simplicifolius. Lineage (NCBI taxonomy): Eukaryota > Viridiplantae > Streptophyta > Magnoliopsida > Arecales > Arecaceae > Calamus > Calamus simplicifolius. The sequence goes on from UESW01004724.1 coordinate 247,083, forward strand.
ATAGATAACACAGTGAATGCACTCATTAAGGTACTGCCTCAAGATAGCTTCTTCAGATGTGAAAAACTGATGGGATTGATGGACCAGATGGAGCTTACTGTAACTTTGATGCACCAAGGTAGAGATTGTAAGCTCAGATATGGCACATTCAGAGTACAGGAGAGTCATACATGTTTGAGAGCTTAGGCTACATAAGTTCTCATGTTCTCAAATCATTTGGGTCGGCTTGTGACCCAAGAATAGAGAGCATGTGAGTCATGGGTGTACATGGGCTTAGGTTTGAGTGCTTTCTTGTATGGTTTAGAAGGAAGTTTTTTAAGAGAATGTTTAATAACCTAATTGTAGGTTATGGGACTGGGTCCATGGGGATTAGGCTCATGTTTTTTGGATAAGCTTTCATATTTTAGGGGGTTTGTTAGGGAGTTGATTACAGACTAATGCGGAGAAGTTTTATCATCCAAGATGGATGATTATTTAAGGCTCTCTCGGGATGTGATTGGATAGACAGAAGATCAAGAAATAAAGGCATTTTTTCTTCCATATCCATCTATTCTTCTTCTTCTCCATCTTCTCTCACGCGTCTGATCTTGATGAAAGCTGCGCAACAGCAATTGCATCAGAGGCTGAATAATTAGAGCTAGAGTAATCGATAAGACATAATTTTTATTGCTTCTAAAAGTTGCAAAGGCTTTATTTTGCACTGGTGATTGGATTGAATCTCTGAAAAGCAAAGTATTTTAATTTAATTTTTTAACCAAAAGTTACATTAGCGCTCTTACTAATAGTATTTGTTAATTTTATGCATTAATCAAGGAATCTTCAATGGAGACACTATGAACTGCTACTTGGATGCCACTCACTTCCAAATATCTAGTGTTACTTTTAAATAATTAATTCTAAAATTTGGCTAAAACTATATTTTTAGCGAAACTATGTTTTCAACCCTTGAATGCTCCATTTCATTTTGAACCTTAAATTATAATTTTTTTATTATATCCTTCAACTAACATTTTTATTTCATTATAATCTACAGAACTATAGCACCATATGTTTAATGCTTACATGATATTATATACGACATGCCTACATAGCAAATGATTGTTGGGTAATGGGCCAAAATACGCCAAAATACCCTAATGGGCCTTGAAAGCCCATCACCGCCCTTTAGTGTGTGAATGAGAAATTACGGGAACATTTAGTCCCATATCGAAAAGAACAAGAAAGGAAGGTTCACTTATATGGAAACCACTTCCTTGAAGCTTAAGTTCCTTAGGCTCACCATAAGTGGAGAGCTTGAGGGTGATACTCGCGCATGCGCACGCGTGGCATCACCCTCGCGCATGCGCACGTGCACGCGCACGCGCATGTGTGAAGGATGCTTTGTAGGTGCACTTCGCACGCACGCATCGTCGCGAGGAGCTTGAGGGGCTTTAAATTTTTTCTAGATCATGATGATCCGACGGTGGAGACTGATCGATCAAGATAAGGGGCTGAGATCAATTGATCATTGATCGATCGGATGAAGGGTCGAGATGTGGTGATCAAATCATGATCGCGATCGCGATCCAATGGTGACACCCGTCGGTTGACCAGTCAACAGGACCATCGATTGACCAGTCAACAAGATGGTTGGTGATAAGGCATCCGTTTGATTGTCGGTTGGTGATAAGGCACCCGTTCGATCGTCGATTAGAGATAAGTCAATGGTCCGATCATGAAAGGCATATCAAAGATATGCAACCGCCTATCTGATAACGTGATCATCAGATCACGATGATGAAAAGGCTTATCAGGATAAGGATAGGCTTATCTGATCGGCTGATCTTCAGATCACAGCCATGAAAAGGCTTATCCGATCGCCTGATCTGAAGATCACAATGTCTAAAGTGCATATCAAGGGTGATAAGCCCTTAACCCTCACATCCTTTGATTTTATAATTTAAATTAAATTAAATTCGTAGGGTTGCTTCCAAAGGGTACCTAAAAACCTATAAATAGGACCCTAGACCTAAACATTTCATTCATCCCAAGCCATTCCGAATTGAGTTCAATTTGAATCAATTCTAATCTTCTCCTCTCTTAGGCATTTGCATACTTTCCTAAGGGTAGTATAGCAATAGTGCATTGAAAAGAGAGTAGCATTCTTGGTTTGATATTTTTGGTGAATTGTAGTGCTGCTTTCATCAAAAGGAGACTGTTGTATCCTGGGAGACAATCGTCATACTGACCGTAAGCACCATTGCGGGACAAAATTGTCTTAAGGAACATAGAGTGAAACTCTAGCCTCAGTCTGATTCATTAGGTAGCCACCATCTGCCAACATACACCCACCAACAATCTTAAGACAATTTTTCGTGCTACCGAAGTGCTGCTGCAGATGGCTACTATGACAGCATCAGTTCAAGCCGAGAGACCGGAGAAATTCTCTGGCACGGACATCAAGAGATGGCAACAGAAGATGCTGTTCTACCTCACAACTCTGAACCTGGTCAGAGTGCTGAATGAAGATCCGCCTGTCCTGAAGGAAGGGAAAACCGATAAGCAAGTCATTGCTGCAGTGGAGGCATGGAAGCACTCAAACTTCCTTTGCAAGAACTATATCCTGAATGGTCTGGACAATACCCTGTACAATGTGTATAGCAGTATTGCTACTGCCAAGGAGTTATGGGCATCCCTGGACAAAAAGTACAAGACAGAGGATGCTGGACACAAGAAGTTTGTGGTTGGAAGGTTCCTAGACTACAAAATGGTCGACCACAAAACTGTTATGGAGCAAGTCCAAGAGCTCCAGATCATCCTGCATGAGATACATGCAGAGAGAATGTCTCTAGTGAGTCATTCCAGGTAGCTGCTATCATAGAGAAGCTACCACCACTATGGAAGGACTTCAAGAACTACCTGAAGCATAAGCGGAAGGAGATGGGACTTGAAGACCTAATTGTTCGCCTGAGGATCGAGAAGGACAATAAAAGCCAAGATAAGAAGACAGGAGAACAACCTGCTGAGCCAAAGGCCAACCTCATAGAAGGAAGAAAGAAATGCAAGTTTCCAGGCGAAGGCTTTAAACAGAAGAAGGGCAATCCTAAGAAATATAAATTCAAGGAAAAGTGCTTTGTTTGTAGAAAGCAAGGACACAAATCCAAGGACTGTCATTTCAAGGATAAAGAAAGGAAAGAGGTCAACATTCCTGAAACCCTATCCAAAGAGGTATCCGAGATGATGCTATCAGCTGTTGTATTTGAAGCAAACATGGTTGACAAAGCAAATGAATGGTACATCGATACTGGAGCTACTAGACATATCTGCACTGATAAGAGTATATTCTCATCATATACTCCTATCAATGGTAGAAATTTGGTCATGGGTAACTCCGCTACATCCAAGATAGAAGGACTTGGCCGCATTGTTATGAAGATGACATCTGGCAAGGAGCTTCTACTGAATGATGTGCTACATGTCCCTGACATCCAGAAGAATCTTATATCAGGCTTCCTCCTAAGCAACATGGCTTAGGATGGTCTTTGAGTTTGATAAATTTGTACTCACTAAGGGAGTGATATTTATTGGTAGGGGTTACTTGAATAATGGATTATTCAAGGTGAATGTAATGACTGTACACAGAAACCTTGAAATAAATAAAGCTTCTTCTTCTGCTTATATGGTTGACTCTTCTTGTCTATGGCATGATAGATTAGGACATGTGAATTTTAATTCATTACAAAAATTAATGAAATTAGAATTATTACCTAATCGTGAAATCGATCCACATTACAAGTGTGAAGTGTGTGTTGAAGCTAAGTTAGCAAAAACATCATTTCCATCAGTTGAAAGAAATACTAAACCTCTTGACTTAATTCACAGTGATCTATGTGACTTAAAGTCAGTTCAAACTAGAGGAGGTAAAAAGTATTTTATAATATTTATTGATGATTCAACTAGATACTGCTATGTGTATCTACTAAAGTCTAAGGATGAGGCCTTAGAAATGTTTAAATGTTATAAGAATGAAGTTGAAAATCAACTTGGGAAAAAGATTAAGGCCATAAGGAGTGATAGAGGTGGTGAATACGATGCACCTTTTGACGAATTCTGTCAAGAGCATGGCATTATTCATCAAACTACTGCTCCTTATTCTTCCCAATCTAATGGAATTGCGGAACGTAAAAACCGTACATTAAAAGAAATGATGAATGCTATGTTAATAAATTCTGGTACATCACAGAATTTATGGGAGAAGCAATTCTCTCAGCAAATCATATTCTTAATAAGATACCTCTTAAGAAGAAGGAAATTACTCATATGAGTTATGGAAAGGAAAGAAGCCTTCTTACAATTACTTAAGAGTGTGGGGGTGTCTAGCTAAAGTAGCTATTCCGAATCCCAAAAAGGTCAAAATAGGACCTAAAACTGTTGATTGTATATTTATTGGTTATGCACATAATAGTAGTGCTTATCGCTTTCTTGTGTATAAATCAGATATAACTGATATACAGAAAAATACAATCATGGAATCAAGGAATGCAACATTCTTTGAAGATATATTTCCAAGTAAAAGGAAATTAGAAATAAGTTCAAATAAAAAAACTTATGATGATAATACTGCTAGTAGTAGTCATCAGGAAGAATATCCTGAAGATGAACCCAGACACAGTAAGAGACCAAGAGTTGCAAAGTCTTTTGGTCCTGATTATGTAACTTATATGTTACAAGATGAACCTCAGGCATTCAAGGAGGCAATGTCTAATCCAGAAGCACCCTTTTGGAAAGAAGCTGTCAATAATGAAATTGAGTCCATCATGCATAATCATAACTGGGAGTTGGTAGACTTACCATCTGGTATGAAACCTTTAGGGTGCAAGTGGATCTTTAAGAAAAAGCTAAAGGCTGATGGATCAATTAACAAGTATAAAGCCAGATTAGTGGCTAAGGGCTTCAAACAAAAAGAAGGTATAGACTTCTTTGATACCTATTCACCAGTAAGTAGAATAACATCTATAAAAATGTTAATCGCTTTTGCAGCCATTAACAATCTTGAAATTCATCAAATGGATGTTAAAACTGCTTTTCTGAATGGTGAATTAGATGAAGAAATATACATAGAATAACATGAGGGATTATTGTTCCAAGACAAGAAAAGGTGTGTAGACTTGTTAAATCCTTATATGGATTAAAGCAAGCACCTAAGCAATGACATATAAAATTTGATAATGTCATGTTATCAAATGGATTCAAAATAAATGAATGTGACAAATATATATGCCAAAACCCTGTCTGAAGGGTATGTGATAATCTGCTTATATGTAGATGACCTGTTAATCATTAGTTACTAATATAGAAATGATTAAACAGATAAAGAAAATGTTAATCAAATATTTTGATATGAAAAATATGGGTGTTGCAGATGTTATACTAGGGATTCGCCCTGCTAAAGGTACTAGGATAAGCATTGCTTTTAATGATTCTTATGACATAAACATTCATGTGGGGTATAGCAGGATACTCTTAATAAGAATCACCTATGTGAGTGTGAATTGGGCCAATTCTATGAGAATTTTAAGATTTAATTCTCTGAAGCACTCATGAGACCAGGAGTTGTTCGGGGCTAAAATGAACACAACCATGATAACCAAAAGAATGCTCGGGAAGAAGTTGCGTGATTGTTATTGTCTTAGTTTACACAAAATACTAAAAGATTCAAGACATCATGTTCACCTTTTAGCAAGTAAAATCGATAACAACTCACTAAGGAAGGTTCAAAGCCACAAGCTACCTATCCCGATACAACTTCATCCCATTATACTCTCTTTATTGTGTCTGCATATTCATTTACATTAAAATCCTTTTATGTGGGGGTTTGCCTTTGATGATCATTGATCTAAGTCCAATTTTTATTCATGTGGGGGATTGTTGGGTAATGGGCCAAAATATGCCTAAATACCCTAATGGGCCTTGAAAGCCCATCACCGCCCTTTAGTGTGTGAATGAGAAATTGCGGGAACATTTAGTCCCATATCGGAAAGAACAAGAAAGGAAGGTTCATTTATATGGAAATCACTTCCTTGAAGCTTAAGTTCCTTAGGCTCACCATAAGTGGAGAGCTTGAGGGTGATGCTACGCATCACCCTCGTGCACGCACACGTGCGTGTGCGAAAGGCGCAATGGGCGCTTTGTAGGCGCACTTTGCACTTTGCATGTGCGCATCATTGCGAGAAGCTTGAGGGGCTTTAAATTGATAAGGGGCTGAGATCAATTGATCGTTGATCGATCGGATGAAGGGTCGAGATGTGGTGATCAAATTATGATCATGATCGCGATCCAACGGTTGACAGCTGTCGGTTGACCAGTCAACAGGATGGTTGGTGATAAGGCATCCATTCGATTGTCGGTTGGTGATAAGGCACCCGTTCGATCATCGGTTAGAGAAAGTCAATGGTCCGATCATGAAAAGGCATATCAAAGACATGCAACCGCCTATCTGATAACGTGATCATCAGATCACGATGATGAAAAGGCTTATCAGGATAAGGATAGGCTTATCTGATCGGTTGATCTTCAGATCACAGCCATGAAAAGGCTTATCCGATCGTCTGATCTAAAGATCACAATGTTTAAAGGGCATATCAAGGGTGATAAGCCCTTAACCCTCACATCCTTTGATTTTAGAATTTAAATTAAATTAAATTCGTAGGATTGCTTCCAAGGGTACCTAAAACCTATAAATAGGACCCTAGACCTAAGCATTTCATTCATCCCAAGCCATTCCGAATTGAGTTCAATCTGAATAAATTCTAGTCTTCTCCTCTCTTAGGCATTTGCATACTTTCCTAAGGGTAGTATAGCAATAGTGCATTGAAAAGAGAGTAGCATTCTTGGTTTGATATTTTTGGTGAATTGTAGTATTGCTTTCATCAAAAGGAGGCTGTTGTATCCTGGGAGACAATCGTTATACTGACCGTAAGCACCATTGTGGGACGAAATTATCTTAAGGACATAGAGTGAAACTCTAGCCTCAGTCTGATTCATTAAATAGCCACCATCTGCCAACATACACCCACCAACAATGACATGCCTTCCTGGCTATAAATTTGCTATAAATTTGAGTTCTAGTTAATCTTCTAATTATGCTATTCATTTGGCTCCTAGGGATGACGGGAACACTGCCAGACTTACGCTCTTCTGCTGGCCTTACGCTTACCAACGCTTCCTCCTAGTAGCCTATTGAACAGCCTAATAGAAGTCTCAACCATAGCTCTAAGACTTAATGAGATTAAGGATAGGAGGCTAGTGAATCCTAGAATCCTGACCCATTTCCAGTAAGAATTATTAAGGCAAGTCAGGTCTTTAAATCTTAAGAGATCTCGTCCGGCCGTAGCTCATTAATCCCATGGGTCATAGGTGTACTTTTATACACCCGCTCAGGGGCGAGATACCTTTTGATTTATGAGACTTGTTGCCGTGTGTGCGTGGAGATCTAACAAGGCTCTGATACTATTTAGGTGCGGAATGAGATATGGGTTCGAAATTTCAAAGTGCGATGAACAGTAAAAGTGAACAGTAAAAGTGAACAGTAAAAGTAAAAATGAACAGTAAAAGTGAACAGTATCAGAGCCATGTTAGATCTCCACGCACACACGGCGACAAGTCTCATAAATCAAAAGGTATCTCGCCCCCTGAGCGGGTGTATAAAAGTACACCTATGACCCATGGGATTAATGAGCTACGGCCGGACGAGATCTCTTAAGATTTAAAGACCTGACTTGCCTTAATAATTCTTACTAGAAATGGGTCAGGATTCTAGGATTCACTAGCCTCCTATCCTTAATCTCATTAAGTCTTAGAGCTATGGTTGAGACTTCTATTAGGCTGTTCAATAGGCTACTAGGAGGAAGCGTTGGTAAGCGTAAGGCCAGCAGAAGAGCGTAAGTCTGGCAGTGTTCCCGTCATCCCTAGGAGCCAAAATGAATAGCATAATTAGAAGATTAATTAGAACTCAGAATGAGATATGGGTTCAAAATTTCAAAGTGCGATGAATAGTAAAAATGAACAGTAAAAGTGAACAGTAAAAGTGAATAGTAATGCGAATAGTTAGCATGAACAGTAATCTTTTTGGAAAGACTGAAATCCGGAAATTTATATATATATCAAAGCTTGTACTGGTCCTTCAAGATACATTGCATGAAACTCTTACATAAAACCGAATAGAAACTCACAGTCACACAAAGCTGGTAAAAGGCTGGTAAATGAAACTGGCTTCCGGGGGATTGCTACAGTCTGAGGTCGAACTGCCTGTAAAATTCTTCTGCTTGCCTAATGATGGTCTGAGTAGTAAGATGGTTTATCTGGTGTACTGTCTGTTCTGAGTGGTATTGGAGGGTTTTAATGGCAAGGCTGATAAATTCCTGGTAGATAAGCTCGAGTTCAGGGTCTGAGGTTTTCTGGAAATTTATGTGGGCTATCATGTCTAAGAGTTCATAGGTAAGGTTGGTAAAGGCTAGTAGGTCCTCGGAGATGAAGGGAGTCATGGAGGTAGCAAGGCGGACGATGGTTGTGGTTTGAGTGATATTGAGTGGTGTATGGATGAAGGCTAATGGAGTTAGAAGTGGGTAGTGAAGGCGGATTGAGGAGCCTGCCCTCTGAGGAGGCGGTTCCTTCTTTTTATAGCCGAGGGAAGGCTATCTTGGTCTATTCCTCTCTAAGTAGTAATGGAGATGCGGTCAATAAGAAGGACGATGATTTGATGGCACAAGGTCAGGAAGGACAATGATGAGGGAGGCAACGGGTACAATTGTTGGTGGAGTGGGACCATGGAGGTACAATGATTTAAAGTGGAGCTGTCAGGAAGGACAATGAGGGAGGCAACGGGTACAATTATTGGTGGAGTGGGACCATGAAGGTACAATAATTTAAAGTGGAGCTGCCAGAAAGGACAATGATGAGGGAGGCAGCGGGTACAATTATTGGTGGAGTGGGACCATGGAGTCAGGATTCGCACCTAAGGGGTATAGTGGTTTAGGACATTTGGCGAGCACTGCAGCACATGTCCGGCTGCATTTGTGACTTTTTTCAGGACAGTGCTCTCAATGATAAAGAAAAAGTCTGACTGGGTTACTGGAGCTTCACATGCTATAACTGTGATCTTGGTTGTTGGAGATTCTTGGAGTTGGCAGGCTGGTCTGAGTGAACTGGGCTGTGCTTGGACAAAGCCTATCTGGAAGGCCTTGTTATCTTCGCCTGTCGTCTTCTGGAGTTGGCAGGCTGGTCTGAATGAACTGGGCTGTGCTTGGACAAAGCCTATCTGGAAGGCCTTATTATCTTCCTTGTGCTGATTACATGATGTTGTAATCCTCATAAGGGTCTTGTGCAAACTGCATTGTTGTTGGATCTGGTTGTGTTGATCCAGTGTCTTCTTCGTTGTCTGAATCTCCAAGTTGAGATAGTTCTTCTAATAGTTTCTTTTTCAATTCTTTTCTGTTGGGAGGCTTACCTGTTACTGGAGGGACTGATCCTTTTTCAGGCTTTGGAAATTGTTGAGGATGATCATAAGTAATAAGCCACAATTTGATGTTATTTATTAGTAGCCTTTCTCCTGACTGGAAATTTTTCCACCATTTGATTCTGAATCTTCGTTCTAGGATGGGTGGATACTGTGGTCTAGAGTCTTGCTGATGGTAAAATCCCATCCAAGGATCCATGGGACTTGGAATTCGACTGAGAACATGATGGATTTGTTACCATAGGTAGCTGTCTTGAGATTGTTTTGGAAATAGTCCCATGAGTGTTGAATTTCTTCTGGTAATATGTCTTTAGCTAATCCAAAGTAGATCCACCAATTATGGACCCAATTTGGGATTCTTCTGTTGAACTTTTGGCAGAAGTTGAAGAACCAACTGTGATTTGTGGGTTTAAGGTAAAAGGCTTTGAACCAGGCCTCTTGGTAATCAAAATAGTTGTATTGTGGGGGCGAATAGGTTTGGGAGAATGTTTTGGACTGGTAAGGATTTCCCCATTCTTCCTTGGTGATGAACTTCATGATTTTGCACTTCGAATAAGCTATGACTTCCGAATTGGGCTCTGGAGTATGGGTTATTTCTGCAGAGTCTGAGTCTACCAATATGAATTCATAATATTCTTGGGATTTCAAGGGTACTTCATATCCGGTAGGTAAATGATATTGGATTATTTTGCCATTTATCGAAGGGAATATTCTGGATAGTTTGGGAGTTTGCTGGTCACTTAGTTCATCCTTTTCTAATAGTTTTACTGTTAAGAAACAATTTTTTGGTATGTATGGGTTGACTGGAGGTGGTCTAGGTGGACTAGGTCTGGTCACAACAGGACTTGGTGGACTAGGCTTAGTTTGACTTGGGCTAGGAGGTGACCATCTTAGCTTGGTTTGGTTTAGGCCAGGAGGTGACCATTTCTGAGTGGCCTGGGAGTAACTTTGGGATGGTGAGGCAAGGACTGAGTACTGGTTTTTAATAGGAGTGATGGTTCTGAGAGGTACCAAGGTCATGGGCTTGGCGTAGGAGGCTTTGGATCTGGGCTTTTCTGACATTTTGTTCCTGTAAGGAATTCTCTGGTTAGAAAGTCTGGTAGGCTATTTTCTGTTCCTTTTATAAATTCTATTTCGAAATCAAATACCGATAAAATAGCTTGCCATCTTGCAAAAATTTGTTTTGAAACAATATTTTCAACATCCTTTTCTAAAATATCTTTTGCTGTTTTGCAATCAATCCTGAGAAGAAATCTTTTAAAATACAAGTCTTCTTGAAACTTCTGAATGCATGATACAATTGATAGAATCTCCTTTTTTATTGTACTATAGTTTATTTGAGCCTTGGTCCATATTCCTGAATGATATCTGATTAAGGTTTCCCTGTTACTGATTTTTTGTTTAAGAATTCCTCCGAATCCTATATCTGAGGCATCTGTTTCAACAATGACCAATGCTGCTGGATTTAGTAGGTTTAGGCAGGGAAGTTTTCTGACCAATGTTTTTACTTTTCTGACAATCTGGGTTTGTTCTTCTGTCCATTTTGTTTTCTTTTTCCTAAGCTGAGCATACAAAGGTTCTAGGGTGATTCTTAGGTTTGGGACCAAATCTGCTACGTAGTTAAGGCATCCTAGGAATCTTTGAAGCTGGGTTTTCTCTCTGATTTCGTTTGGAAATTTGTCTGCGAATTCTACAGATCTCTCAATAGGTTTGATAGTGCCATGATATATATAGTGTCCTAAAAACCTTATTTTGGTCTGAAAGATTTTAATCTTAGGGGCTGAGATTACTAATCCATTTTGCTTTGCTAGATTATGAAACTGCCTTATATGTTTAACATGTTGTCTTAAATCTTCCGAGAAGATTAATACATCATCGATGTAAACTATTATGAAGTGTGATTCTGAGTTAAATATTGTATTCATCATGTTTTGGAATTCACTTGGGGCGTTTTTAAGTCCAAAGGGCATTACATTCCATTCATAGTGCCCAAAGGGTACTGTAAAGGCTGTTTTGTACTTATCTATTTCCCTTATCTGTATTTGCCAAAATCCTGATTTCATGTCAAACTTAGAGAATATTTTTGCCTTGTAGAGTCTTGATAAAAGATCTTTTTTGTTAGGTATAGGATATCTAATCCATTCTAAGACCTTATTTAGGGGTTTATAATTGATGACTAATCTGGGAGTTCCCCTTTCTAATTCTGAGGCCTTTTGAACGTAAAAGGCTGAGCATGACCAAGGAGATTTGCTAGGCCTTATGAGTTTTTTATCTAAGAGATCTGATATTTCTTTTTTACAATATTCTAATAACTCTGCATTCATCTGGATAGGTCTAGATTTGGTCGGAATATTTATTTCTTTAAAATTTTTAATGTAAGGTAGGCTGACCTGGTGCTTTTGTCTATCCCAAAAGGCTGTGGGATTTTGACTACACAGCTCTTTTTCTAATTTTCTTTGAATTTCTTTTATTTTGTTTTTCCAAAAATCTTCTTGTAATTGTCCCTCTATTTTAGTTATTTTGATTTCCTCTTTAAGATCTAATAGTTGTTGTTCTTTGTATTTTAAGGTCTGTATCTTTTGGATACTAAGATCGTTTTTTAATAAATTGATTTCTTTGGTTTTCGTAGGGTTTACAAATTTAAAGGTAATCTCTCTATCTTTGGAAACATAAGTTGATATTCCTCCTTCATCGATTCTCATAGGATAAAGAAGTGTTAGGAATGGCGTTCCGAGGACAACATTATGAATGTCTTCGGCCACCATGACTGTTGATTTGAAACAAATATCATCTTGGCAAATATTTACGTCTGATATTTTATATTTGACTTTGAGGTTCTCATTATTAGCTGTATACAGATTCTCAGTAGTTTCTTCATAATATTTCTTCGGGAACAATCCTATTGGTATACAGTTCATGTCTGCTTCAGAATCAACTAAGGCATATACTTCTCTAATTTCCTCTCCTACTACTAGTCTAACTCTGGCGTTCCACCTCTGAACTTTTACGGCTGTGATTTTATTTAGGTAACCGTTTTGTTCACTTTCTTCTTCTTCTTGAAGAATTTCTTTCCTTGGGTTTTTTAATTCTTCTATTTCTGTTCTTAATTTCTTAATTTCTATTTTGATTTGTTTAACTTCTGTTTGTAGTTGATAAATTGGGTCTGCTTTAAATTTTTCCTCTTGCTCCTTTTGTTTGATTATTTCTGATAAGCTTAAAACTTCCTTCCTAGCCTTAGGTTGTAATTCCCTTTTAAGTTCATCTACGAAGTTTTTTCTTACTTCTGGGTCATCGGTTCTTTCTATTAGGTCTATGAGTAGATCGCTTCTCTTGCTGTTGATCATATTAATTTTAAGATTTTCAGTACAGCCACATAAGTTATTTCATCTATGTTTTCAGAGGAAGTTTCTTCTTCATCAGAAGAACCCTCTTCTTCATTTTCCTCTATCAGGTTGATCTTCTCATATTCTGAACTATCCTCTAGGTCCGAAGGGTAACTTTCTTCACTATCTGATCTCATTAGTTCTAGTATTTTTTCTTTCTGGTCTTCTGGAATATCCATTCCTTGGATTTGGGATATTTTATATTTTCTACAGTTCTTGCTAAAGTGGCCCTTTTTTCCACATCGATAGCAGGTTGCTGTTCTTCTCCTTCTATTGGTATTGTCCCTTTTCTTAGGAGTAGTTTCCTTGAATTTTTGGTCTTTGGACTTCCACCTTCCTTTGCTAGGAAATTTCTTTGATCTATTTCCAGGGTATGTTGGTCTTTCTACCTTTCTTTTATCTTTCCTCTTTTTCTTAGAAGGGGGTACTAGTACTTCGTATCCATATTGTTTACAAAATCCTCCTAGTTCTTTCTTGGTTGTAATTTCGTTTCTTTTTAACTTAGATTGGAGTTTCATTTCTGTGCACATTTTTAGTGCTGTTGTATTAATGGTTTCAACAATATTTCCATAGGTGACGAGGTCCCAGTTAATTTCTCCCTGGCATTTTTCTGCAAAGGCTTCACTAACCTTTTCGGAGAATAGGCTTGGCAATCCTGATATGAATTTCTCTTTCCAAAAGGGAGAGCTGCAATCTTCCCTTTCAAGGACTCGACATAGGAAGACATCCTTATACCATCTGAAGTCTTGCATTTTAGGGCATCTGAGTTTCATTAGAAGCATTCGGTTATTTTCCTGCTTTATGTCTTTTGTTCCTATGAACTGTCTGTATATTGCATGGAGTAGGGTGTCTACCCCGTTATGTTCTTCCGAGGTTTCGGTAGACTCTGATTTGACCACAATTTTAGTGCTATTTATTATGAAGTCTCTTTCTTCAGGCTTTAAATATCTATTCCACCATCCTTCTAATTGCCCGGTGAATCCTTGGACAAGAATTCTAAGGGTATCCTTTTCAGTTGTATTTGAGGCTCTTAGGGCTCCTGCAGCCATATTCATTTCCTTTAGAAGATTCCAGATTTCTCTTTCTGACATCCCATCTAAGTTCCATTCATAAACTACTCCGCTAGTATAGGCTTCTCTTCTATAATTCTCCTTTCCTCGAATTGGATATCTGGGGGAGTTGGTCTAGGATAATAATCCTTTTGTGTTCTATAATATGTTTGTCCTTCATTTTTTAGTTTATTTATTCAATTTTTAGGTTCTTGTGATGATATCATATTCAATCTGACTCCCTTTAGTTTGTCTATTATTAGGTCTTCTTTGGTTTTAAATCCTTTTTCCCAGCCATTATCTGTCTGGAAAAGAGGCTTTTGCATTTTTATAATTTGATCTACCCTTGGGTTCTGAACCTTTTGTTCAAGATTCTTTTCTATCTTATTCAACTGCCTGATATTGTATGTAAGGCCTGATTACTATAATTGTTTTGTTGTGCTATCTTTCTAATCTCATTGCTGGTTGCTGGGTAGTTGTCATTTTCTGGTTTGATGGCTTTAAACGGAGAGGCTATTACTATTTGATTCCTATAATTAATCTGACATTCATCTAAGGGGATGTGTTCTGAGTTTATTTCCTTATTTTCTGTAGTTCTCCAAATTACTCCTAGAGACTTAAAAGGATATTTGCTTGTAATTTTCTTGTTATTACATTCTTCTTCAAGCCAAGTGAAATAAGGGATTTCTAATTCCATGGTGTTCATAAACTTATAGTATTCTTGTTTTAAATCTTCTCTTTCTTCTGGGCTGGTTGTTTTCCACAGCCAGTCAACCTTCTTCTTGTTATGCTTAGCTCTAAAGTCTTTTCTGATGCTTTCTTTATTAATCTCAAATTTTCCTTTTATCATGTTTAGTTGGTTTGGTATGTCTTCTTTCATTTGAGAATAAGTGGGAGAATAATTTGCTTCTTCATAAAATAGACTCGGGACATTTGATTCTAGGTCAACCCCTTTAAGTTTTAAGTTTCTTTGGCTAGTTTCTCCTACTTCTGAACAGGGATTTCTCATACTATATGATCTTCTAAAATTATACCTAACCGTTCCTTTATCATCTTGAGTTATTTCGTTTATTATCCTATTTTCTCTGACTGATCTCCTAGGAGGCTGAGTTTTTTCTAAAGTCCAATTGTTTTCAATTTTTACCCCTTTCCATTCGCTCATTTGTGGTACTACCGACTGATGTCTCTCGTCTGTTGCTAAAAATAGGGTTTTTCCTGTAGGTGATTTTCTTATCCCTTTAGCATTGACTCGGGTTTTCATCATTTTATAACTTATTCTGTAGACAATACTTAGTGGCTTAAATTCTGGGTTTATATTTTTGTATCCTGCTACCTTTATGTCTAAAACTAAGGAGTCTTTAATGGCTCCATCTATGGCTAGACTTAGGTTGGGGTAGTTTTCAAAGTAAATAGGTCCCCAACTAACATTGGTACTAATGGCACTAAGAATTGCATCTTCTGCTTCGTTGAAGCGATTGTCTTTTAATATTATGAATATAGGTTTATCCATTCCCTCTCTATGATTTGGGATTATGGCAACTTGAACTGCTGCAATGTGCATGTATTTAAATCTATCATCAATATTGAAAGACTGTATGTCCTTATTCCTAAAAAGCTTAACACTAGTTTGTCCATTTTCTAGCTTGATGTCTAGATCATGTTCAGCGATTTTAACCCTTCGTTCCTCAAAGAGGCTAAAGCTTCCTCTCTATATATTTGATCATATTTAATTGTTGGAATCTTCTTATTTGTTATATCGATTTCAATTGCTGATACTGATCTATTTAGTACATTAATAGTTCCTTCTGGATAAAAGTCTTGATCGCGGGTTTCACTATCTTCTAGGCCTTCATTCTCATCTAATCTTTGAGTTCTAGTTAATCTTCTAATTATGCTATTCATTTTGGCTCCTAGGGATGACGGGAACACTGCCAGACTTACGCTCTTCTGCTGGCCTTACGCTTACCAACGCTTCCTCCTAGTAGCCTATTGAACAGCCTAATAGAAGTCTCAACCATAGCTCTAAGACTTAATGAGATTAAGGATAGGAGGCTAGTGAATCCTAGAATCCTGACCCATTTCCAGTAAGAATTATTAAGGCAAGTCAGGTCTTTAAATCTTAAGAGATCTCGTCCGGCCGTAGCTCATTAATCCCATGGGTCATAGGTGTACTTTTATACACCCGCTCAGGGGGCGAGATACCTTTTGATTTATGAGACTTGTCGCCGGTGTGTGCGTGGAGATCTAACATGGCTCTGATACCATTTAGGTGCGGAATGAAATTCCAAAGCCTGAAAAAGGATCAGTCCCTCCAGTAACAGGTAAGCCTCCCAACAGAAAAGAATCCTCATGCTAACTATTTGCAATCCTATTGGTATACAATTCATGTCTGCTCCAGAATCAACTAAGGCATATACTTCTCTAATTTCCTCTTCTACTACTAGTCTAACTCTGGCGTTCCACCTCTGAACTTTTACGGCTGTGATTTTATTTAGGTAACCGTCTTGTTCACTTTCTTCTTCTTCTTGAAGAATTTCTTTCCTTGGGTTTTTTAATTCTTCTATTTCTGTTCTTAATTTCTTAATTTCTATTTTGATTTGTTTAACTTCTGTTTGTAGTTGATAAATTGGGTCTGCTTTAAATTTTTCCTCTTGCTCCTTTTGTTTGATTATTTCTGATAAGCTTAAAACTTCCTTCCTAGCCTTAGGTTGTAATTCCCTTTTAAGTTCATCTACGAAGTTTTTTCTTACTTCTGGGTCATCGGTTCTTTCTATTAGGTCTATGAGTAGATCGCTTCTCTTGCTGTTGATCATATTAATTTTAAGATTTTCAGTACAGCCACATAAAGTTATTTCATCTATGTTTTCAGAGGAAGTTTCTTCTTCATCAGAAGAACCCTCTTCTTCATTTTCCTCTATCAGGTTGATCTTCTCATATTCTGAACTATCCTCTAGGTCCGAAGGGTAACTTTCTTCACTATCTGATCTCATTAGTTCTAGTATTTTTTCTTTCTGGTCTTCTGGAATATCCATTCCTTGGATTTGGGATATTTTATATTTTCTACAGTTCTTGCTAAAGTGGCCCTTTTTTCCACATCGATAGCAGGTTGCTGTTCTTCTCCTTCTATTGGTATTGTTCTCATTCATCCCAAGCCATTCCGAATTGAGTTCAATCTGAATAAATTCTAGTCTTCTCCTCTCTTAGGCATTTGCATACTTTCCTAAGGGTAGTATAGCAATAGTGCATTGAAAAGAGAGTAGCATTCTTGGTTTGATATTTTTGGTGAATTGTAGTGTTGCTTTCATCAAAAGGAGGCTGTTGTATCCTGGGAGACAATCGTCATACTGACCGTAAGCACCATTGCGGGACAAAATTATCTTAAGGACATAGAGTGAAACTCTAGCCTCAGTCTGATTCATTAAATAGCCACCATCTGCCAACATACACCCACCAACAATGACATGCCTTCCTGGCTATAAATTTGCTATTAAAAATCAATTGCAACCTATGAAAATGATCGAATCTATCCATTCAAATATTATTGGATCGCTTTAGCAATCTAAATCCTAATCTGTCAATCGATTGGCATTGCTCAACCTTTATATTTGATGGCCATAGTACAAGAAGTATAAGGAGCAAGTGAAAAACTAGGAGATGAAGAATGACTCATTGAGTAACAAATGCTCTGTTTGTGGTAGCCAAGAAAGAGAAATTTAGGGTCGTAGCTAGTATACTTATTATGATGAGAGAGGATGGAGTAATACAGTATGAATCCATATAAATTCATCAGCCAATGTGCCCTTGCGGTTGATGGCCATCATAAAAGGATAGCATGCGTACACCAATTGTCGGTACGTGGCCTTGATCCTCTAACTAGTAGCATTAGTGGGAAGACCTAACACGTCATAGAGAGATGCAAAGGGACAAAGCACAAGGAAAAAGGAGCGATCTAATGGCCAAAAATTTAGGAGGATGAAGGATTATTTCTAAATAAATTGGGAGGGTGGTAGTATCCCGCGTGAGAACTGAAAATCCTCTCTTTTTTTAAAAAAAAGTGGAATTGAGATTGTGGATGATGTAGGCATGATAGCATATCATTGACAATATAAGCATGCTATATAAGCATCAAACTGATGGTGATAGATCTGGTTTTATAATAATATGGATTATAATAAAATAAAAATAGTAGTATTGGAATATAATAAAAAAATATAACTTGAGGGTGAAAGAAATAGCTTTAGGAGGAGGTGTTGACAGCTTTGAAAACTTTTGCTCAATATATTACGCGGATGAAGTTATAAATCTGACTGCTTTTGTTACAAAGGTGAATTGCAAACAATCTACCATGAGGCAAAATACCTCAGTCATATTTCAATTTTTGAGATAATAAGCTCAAACATTTTAGCTTAGCTTAGAGTCAGTTCTTGATAGTGCTATTATCTAGGTTCTTTATGGTGTTTAGTAGAGTCAAGTATCCCAATTGCATCTCAAGTTTGGGCTCCATGGTTTCTAATTGGAACCTTTTTATCAATTAGGGACGCAGGGGAATGTGACACCTCAAGCAAGTTGTTAGATAATAAGTCATCTTTTTTTGTTTTTTGTTTTTTCATGGCAAAGAATGTCTCCGTGTACATCATGAGGTCTACCCTAGAATTTGATAAACCAGTAATTTGAGAATTGATTAATCCAAGTTCACTAATATATCTTCACTGCCACTGGCCAAAAGAAAAAAAAAAAGAGAGCAATAGATGTTTATTTTTGATTCTAGGTATGGATGTATTGTTTCTATCGTGACCCCTAATCATAAGCTTAGTCCAAGGATATTGCAACACTGCCATATTTTCTTAACTAAACCCAAGAGCAAGCAAGGTCTACTAAACTTCAATATAAACAATATAATATTAAACATCGATATCAATCGAAGTTAAATTTATAAATCAAATAATGCTGTCACAAATCATTAACTAGCATATAAATGTCTATATGTCAACTTCAATATACATATTGATATGTTTACAATATCAAATAATATAGTAAACTATATGCCACTCTCACGCCTAATGCCCAACTCTCATATTTAGATCCAGCATATATGCATTATCATCATCATTCTCTGAAATATGATAAAAGAGTAATAAGCTAAAAGTTCAATAGAAATTCTATACATACCTTCATGAATATGCGAAGAAAACCAAAACGAATTATATATCAAGTTATATTTTTACAGAAAGTAACATAACATATCCACAAAATCAGCTATAAAATTTTAAACCAAACATGTTCAAATACCATATAAATCAAATTAAATACCAAAATTATGTACATTATACGTACATTTATATCACAATCTTTTGCATATTGAAGATACATACGAATAAAGCAACGCCAGTAGTCCATGTCTAATAGCCTAACTTGATGATATATGCATACACAAGTTGGTTCTCATACTAGTAGGCAGCGTATTAAACTCAACCACATCACATCTATAGATCATGGTTGGTTCTACACCAGTCTTTCATGGTCCTTATGCCCTTCTTCGATGTCACTGGTATAGATCAATATATAATTATACAAATACTATCCAAACTAGTACCATATATCAACAATAAACATCATATCTATAGTCTCAACCATCCACGACACTGGATTAAGCCACTTTCCATAATGAAGATATATACTAACAAACCTTATACAAGTAGTCCATATCTAATAACCTAACTTGGTGATATATACACATACAAATTGGTTCTTATACTAATACCTAACGTAATAAACTTAACTATGTTATATCCATAGACTATAACTGATTCTACACCAATCTCTTACGACTCTTTAACCCTTTTTCGATATCACTAGTTTAGGCTAGTAAATAATCATATCAATATTAGTAGTACTAGCACCATGTATCAGCAGTAAATCATCAAATACACATCTCAATAACTAGTTTATATGCCCATATCTCAACTCATATCCAACAAAGCTAAAACCATATCATATCCAAAATAATGTCTCAACATATCATACTCATATATCTCAAATCAAAGCCAATATTATTTCATAACCAAAATAATATAACATAACATATAAAATCATGCATAATAAAACATGCTAAGATATTCAACATTAAAACCATGATGTATGTAGGCATGCAAGATATAAAACATATTGTATAATAATATATATATAACTTTTATTTTAAATTGCTAATTTTGGCCCAGATGGCAACCCAAGAGGGGGGGTGAATTGGGTTCTTTAAAAAAAATTTTAACCCTTTAAAAAAATATTGGCTTGAGATAGATGAAATTAAATGCAATGTGAATATGAAGCACAAACAAGGAGATAGAGATAGAGATAATCGAAGCACGGCAAACACAAAGATTTTATAGTGGTTCGGTGTATCCAACACCTACGTCCACTCTCAAGATTCACTTGGGTCCACACTATAATCCTCTTGATTACAATCGAGTTATTTTCTAAGATCACAACTCAGAACTTGTTGTTTTCCAGGGATCACAACGAACCCAGCCGGTTTT
Source organism: Calamus simplicifolius (assembly GCA_900491605.1). Lineage (NCBI taxonomy): Eukaryota > Viridiplantae > Streptophyta > Magnoliopsida > Arecales > Arecaceae > Calamus > Calamus simplicifolius. Next base: position 267,541 of record UESW01004724.1, read on the forward strand.
CCGGGCTCACCAGCACAAAACCCTAAACTCAAGCTAATCTAGCTTGACCCGAGGTATACAACCTCCACTAGTTCAATCCCCTTGATAGAACTAGCACAAACAAGAAAGAATAGTAATTTTCAATAATACAAAGCTCCTTAAATGAGCAAATATTCAAAAATAAATGAATAGGGTTAGAAAAGCCTATTTGAAGTAGATTGAATTTGAGCTTTTCTTCTTTTCTTCTTTTCCTCTTCTCTTTGGAGATGTTGAATCAGGCCTCAGCTTTGATTCGTTGCAAATGTTGCAGATGAGAAGTTGGAAAATCTTCAAAAATAGAGCTTCTTCTTTCTTTTTGAGAATCCTTCGATTTTTCAAGTTTGAATGCCTTGGATTCCTCTTTGAGCTTTTTGGAGTGGAAGGATTTGAGTTTGAATACTTTTCTCTTGAATTTTAGGCTCAAGACTTCTCAGATTTTGATTTGAATATTCTCTCTATTTTCCGTTCTTTCTCATCTTTTCAAAATGGGCGTTCTCCCCCTTTTATAGAATTTGTTTAATCTATTTTTGGGAAGAAACTAGCCGTTGGAGTGTCCCTGGAAATAAAATATATCCGTTAGAAGTTGGGTAAAAAGAAAATATTACCGTTAGAGCTGATCTGGCATTTTAAAATTTTGTCCCAGACAGGTTGGAGTCGGCTCCAACTTTTCAGGTGTCGGCTCCAAGTCGTTTATCCAAAAATAGAAAGTTTGAGTTCGTCGAGGAGTCGGCTCCGAAAAAGTTAGGTCGATGGCTCGCCATCGTCAGGTGACAGCTCCAAAAGACTGTGTGTGTCAGCTCCAAGATGCTAAAAAATAAGCGTTCTATCCCCGCATCGGAGTCGGCTCCAGACACTGTAAGTGTTGACTCCGAAACTCTGGGTGTCGGCTCCAAAACTCTAGGTGTCGGCTCCAAACCATATCAAAAATCAGAAGAATATTTGACTGCCCATGGGGTCGGTTCCAGAATTCCTAGGTGTCGACTCAAGGTCCTGAAACTTTGAAACTTATGATTTGCAATTGATTCAAAACACATTTCTTAATACCTTTATATTGATCAAATATTTTTAAGTCCTGAAACACTTATCAAATCTATTAGTAATCAAATAAATATACTCAATTCCTTTATTAATCATCAAAATCAATAATTGGGTCAACAATCTCCCCTTTTTGATGATTATAAAAGCATTGAGTATATGCATAGTATTCTCAACTTAAAATTTCAAGGAAGTGATCTTCACAAGTAGGCTCCCCCTGAATAAGGTAGCTCCCCCTATGAAGTTCAAATTATCAATTGTTCTTCCTTTGCTATACATATTTGATACTTAAGATTTATTTATATCAATTTTACTTTTATATCAATGTTCACTTAAGCTTATTTATGTATTTTCAAACTAATTTGATACTAATCAATCAAATACTAATCAATGCATATATGACATAGCTTTCATTCAAATGCATATACGACATAACTTTCTCCCCCTTTTTTGTAATCAACAAAAAGATAAAGAAAAGTTAAGTCAAAAGATAAAATTGATAGATCAAAAGATAATTTCATTTCATCAAAAGTCAAGTATTACAAAAAGAAACTATACTTTCATTATATCAAAAGCTAAAACTTTCATTACATCAAAATTACACTTTCATTTCATCAAAATTAAAATTTTCATTACAAACATTACAAATTGTTTCTAATGATTCTTGTCAAATGATCCAAAATCTTTCCCATTCCATCACTTTGAGTGGCTACAAATTCTTTCAACCTTCTATCAACAAATAAACAAGCAGTCATGATTTTATCTTGAAGCCCGGCATTGCACTTGGAATAGGTCTCAGAATCTCCACAGATATCTTTAAGTTCTTCAAATATATTTTCAGATCATTATTTAAAGATCCAGCAGAAGAGCTAAGAGTTGATTCTATCTTGCCAATGCGATCATCTAGGGAATAAATAGTTTCTTTAAGATTCATAAATTTATTATCAAACTCAGTCTTCAGTTCATCCTTCTGAGTAGCAAGTAAGTCTTTGAGTTGCTCCAATTGAAGGTATGAAAATCCAACTAATGAAGTAGATGGCTGAACAAGAGTTTGAGCAGGTGCAGGGGCCGGAACAGGACTCCTTGGCTACGGAGAGGAAACCCTCACAGATGGACCAGCCTCACAAGGTCCAGAAAGTCTAGGCTCAGGGGCTCTCTCATCCAAGTTACCTTTTCTTTCCCATTGCCCGTTCACCTTTACAAATCCCATTCTATGCAAAGTGGCCAGACTGTAGTAATCGGTGTGCCTGAGATTCTTGGATGGTTCATTCTCTAGAATCACTATTCCTTGGCTCCTGAATACCATAGTCAGAATCATGCCGTAAGGTAAGGACGACCTTCTTTTCCCTCCGGCCTCGGCCATATAGAATATCATCATAGCAGCTAAATTAATAGGTTGACCGGTCAATACACTGTCCATCACAACAATGTCCCGCTCAGAGACATACTCAAAATGATCGGTTTTGGGGAACAAAATCCTACTGCAAATGTTATGAAGTAATCTTAATTCCAAGGGCAATTGGTTAGCCCTAATCTCTTCAAATTCTGTAACCTCTCTTCCTAACATCCTCGATAGAGCTGCTGATCTCTCACTGTGCATATCGGCTGCTAATCCAGTAATGGGGATGCTTAGGAGGTTTCCTAATTTTTGAAAAGTAAGATGAACCTGTTTACCTCTGACAGAGCTCACTAAACCACCATCACCTCTTGATAAATTAAAGTAAAATTCTTTTACTAGTGCTGGGTATGTAGGAACATCAAGAGAACAAACTTTATCCCAGCCTAATTCTTTGAGTTGTCTTCCAATCGAGAAACCTTCAGAATCAAAGAGCTCAAAGTCAACTTTTCTACCCATAGTTATTACCCTCCCTGCTAGGGTATCTACCTAAGGGGAAGAAGAGTTGGGATTGTCTGAAGCGGTGGAGGAATCCTCGCTTGGAGATGGCTCACGGATGGGTCACCTCATGGAGCATTTTCGGTCACCACAGGCGCTCCAATCACCGAACCTCTTCTCTTAGGTGCCATTGGATCCTTAGGAAAGCTTGGGTAGAGAGGAATTAGAGATGGGGAGGCTTTAAGAGAGTTTTGGAAGAGTTTGTTAGAGGATTTGATAAGATACGAAATGACGAGGTGTCGACTCTGCCCTAATAAATTGATTTGGGATGCCCAGGTGTCGACTCCCGCAAAGTCAGGTGTCAACTCCAAATCGCTAACACAATCAGGGCTCGAACTGGAGTCGGCTCCACTTATACGGGTGTCGGCTCCAAGGTCAGGGACCGAGAGCGACATAGACAAGGTGTCGACTCCTTATTCTGAGGTGTTGACTCCACTGACAGTTTCAGAGAAAAATAATTGAGATTCAAACATCTGAAACTTATCAAAATAAATTCGATAAAATCTTGATAAAATTTTGGAGTATGAAGAATCAAGTTGCTCAGATGACTAGATAATTTGTCCTTAAAATTATGAAAGGAATATCAAGAAATTAATAGAAATCTAGATAGTCATTCCTTAGTGTTTCAAAATCAATCCAAAGGGTCACATATCCCTAATTCACCTCTAAGATAACAAAATCTCTCTTCACTCAAGGGTTTTGTAAATATATCAGCTAATTGTTCTTCAGTATTAATATAATCAAGATAAATTTCATTATTAGCTACATATTCTCTTATAAAGTGATATCTAATTTCAATGTGTTTTGTTCTTGAATGTTGAATTGGATTTTTAGTCAGATTTATTGCACTTGTGTTATCACATCTAATTGGAGTTTTATCAAGTGTTATGCCATAATCTTCAAGTTGTCTCTTAATCCAAAGGATTTGAGCACAGCAACTTCCAGCTGCAACATATTCTGCTTCAGCAGGAGATAATGCAACCGAATTTTGCTTTTTGCTAAACCAAGAGATTAAGTTACTTCCTAAGAATTGACATGCTCCACTTGTACTTTTTCTATCTAGTTTACATCAGCATAGTCAGAGTCAGAATATGCAATCAAGTTTAATGTTGAGTCTCTAGAATACCATAAACCTACATTTTTAGTTCCACTTAAATATCTTAAAATTCTTTTTACAGCAATTAAGTGAGATTCCTTAGGTTCAGATTGAAATCTAGCGCATAGGCATATCTGGTCTACTAGCTGTCAAGTAAAGAAGAGATCCGATCATACCTCTGTAATATTTTTGATCTACTTTCTTACCATCTTCATCTTTGTCCAGTTTGCATGAAGGACTCATAGGAGTTCCAAGTGGTTTGATTGACTCCATTCCAAACTTCTTGAGAAGTTCTTTTGTGTATTTGGCTTGATTGATGAAGATTCCTTCTTTGCTTTGCTTGATTTGAAGTCCTAGAAAGAAGTTGAGTTCTCCCATCATGCTCATTTCAAACTCACCCTGCATTAACTTAGCAAATTCTTGACATAACAAATTGTTAGTAGCACCAAATACAATATCATCAATATATATTTGTACTACTAATAAATCCTTATCTTTTCTTTTCAAAAATAGTGTTTTATCAACATTTCCTCTTGTAAATCATTTTCAATCAGAAATTTACTTAATCTTTCATACCAAGCTCTAGGTGCTTGTTTTAAACCATATAGTGCTTTGTGCAATTTAAAAACATGATTTGGAAATTCATGATCTTCAAAACCAGGAGGTTGTTCAACAAAAACTTTCTCATTTATAAATCATTTAAAAATATACTTTTAACATCCATTTGAAATAAATTGATATGCAAATGACATGCAAATGCAAGTAGTAATCTAATTGCTTCTAGTCTAGCTACAGGTGCAAAAGTTTCATCAAAATCAATTCCTTCTTCTTGATTATATCTTTTGCAACTAATCTAGCTTTGTTTCTAATTACTATGCCATTTTCGTCTAATTTATTTCTAAATACCCATTTTGATCCTATAACAGAATGATCTTTAGGTCTATCTACAAGAGTTCAAACATTATTTCTAGTAAATTAATTTAATTCTTCTTGCATAGCTAACATCCAATTATTATCTTTTTCTGCTTCTTCAATAGTTTTAGGTTCAATTTGAGATACAAATGCAAGATGATTATTGATGTTTCTCATTGATGATCTAGTTCTTACTCCTTGAGATGATCACCTATAATTAATTCTTTTGGATGATCATAAGCATATCTCCAATCTCTAGAAGATCCATATCATTATGATTTGCATCAACAACATCAACACTAGGAGAATCATTATCTTTAGCTTCTTATTCATGATCCGAAGATACATCTATATTCAATTTTTCAATGTCTCTTTCTAAAATGTTTGTATCTTCCTCATCATCAATCTTTCTGGAACTTGATGCTAAAGATTCATCAAAGATTATATGAATAGATTCTTCTACAATTAAGTTTCTCTTGTTAAATGCTCTATAGGCTTTACTAGATGTTGAATATCCTAAGAAAATGCCTTCGTTAGATTTTGCATCAAATTTTCCTAGATTATCTTTACCATTATTATGAATGAAACATTTACAACCAAATGCATGAAAGTAACTTATGTTTGGTTTTCTATTATTCCATAGTTCATAAGGAGTTTTCTTAATGATTGGCCTAATTAAAGCTCTATTAAGAATGTAACATGCTGTGTTTATAGCTTCTGCCCAAAAGTATTTTGGTAAGTTGCTTTCACATAGCATGGTACGGGCCATGTCTTCTAAAGTTCTATTTTTTCTTTCAACTACTCCATTTTGTTGTGGTGTTCTGGGTGCTAAAAAATTATGATGAATGTCATTTTCTATACAAAAGTTTTCAAATAAATGATTTTCAAATTCAGTGTCATGATCACTTCTTAGAGACACTATGGTGTTGTTTTTCTCATTTGTGACCTTCTTGAAGAATTTCAAAAATAATGGAAAGGTCTCATCCTTATGAGCTAAAAACAGTACCCAAGTGTATCTAGAATAATCATCTACAATCACAAGACCATATTTCTTTCCTTCTAGACTTGTGGTTCTAGTAGGTCCAAAAAGATCCATGTGAAGTAGTTCAAGTGGCCTAGAAGTGAAAACAATATTTTTGGTTTTAAAAGAATTTTTAGTTTGTTTTTCAAATTGACATGTATCGCAAATTTTGTTATTTTTAAAGTCTAGTTGTGGAAGTCCTTTTACTAAATCTATTCTTATTAATTTTGAAATTAGGTGTGTGCTTGCATGACCTAATCTACAATGCCATAACCAACCAATCTCATTCATATTAGCATTATTAGCAACTAAGCAATGATTACTAGTAGACAAATTGTCTAACTCAATCAAGTATATATTGCCATTTTATTTTCAACAAAAATAATGCTATTATCAATGGGATTAGAAACGGTGCAGACAGATGCTTCAAATGATACTTTAAAACCTTTATCACATAATTGGCTAATACTTATAAGATTATGTTTTAAACCATTGACATACAAAACATTTTCAATATATGTGGAGGGAGTTATTTGAATATTACCAAACCCCATGATTTGGCCTTTGCCATTGTCACCAAACGTAACAACTCCTCCTCTTTTGCTCTCAAGGGTGATGAATTGATCCTTGTCACCCGTCATGTGTCTTGAGCAGCCACTATCGAGATACCACTTTCGCTTTGATCTTTTGGCTGCAAGACACTCCTGCAAAAATAATTAAGTCTTATATTTAGGTACCCAAGCCTTCTTGGGTCCTTCATGGTTAGTAGCATAAAATATCGTTCCTTTGGGAACCCAAATTTTCTTACTTTTACTACTTAATTTTTTGTTACTGTTTCTTGCATCACATTCATAGGATTTATGGCCTTTCTTGTTGCAATAATGACATGTAACATTATCTCTATTTTATTCTTTTCTAAAAAAGTTTTTGACAAAATTTTGTTTTATGTTAGGTCTATATCCTAATCCAGCCTTATCAAATATAGCTCTTTGATTACTCAATAATAAATTAAGTTTTTCAAAACTATAAGTAAATTTATCAACAATATTCTTATATTTATCAACTTCCTTCTTTAATTTATCATTTTTGTTGGAAATTGATTCTTTTTCTTTTGTCAAATTTTCTTTTTCAGATTTCAGCATCTTAGTCTCATTGGTAAGATTATCTTTTTCTTTAATTAGAATTGAATTATCATTTTTCAAATATTTATATTTCTTTTTAAAACTTTAAAATCATCTACCGGTTCATTAAAGGCTTCAAATAATTCATCAAATGCAAACTCATCACTAGGGTTTTCGGAACTTACCTCATTGTCGTCGTTTGCCATAAAGCAAATATTTGCAACTTCTTTTTGTTCTTCCTCTGAAGAGGATTCATCGCTGTCACTCTAGGTTGCAATATATGCTTTCTTCTTCTTCTTGTAAGTCTTCTTCAATTGAGGACAATCGTATCTGAAGTGCCCCGATTTTTTACACTCATAGCATATCAAGGGGTCTTTCTCTTTGTCCTTGTCCTTTTCTTTTTCTTTTTCTCCTTCCATTTTAATTCCTAATTTCTTCTTGTGAAAGGGTCTCTTTCTTCTCATGAATTTTTTGAACTTTCTAGCTAGAGAGCTGTCTCATCATCATCATCATCATTATTACTGCAGCTCTCCTCACTTTCTGCAGCCTTAAGAGCTATAGTCTTTTTCTTCTTAACATCTTCCTCTATGTGCTGTTTCATGGTTAGCTCATGGGTCATTAGAGATCCAAGTAGCTCCTCCAAGGTTAAAGTATTGAGGTCTTGGCTTCTTGGATTGCTGTCACTTTTGCTTCCCAAGTTCTTGGTAGTGACCTAAGAATTTTGCGAACAAGTTCAGAGTTAGTATAGGTCTTGCCTAGACTTTTCAAACCATTTACAATATCGGTAAATCTAGTATACATGCATGCTATAGTTTCAGTTTGCTCCATGCTAAATAATTCATATTTATGAACAAGAATATTTATCTTAGATTCTTTAACTTGGTTTGTACCCTCATGGGTAACTTCTAATATATCCCATATCTCTTTTGCAGAATTACATATAGATATACGATTAAATTCATTTGCATCTAAGGAACAATATAAGACATTCATGGCCTTAGCATTGAGCTAAGCCATTTTCCTATCATTATCATTCCAATCCCTTTCGGGCTTAGGAACAATAGAGCCATCAACAATATGTATGGGTGTGCTAGGTCCATCAATTATAACACTCCACAATTCATAATCAAAGCTTGAATGAATATCCTCATTCTTGCTTTCCAATATGAATAGTTGGAACCATTAAATAAGGGAGGTCTATTTGTAGAATGACCTTCGGCAAATGAAGATCCAACTTGAGCTGCCATTTGGATCTTTTGCTTTTGATCGTGTGATCAAATAAACAATGAGCATTGGCTCTGATACCAATTATTGGCCCAGATGGCAACCCAAGAGGGGAAGGGGTGAATTGGGTTCTTTAAAAAAAAATTTAACCCTTTAAAAAAAATATTGGCTTTGAGATAGATGAAATTAAATGCAATGTGAATATGAAGCACAAACAAGGAAATAGAGATAGAGATAATCGAAGCATGGAAAATACAAAGATTTTATAGTGGTTTGGTGTATCCAACACCTACGTCCACTCCCAAGATTCACTTGGGTCCACACTATAATCCTCTTAATTACAGTCGAGTTGTTTTCCAAGATCACAACTCAGAACTTATTATTTTCCAGGGATCACAACGAACCCAGCCGGTTTTTCGGGCTCACCAGCACAAAATCCTAAACTCAAGCTAATCTAGCTTGACCCGAGGTGTACAACCTCCACTAGTTCAATCCCCTTGATAGAACTAGCACAAACAAGAAAGAATAGTATTTTTCAATAATACAAAGCTCCTTAAATGAGAAAATATTCAAAAATAAATGAATAGGGTTAAAAAGCCTATTTGAAGTAGATTGAATTTGAGCTTTTCTTCTTTTCTTCTTTTCCTCTTCTCTTTGGAGATGTTGAATCAGACCTCAGCTTTGATTCGTTGCAAATATTGCAGATGAGAAGTTGAAAAATCTTCAAAAACATAGCTTCTTCTTCCTTTTTGAGAATCCTCCGATTTTTCAAGTTTGAATGCCTTGGATTCCTCTTTGAGCTTTTTGGAGTGGAAGGATTTGAGTTTGAATACTTTTCTCTTGGATTTCAGGCTCAAGACTTTTCGGATTTTTGATTTGAATATTCTTTCTATTTTCCGTTCTTTCTCATCTTTTCAAAACGAGCGTTCTCCCCCTTTTATAAAATTTGTTTAATCTGTTTTTGGGAAGAAACTAGCCATTGGAGTGTACCTGGAAACAAAATATATCCGTTAGAAGTTAGGTAAAAAGAAAATATTACCGTTAGAACTGATCTAGCATTTTAAAATTTCGTCCCAGACAGGTTGGAGTCGGCTCCAACTTTTCAGGTGTCGGCTCCAAGTCGTTTATCCAAAAATAAAAAGTTTGAGTTCGTCGAGGAGTCGGCTCCGAAAAAGTTAGGTGTCGGCTCACCATCGTCAGGTGTCGACTTCAAAAGACTGTGTGTGTCGGCTCCAAGATGCTAAAAAATAAGCGTTCTGTCCCCGCATCGGAGTCCGCTCCAGACACTGTAAGTGTCAACTCTGAAACTCTGGGTGTTGGCTCCGAAACTCTAGGTGTCGGCTCCAGACCGTATCAAAAATCAGAAGAATATTTGACTGCCCATGAGGTCGGCTCCAGGATTCCTAGGTGTCGACTCCAGGTCCTGAAACTTTGAAACTTATGATTTGCAATTGATTCAAAACACATTTCTTAATACTTTTATATTGATCAAATATTTTTAAGTCCTGAAACACTTATCAAATCTATTAGTAATCAAATAAATATACTCAATTCCTTTATTAATCATCAAAATCAATAATTGGGTCAACACTAATCCTAATAGTCTTCTTAGTTAGATCGAATCAATAATAATCTATATTAGCATAAATAAATAATTTATTCACTAAAATTCATAATTTAAACAATTACCATTTTACCATTCTAGCTCATATTTTGAAAATTATCACTTTACCCTTCCTAACTATGCTTAACTAGACCATTTATGCCTTAGTCATTTGATAATTTAATTAGTTAACTTTTTCATAAAAATTACTAAACTAGCTATTTACCAAATTACCCCTTCCTATCCTATGTTTAATCACCTTATAGTATCCATCAATCATTAATCAAATGAAATTATCCATTTATTTAATTAATGATTTCTGGTTTTAATATTAAGAATAGATGTAATTGGACTTGCTTTTGATATATTTATCGTTATTCAGGTACCATATTTACTTCTTTAGGCTTTTATTGAATCAAACAATAGGTTTGAATGCATATTTTTTTGATATATATACATATACATAAGGTATTTCTTGAATATTTTAAATCGAAGCAATTTGATGTCTGACATGAACCTATATGACATGATCGTTTGATAGAAATATTTCAACATTCTACTTTTCTCATATATTCTATACATCACATTAGATAGACATTACATTCATGGAATATAATTTAATTTTAAAATATCTTGATCGTAAAATGATAGACACGCGAGACTCAAAATCTTATGCTAAACAGCATGAAGGTTTGGGTCCTCTTTAAAGCATAATATTGAAAATGCTCATGTTTTAAGTTTACTTGATCAAACCAAATCCATTTATTGTTTACCGAACCAACAAAACTGTTTCTAGTTCAATAGAACAAAGCTGATCCCAGCTGAACCTAACTCCTGGTTCAATTTAGATCAGAACCAAATCACATCAGCTTTAATGTCTAATTAACTGATTTAACTATAGCTGAAATCCATCCTAACAATTGATTTAGGCTTGAACCAGTGTGAACCCAGCCCATCCATTAGCCGGTTCACACTGGACCACAGAAGACCTTCGCCTCCTTCGCATCTCCAGCTCTCCCATCGAACACCCTAACCCCCACGACCAACTGCCCAACTTCATCCGCACAATGATCGGCCATGGCTGATGATTGATCCCTGCTCGCCGGCTTCGATCCCAACCCCAACTCCGACGAAGCGGTCGCCGGCGTTCGGCCACCGTAGCCACAGCCGAATGGGAACCAGCGGTTCCCATCTCCTGCCAACGTCGCTCACCGGCGATATTTGGATGGTTAACTCCATCCAAGATCAAAGATCTTCGGCGATGTTAAAATCTTTTTTTTATTAAAAAATTACCTCTCCCATCTACTAACTTTGATTTCCTCTAAAACAGAAACAGAACAGAGGAATATGTTGCTCGGCTTACCTGGAACCGTCTGGTGACTGTCGGTGACGATCTACGTCGCCAAAAGCTTTCTAACATGCGAGGTCCTTCTTAAAGATCTTACGTTGGATAAAGAAGAAAATGACGAGTAATTTATAGGTAATAAAGCAAGAATGATAATGTCTAATTGGATTCTTTTTAAACTGTGATGGTTCAAATTGATGTGACCTTATCCGTCTTACTTTTTTATAACGAAACGGATCCAAGATGTAATACTTTGCTCTATATGGCACTTACATATCTCACATCGAATAAAAAAGAAATGATGAATGATTTATATGCAGTAAAGCAAGAAGGATAAAATACCAATTGGATCCCTTTTGAACTGTGAAGACATCGAAAGAAGTTTTCTGTTTCAACAAGATCGATAGAGGAGGCAACATAGAGAGCATTCAAAGAAAGTATGAATAATTTTGTCAAGAAAAAATATTAAATTATTATAATATAATAATATAAATAATTAATTCTTTCTAAAATAATCTATATTATTTTTTATAAAATAATTTAAATTATTAGTATAAGATAAATTATTATTTAAAATATGTATCTATTGAATCTCGTTTAAACTATCAATAATCTGAATTGTTTATCCGTCATCAAATGCAACCTAAAAAGGTAATAACTTTTTTTTTTAATTTTTTTACTGAACTATGTTTCCAATGCGATTGATGGGCAAATGCTGCTGTTCGGATTAACTTTGGCACAAAAGTTCTGGGAGAAAATGCCACTGTTCTGAAACTTCCTGCATGGCAGGTTCAGCAGCAGAATTTCCTTGGAATTGATGAGGTGGGCGGGCCAGCCCAGAGAAGAAACCATTTAAGAAATCTATGCCTCAAGTAACTCGATATATATTGATGGAAAGTCACTCAATAATATCACTCACCTGAAGTGGCGTATTCCCGTTGGTCCCTTTGAATTGGTACGTGGAATCTACAATTTAATGATTGGTACAGACATTCTTGTGACTTTTCTGAGTTCAGTTCCTGACGCGAATAGCCTTAAAAAAAAAACTATAATTATAATATTTTACAGAACAAACAGATATTATAAGACAGTTGACATATTTTTCTACTAATTATGCAATTTTATTTTATAGAGTGTTCAGGTGATATACAGAATTGTTGTAGGTATCCGATATATTCTGACAGTGAGAAGCCTGTTATAAAGTAGAATTAATTGCATAAACAAAACACAGACTGATGTTATTCAGAAGGATCGTCCCTAAATGTCTGATTCATGCTTCACGCTTATAAATCATAAATGATACACATGCTTTACTTGTTTATTGTCAACCAAGTCCGTGATCAATTGGTTGGAATACAACTTCTTCAATTCATAAAAGCAAGAAAAATTCATTTGTTAATGTTATTAACATGCCAAAGCAATATCTAAGTAATTACTTCAAATTATAATGACCGCAAGCAGCTGCCAAGGCTAACCCAAAGTTTTTCACAGGCCTCACCGTAGGGCTTTCTGATAGCTTACCATAAGTTTTTTTTGATCAAAGAAGAAGTTTTGCTGCACCAAAGATGGTGTAGCAAGAGTTGCAATGCGCTTGATGATTAATGCACCATATATATACACGCATCAAAGTAAAAAAAAAGTAATTTTATTTTTAGTATGTGCATGTATGCAATGTACGTCAATCATCAAAGTCAATACATGTTTGCTGCACCGTGTCTGATGCAGCAAAACTTTTTTCTAGATCAAAAATCAGAATTCGACCATTCTCTCCTCCCCCAGCCTGCTATTATCATCATCGTATTCTATGTGCCGTGAACCTAGCATTGGCTGAATTGCAAGTTGTTATCATCATCGTATTCTATATATATGCAATGTACGTTAATCATCGAAGCTGATACATGTTTGCTGCACCATTTTTGATGCAGCAAAACTTTTTTCTAGATCGAAAATCAAATTCAGCCAACACCGGACCCCCCCCCCCAGCCCACTGTTATCATCATCATCGTATTCTATGTGCCGAGGACCCAGCATTGGTTGAATTGCAAGCGGTGGGAGCTGTTAAACTTTTGGATTTAAAAAATGTTTCAGAAGGCATCTATGAGGCAATTGGTGGATGATGGAGCAATCCTTGGCTGGTCCGTGACACTAATTCGATTACTCTCCATCGTCAAGGGGGCCTATCAAAAATTCTATGCATTTTTTGAATGTAATCAGACCTTAAATAGGTTTGGACATGGCTTTCCTTTTTCTTTTCCTCTTTAGAAATAATAGTGGTTTCTCCATCATGGGAAGGATTAATTGGCACACTCTAAGAAGTGCCTCCTAGGTTTTCAACATTGGGACTTCATTTAGACTGTATTTGAAATAGGAAATAAGAGAAGATATTTTTGGATAAGAAATATCCCCTTTTATTCCCAAAAGTCATAACTATGAAGGATAGCTGGGAATAAAGTTAACCAGAGGGATAACCCATGGTTAACCATAGGTTATCCCCTTAATTTATTTCTTAGAAAATGCATGAATAGCTGGTTATCCCTTCAAATAAGGTAGTATTTGATAGAAAAAATATTATCCATGGATAAGTGTACGGGATAGAGTTTGTCCCCTGGCTATCCCTATGGATATCCCTTGGCTATCCCATTGATCATATCAAATGCAAAAAGGTAAATCCATAGGATAACTTTTTTTTACTCTTATTTGGAGGGATAACCAGCTATTCCTGCATTTTCTAGGGAATAAATTGAGGGGATATCCCATGGTTAACCATGGATTATCCCTTTGGTTAACTTTATTCCCAGCTATCCCTTATAGTTATGGCTTTTGGGAATAAGAGGGGATATCCTGGATATCCCCACTTATCCCTATTTCAAACACTACCTAAGAGTAAAAAAATGTTATCCTATGGATTTACTTTTTTGCATTTGATATGATCACTGAAATAGACAGGGGATATCCTTAGGGATAGTCAAAGGATAAACTCTATCCCATACACTTATTCAGAAATAGTGTTTTTTCTATCAAATACTACCTTAGAAGAACAAGCTATGATCCGAGTCTAGGGTTCAGTTCTGAACTTGACTTCAGAGTGCAGCTATCTTATACCCACTTTTGCAGCATGCTCGCAATAACTTCAAGTTATGCTTCGGGATGAGTCATCTTTGAATTGCATGCTGTTGAAATTATAATCTCTACCTAATGCAATCTTTCATGCATGCACAGTATAAATAAATAATTAAGAAAGTATTTGATTGAAGATATACTATGGATGGCGTTTTTTTTAGAATAGAATTTACTTTATAAATAGTTGGTAATGATTTAATTCCAAAATATAAGAAATCCCTACGGGCCTTTCTTAAAATGCATTCTAACAAAGAAGAATTAAAATGGATCCAAACTAACTAAATTTAAATGTGATTAAAAAATAATTTAATAAAAATATTTGTTTGTATATGCTGGGTGCACTTAAGTTTGCTCGGTCTCAAATGCGCTTGAATAGGCTTAATTTCTCAAATATCTTCTTTATGGTATCTTGCTTTGATAAATTGGAATAATGATGGTACCCCTCTTTTATATATTTAAAATGTGTATGCGAATAAATGTTTGCGTATCCTTTAAAAAGTTGCATCCATTCATATCATCCATCTAATCAACAAAGACCGTGCTTCTTAGATTTAATCCACGAAAGGTTGTATCCCATAGATTTAATCTATTTGATCAAAAGCATAGTGATGTGGCCGGTGGTGCCATGTGAATAATGACGAAGAAGTTCACCAACGGTGTGAGAGAAAGCTGACGGACGCGCTTGCCTCGACTCCTCCAAATCGATCGAGATGGCTCCGACTTCTCCAGATCGGCCCCTTGCGACTCCGACTCCTCCAAGTCGGTTGAGGCGGCCCGACTTCTCCAAGTCGGCTCCTTACGGCCCCGACTTCTCCAGGTCGGTCCCTTGCGGCCCTGACTTTTCCAGGTCGGCCCTTGCGGCCTCGACTTCTCCAAGTCGGCCGAGATAGCTCCGACTTCTCCAGGTCGGCCCCTTGCGGCCCCAACTCCTCCAAGTCGGCCGAGACGGCCCCGACTTCTCCAGGTCGGCCTTTTGCAGTCCCGACTCCTCCAAGTCGGCCGAGGCGGCTCCGACTTCTCCAGGTCGGTCCCTTGCGGCCTCGACTTCTCCAAGTTGGCCGAGGTGGCCCCGACTTCTCCAGGTCGGTCCCTTGCGGCCCTAACTCCTCCAAGTCGACCGAGGTGGCCTCGACTTCTCCAAGTCAACCCCTTGCAGCCCCGACTCTTCGAACCAGCTCCCAGCGACCCTCCGCCAGATCCATCTACCATCTGACCCACGCAGCCTGACACAGCCATATCCACCTACCACTCAGCCCGCGTAACCTGATACCATCAGGCCCACCTACCGTCTGATTCGCGTAGTCTGACACAACCATGCCCACCTACCGCTTGACCCACGCCGTTGATGGGACTAAGCCCACCAACCGCCAGGGCTATGCGCTAGATGGGACAAGGCCCACCAACCTGCTTAGGTGCACGTAATAGCCATTATCCTTGCAGACATTTCTTTTCACGGAATTCTACGTGGCTAACTCCCATGCGGATACCTAAGACCTATAAAAAGATAAGAGGACTCAATATCAAGGTAAGTGAGCATAAGTATCCACACTTATTCCCACATAGGGGTGGAGACACCTTCACTCTCGAGAAAAACACCCCAAACTCTCGGGAACTTCTTTCCCTAAGGGGCTTTCCCAAGTTCCTTCTCTGCTGTGGCCCCGATTGCTGACTTGACCGTCGGAGGGTCCTCGTCGGGGTTTTCTCCGACAGTGAGACTTCTTGCAGGTCGCTCATTCTGAATAGTGCTACATTGAAAGACGAAACTTCTCTCTGGCATCTAGCTCCAATGACCGGGCGTCAACAGATTGGCATGCCAGGAAGGAGGGAAGGGGGGCTGTCGACGGCAACAAGACGAGTTTTGCAACACTTGTTTGTGAGTTTTCATCCCCCTCCTTATCGGCGATGGTGGTAATGCGTGCTCAGGATGCCTCTACCGATTACCCTGGGGGGCATCTTCCATCGACAGAGCAGCGGGAGGTCAATCTCCTCGCTGCCAACCTACCGGCCACCCCCGTACCATCAACTGCGGCCACTCAAGCTGAGTAGTTGGCCGTACTCACTCAATAAGTTCAAACTCTTACTGCGATGATCCATGGCCTCTGGGAGCAGCAGTCCATGGCCACCTAGCATCAACCTGCTCCACCTACACCACCGCCTGCTGCGTTGGCTAGCCAGCAGTCTGCGAGGGGACGATCTCCTAGTCAAGAGGTTGGTCACCGCAGGGTTTCTCCTCAAGGACATCACCGGGAGCCCTGCAAGAGATTACGCTCCCCAGCCACAGCCCGGGCGGATCCTCTCCGAAACCCCGGCCCCAGAAAGAGTCGAAGCGAAGGCACCACCTTCCGCATTCTTCCCCTTCTTCCTCTTCATCATCATCTTTTGGGCCACCAAGGAAGACATCAATCGTTAATTTCCAAGCGAAAGAACGTCTGGACGAGTACCACCGATGGTTGAAGGAGCTTACCAAAAAAGTCAATAACCAGCCGGAGGAAGGGTACGACATCCGTCCTCCCTACACCCGCAAAATATTGAAGGAGTCTGTCCCCTTCAGATTTCATCTCCCTCAACTGGACCCATACGATGGTACGACTGATCCCCTTGATCACCTCGAAAGCTGCAAAGCCCTCATGCAAGTTCAGGGAGCTACGGATGCTCTTTTGTGCAAGGCTTTTCCTGCCACTCTACGGAAAGCCGCCCACGCCTGGCACTCCCATTTGTCCCCGTACAACATTGATTCTTTTTGAGAGCTGGAGAGGGCGTTTCTAGCGCACTTCGATGCTTGTTAGAGGATCTCGTGAGTCGCAGACAGCCTTTTCACCGTACGTTAGAAGGTGGGAGAGTCGCTTCAGGACTTCGTGGCCCAGTTCAAATCGGCCGCCCTCAAAGTTTACCATCTGGATGATGTGGTGGCGACTCTGGCACTGAAGCAGGAACTTTTCCCTTCCTGCTTCACTTTCTCCCTGGATAAGAAGCCACCTGTCTTCTACTCTGACCTCCTCCTCCATGCACATAAGTATATCCATGCGGACAAAGCTGACTTCACCCACTAGGAATCTGAACGGGGATCTAGCTGGAGGTCCACCCATCCTGAGCCAAGTGGGTCTTTCCGTCCCAAGAAGCCCGAGTCTCCGCACCGGCCGGACAACCAACGTCAGAGCTTTGCCCCCCAGGAAAGCGAACTCATGCCCCTTCTCGCCCCTCGCTCTCACATTCTTATGGAAATAAAGGGCGAGCCATATCTCCAATGACCTCCTCCCATGAAGAAAGGCCTCCTCCACGACAAAAGCCGCTATTGCCGCTTCCACTGGAACTACAGCCACGACACCGATAATTGCTACAGCTTGAAGCGCGCCATCGAGGAACTCATTCAGCGAGGTTACCTCAAAAAATTTGTCCAGAAGGCGCTCCCAGCAGTACCGGCACTCATAGGGCCTCCACCTGCTCAGGTTGCTATCGATAATGCTCCGATAGAGAAGATGGTGGGAATGGTGTCCTGGGGAGTAGCTTCTCCATCCAAGCGACCAAGGGGGAGGGAGATCTTAGATGATGTAATCCTCAAAGGGGAATCAGTCGGGGTAGAAAATATAAATAATAAAGGCATCATTGTTTCGATGACGATTGCCAAACATCCTGTAAAGAGGATCCTGGTTGATAGTGGCAGCTCGGCTGACATCATTACTTATGATGCATTTGTTAAGATGAATTTTTCTGCTGATTCTCTTCATCCAGTAACGGCTCCTCTAGTCAGATTCACGGAAGACTCGGTGAGGGTAGAAGGCGAAATCTCCTTACCGGTGATGGTAGGAACACCGTCGCGTCAGAGCACAGTTATGATGAGGTTCCTAGTCGTCCGGATGCCTTTGGCATACAACGCCATTCTCGGACGACCTGGCCTTAACCTCCTTGATGCAGTTATCTCCACCAAGCGACTGCTTGTGCAGTTCCTCACCAGTAATGGGGTCGGCGAGATGCAGGGGGAAACTAGCATGGTCTTACCCTGCTATCATACAGCTTCGAGTCCCTAGGAGGTCAAGCCGGCCTTAGGAGCATCAGACCCCAGGGAATCCAGTAAGGGAGGAGAGCCGGCTGAGCGGCTACTGACTTTTCCACTAGGGGACGATATGACAAAGACAGTGCGAGTTAGCGAATTCTCCCTTTAGAGGACCGTGATCGCCTCTTGACTTTCCTGCAGGCCAACTCGGACATCTTCCCCTGGTCAGTGTCTGATATGCCTGGCTTTCTGCCATAGGTGATCACTCATAAGCTCAACATCGACCCAAAACACCGTCCGATCCACCAAAGGAAGAGAAGTTTTGCCCCTGAGCGGCAAAGAGCTATTGATAAGGAGGTTGGTAAGCTGCTTGATGCCAGCCATATCGGGAAGCACACTACCCAAGCTGGTTAGCCAACGTAGTCATGGTTCGAAAGGCAAATGGGAGCTGGAGGATCTACATCGACTTCACCAACCTCAACAAGGCGTGCCCAAAGGATAGCTTTCCATTGCCTCGGATTGACCAGCTAGTAGACTCAACATCTGGCCATGAGCTTCTTAGTTTCATGGATGCCTTCTCCGGATACAATCAAATAAAGATGGACCCAGACAATGAGGAGCACACCTCTTTTATAACCGAGAAGGGCATTTGCTGCTATAAGGTAATGCCCTTTGGCCTCAAGAATGCGGGAGCAACTTACCAAAGGTTGATGAACAAAGTCTTTCAAGACCAGCTAGGCCGAACATGGAGGTCTACGTGGACAACATGCTGATGAAAAGCATCCGCACTCCCGACCATGTTTCCGACCTGGAGGAAACCGTCAATAATCTCTGCCGCTATAAAGTCAAGCTGAACTCGAAGAAATGTGCCTTTGGGGTCACGGCGAACAAATTCTTAGACTTTATGGTAACTTAGCGAGGGATCAAGGCAAACCCTGAGAAGATCAGTGCCATCCTCGATATAAGACCATCAACTAACAAAAAGAAGGTGCAGCAGCTTACCGGAAGGGTGGTGGCCCTCAGTCGATTTCTTTCTAAGTCGGTCGAAAGGTGCCTGCCTTTTTTCAAAGCCCTGCACTAGGTGAACGGGTTTGAATGGACGAACATTTCAGGTGAGGCCGGCTCTAAAATCCTAGGTCCTAGCTGATTTCTGATCGAGTGCACTTGGACAGAAGGGAAAGCAGAAGAAACTCCCGTAGAATAGCCTAACACGGAGCTTGAAAATGTGGGAGAGTTTTGGATCCTCTACGTGGATGGTGCCTCAAACTCCCAAGGGAGCGGTGCCGGCCTAATCCTTGCGGGTCCGGAGGATTAGAAGGTGGAGTATGCTCTTTGACTCCTCTTCAAAGCTACAAACAATCAGGCCAAGTATGAAGCCCTATTGGCCGAGATGAGACTCGCCTAGGAGCTTGGGGTGAAACGCCTTAGGGCCTTCACTGATTTCCAACTCATTTTCGGACAAATCAATAGAGAGTATGAGGTGCGGGACCCCACCATGGCCCGATACCTAGACAAGGTCCGACTACTAGTCTCCTCATTGGCCTACTTCAGCATCAGCTACATCCCTTGGAGTGAGAATGCCAAGGCCGACACTCTTTCTCGCCTGGCCACCTCAGTCGGCGGTGTCACGAGGGACGCCTATATTGAGCACCTGGAGAGGCCCAAATCGAGGATAAAGAGGAGGTCCTCCCACTGGCTCAAGAGTCGACTTAGATGGACGCCTACGTCCACTACCTTACGGACACCACCCTCTCCGTTGACCGCGAGGAGGCTAGACTGCTCAAGTGAAAGCCTCCAAATTCACTCTTCTGGATGGACATCTGTATAGGCTGATCGGAGCGATGCCTTATCTCCAACCGTATGATTGGATGGGTGCCTTATCACCAACCACAGGATCAGATGAGCGCCTTATCACCAACGGTCCTGTTGATCAATCAACCGATGGGTGTCAGCCATTGGATCGCGATCGCAATCGTGATTTGATCACCGCATCTCGACCCTTCATCTGATCGATCGACGATCAGTTCTGATCCTGATCCAATGATCAACAGTCAATTGATCTCAACCCCTTATCTTAATCCAATCAG
This sequence comes from Calamus simplicifolius, assembly GCA_900491605.1. Lineage (NCBI taxonomy): Eukaryota > Viridiplantae > Streptophyta > Magnoliopsida > Arecales > Arecaceae > Calamus > Calamus simplicifolius. The sequence goes on from UESW01004724.1 coordinate 288,008, forward strand.
TCTCCACTGTCGGATCCTCATGATCTAGAAAAATTTAAAGCCCCTCAAGTTTTTTGCGACGATGCACACGTGCGCCTACAAAGCGCCCTTCGCTTACGCAACCCTCAAGCTCTCCACTTATGGTAAGCCTAAGAAACTTAATTTTCAAGAAAGAGGTTTCTATATAAGTGAACCTTCCTTTCTTATTTTTTTCAATGTGGGACTAAATGTCCTCACAATTTCTCATTCACACACTAAAGAAAGGTGATGAGCTTTCAAGGCCTATTAGGGTATTCAGGCCTATTAGCCTATTTAGGCCTTATTAGCCTATTTACCCAACAGTAACAATCTACCCGGTAGCCTATAAATACTAAGTCCCAAGACCCCTTCAGGTATGCGTAATCTAACTCGAAAAGAAAACTCTAGCAGAGTTCATAGCTCTGAGGAGGCCATCTTTGAGAGATCCTTCTCCTCTCTGTTTGCTGAGAATCACCACTGACTTGGGCATCGAAGGGTCTTTTGCAGGGCCACCCTTTGTGTTTCTTACGTAAGACTATTTTGTAGGTCCATCCAGACGAAAGATCGCTATTCGAATCCCGACGTGCGCCCTCCTAAGCCGGAGAACGGAATTCAGCAGCAACAAATACAATGGATAAATGAAAAGTGTTTTTTTCTTATTATGTTTTAAATAAATTATAATAAAAAGTATTTTAAGATTATATTTCTTTGTGCATATAAAGGGTAAATTCTATCATGGCACGATGTATTAATATTCATTCTATTAATAGTTATTATTGAAGGGAGAAACAATCTCTGAGGCATGCATGTTTTAAAAAATTGATAATAATTATCAATGCGGAAATTTAAAGATTACATACTAATCTATCTAACATGCATCAAGATCATATCTTTGCCTTGTATATAGGATCGATTGATCCAAAATATACATATAAATAATCATCAAGATCATATCTTGATCCTCAACGTAAGAAGTCGTACTTCTTGCCTTAAATCATGCCTTAAGGTTTAGGGATCATATCACTTACCTTAAGGGTAGTTGGTAAATCCTTTTGTGCTCTGCAGTCGTTCAATCGTCCGACCTCTAGTATCGTCCACGCGAAGCCCCGAATGATCGGATTCCCGGGAGTGCTAGCTCGTGAAAAAATGACTTTGCTGATCTTGAATCCTTCCACTTGAATTCTTTTTCTAGGATCCTCCACACTTCTGTTAGCACCAGAATCACCAGGATTTTCTATTCTAATTCTTTAGAAAATCAATTCACGACATATCGTGTGTTATTTTTCTCTTCTATGTAATCTGGTGAGGGATGTCCTCTATTTATAGTCTCTTTTTAGCCAGCCCATTAAATTCTAACATTTAGAATTCCATCGCTTGATGAAAACCAAAGAGACGCCGAACCGTAGCGCTTGGTTAATTCTGACGTTCGGTAAAAAACCAAAGAGTCGTCGAACCATAGCGCTTGGTTAATTCCGACGTTCGGTAAAAACCAAAGAGTCATCAAACCGTAGCGCTTGGTTAATTCGACGTTCGGTAAAAACCAAAGAGTCATCGAATCATAGCGATTGGTTAATACAAAGAGGGCATTTATTCCATATAAATTCTAACACTTTAGAATTCTGACAGAATTGTTTGGAGAAGATTAATGCAAGACATTAAATTCTATATGTGAATTTAATCTCTCAGACTTATGCGAGAGGTTTGGGTTTAGTTTTTGGTTTAAGCTAATCTGAATTTATTGGACTGAACCCACATAGATCATGGTCCTAGCCCAAATCAAATTTGGCTAGTCCTGAATCTATTTAAATCCAAATCAAGTCTAATTTTAAATCAATATTTGAAATTGACTAGTCCTTCTAATAGACTTAAACCAAATTGAATCTTATTCAATTGTACTTAACCCAATTGAGATAATTCAATCAATCAAATTGATTAATTAAATCATATATGATTCTCAATCGTTGATCAGCAAACAGATCATCCTAGGAAACTTCTATGCGTGTGACTCTCTAGGTTCGAACCTAAGCCGATAGCATAGAAACAACTTTCTATACTAATCGATGTGCCCATCTAGCAATGGAACCCGACGTCCGGATAGGTCGAAGAGTTGCCGAGCAAACTCCAAGAACCCTAAGAAATAGTTACCGTATAATTCATCCTCTTGACCACAAATGCTAAGGATGGCTTAAGAGCTGTCAACTCTAAATAGCAAATCCATAAAGTGATTTCAATTTTAGTGATCATGTGACTTTCACATGAAGTGCCTTGGCCAAGGTCTTGCTAAATTGAAACACAAGCATTTCTCCTTTTAACGGGATAGGTCAAATTCCATCTTGATCCACAACTGACTACCACAAGTACTTGACTGCACCCAGTAACCTTTCGTAGCTGGATTAGAAATCCAGGTGGTCCGGCACCTAAGTACAATGAGTTGCTTGTAAGCCACTGGTTGTGATCTTCAGGTCTGAAGGATACTTATACCTATATCTTCTCGGATTAACTCTTGACAGTAGAGTATCCGGAAATGAGTCACGTTCGGTGAAATGTACTCCTACACTTTCACCTGTATGTCATACCAGTGTCTCTACACTCCTTGGTTAAGAGGACAACCAACAAATATGATATACAACGTCCTATAATTGATAGTACTATGGCCCTGTCATAGTATATCATTGGTCGCGAACCTTTTTGAGGACCTTCAAAGATAAATCCTCCTTTATCGTGAAGGAAGATCCTAAGGGCTTCATTACAATCAGGAGTATTAAGAAGATGTTCTTGTAATGAATAAACTGCCAAATAACTTTTATTAATATATCAATTTATATACAATTTACATTAGCACAATCATTAAATGATTGGCTTTAGGATACAATTCCCAACAAACTCCCACTTAGCCTAAAGCCACTCATTACAGTATCTAATACCCATCTTCAACTTATAGTTGTCAAACTCCTTGATGCTGAGTGCTTTAGTAAATGGGTCACCTAGGTTTCCCTTTCCATTAATCTTCTGAAGATTTATGTTACCTCGGTCTACAATCTCTCGAATAAGATGAAACCGGCGCAGTATGTGCTTGGTGCACTGATGTGCTCGTGGTTCCTTTGCTTGAGCTATGGCACCAGTGCTGTCACTGTACAACAGGACTGGTCCATCTATGGAAGGTGTCATTCCAAGCTCGGAGATGAACTTTTGCAGCCACATAGCTTCTTTCGCAGCATCTGATGCAGCGATGTACTCTGCCTCGCACACCGAATCTGCCACTGTATGTTGCTTGGAACTTTTTCAGCAAATAGCTCCACCATTTAGGATAAACACAAAACCCAATACACTTTTGCTATCATTATGATCTGATTGGAAACTGAAATCAGTATATCCAACAAGTTTCAAATCAGACTCTCCATAGACTAACCACTGGTCTTTAGTATTTCTCAAATACTTAAGGATTGTCTTAACAACTTGCCAGTGTTTTTCTTCTGGATCAGATTGGTATCTACTCACTACTCCTAGTAAGTATGTCACATCTGGTATTGTACATGTCATGGTGTACATAATCAATCCCACTGCCGAAGCATATGGAATTCGACTCATACGTTCTCTTTCATTAGGAGTTGTCGGACAATCCTTCTTAGAAAGATGAATTCCATGGCCTATCGGAAGATAGCCTTTCTTAGAATTTTTCATGCTAAACCTCTTTAGCACTGTGTCAATGTAGGTAGATTGGGATAAACCAAGCATCCTCTTAGATCTATCTCTATAGATCTTCATCCCTAGGATGTATGATACTTCTTCCAGATCTTTCATGGAGAATTATGATGATAACCATGTCTTTATTCCTTGTAATGCAGGGATATCATTTCCGACTAAGAGAATATCATCCACATATAATACAAGAAATACAATAACAGAATCGTTAGCCCATTTATAAATGCAAGGTTCTTCTTTATTTTTAATAAAGCCATAAGATTTGATCACTTTATCAAATCGTATGTTCCAACTCCTAGATGCTTGCTTAAGTCCATAAATAGACTTCTATAGCCTGCACACTTTAGACTCATCTTTAGATATAAAACCTTCAGGCTGTATCATATACACATGTTCTTCTAAATCACCATTTAGAAAAGCGGTTTTAACATCCATCTGCCAAATCTCATAATCGAAGTGTGCTGCTATAGCTAGCATAATCCGAATGGATTTCAGCATTGCCACAGGAGAAAACGTTTCGTCATAGTCAATACCATAACGTTGACGATACCCCTTAGCAACCAGACGTGCTTTATAGGTCTCAACCTTTCCATCTGCGCCTCTTTTCCTCTTGAAAACCTACTTACAACCTATGGGTTTTATCCCTTCGGATGGGTCAACTAATGTCCATACATTATTGTCCTTCATGGAGTCAAGTTTGGATTTCATGGCCTCAAGCCATTTATTAGAGTCAGTCCTTTGCATAGCATCCATATAGGTGATCGGATCCTCGTTGTTCTCATCGAGTTCAACAGGATCATCATTCTGGACCAAGAAACCTAAGTATCTGTCCGGTTGATGTAGTACTCTACCAGATCGCCTTAATGGTGCATCTAAAATGGGTTTTGAGTTTGATCTAATCAACTCATATTCTAAGGGTTCACTGGTTTGTGTTGTTCCTTCTACTTGATGAACTTCCTCAAGTTCAACATTAGAGCTATTTGTTCCTTCATTAAGGAACTCCTTTTCAAGAAAAACTGCTTTATTACTAATGAAGAACTTTTGTTCTTCAGTATTGTAGAAGTAATATCCTTTGGTCTCTTTCGAATAGCCGATAAAAAAACATTTGTCAGATTTGGGTTCAAGTTTGTTTGATTTTGCATGTTTCACATAAGCTGGACACCCCCAGACTCTCAGATAGGTAATGATCGGTTTATGTCCATACCACATCTCATGTGGAGTTTTAGAAATAGACTTACTTGGAACCTTATTAAGAATATGATAAGCTGATTCTAATGCGTATCCCCAAAATGATATTGACAAGCTCACAAAACCCATAATAGACTGAACCATGTCTAACAGAGTTCGATTCCTTCTTTCTGACACACCGTTATGCCGCGGTGTTCCAGGAGGAGTTCATTGGGAGAGAATCTCATTCTCTCTTAAATATGTCACAAATTCATTGGAAAGGTATTCGCCTCCTCGATCTGATCGAATGGTCTTAATACATTTTCTTGTTTGTTTTTCTACTTCTTTTTGATATAGTTTGAACATTTCAAACGACTCAGATTTATGTCTCATAAGATAGACATAACCAAACCTAGAAAGGTCGTCTGTAAAAGTAATGAAGTAGTAATATCCACCTTTGGCACAAGTGCTCATTGGTCCACATACATCAGTATGTACTAGACTCAATAGCTCTTTGGCTCTTTCACATTTTTCAGTAAAAGATGACTTGGTCATTTTACCAAGAAGACATGATTCATAGGTAGTTAATGATTCACAATCATCAACTCGAAGGATGCCCTCCTGAGTTAACCTGTTTAATCTGTTCTTATTGATATGACCCAGCCGATAGTGCCAAAGATAAATGTCTGTGACATCAGTTGTTCTAGGGCGCTTACTTGAATTGTACACTACATTCACAGGCTGTGATAATATATAAATGCCATTAGATAAATGCCCAGTCATTACAGTGACTCCATTCATAATGATATTCAAAGTAATATCCTTTATTAAAATTTCATAATGACTTTTGGTCAGAAGGCCTACAGAAATTACGTTCAACAAGAACGTTGGGCAAAAATGACAATCATTTAGTATAATGACATTTCTATTGAAAACTATTTCAAGAACTCCTAATGCCAGAACTAGAACTAATCTTCCATCGCTGACATTAAGGAATCTTTCATTGTCCTCAAATCTTCTAGTGACCTATAGTCCTTGCAATGAATTGCAAATATTAAAAGGACTCCCGGTATCCAATACCCAGGTCTGATTATCATATGTAGAAAAATTACAAGGTGTTATCATATAAATACCTTGTGAGCAATATCTTGCTCCTTTTTCTTCTTTGGCCTGTTTTGATCAAGTGTGGCAATGTAAAGAGGACAGTTCCTCTTCCAGTGCCCTTGCATCTTGCAGTGAAAGCATTCAGCTTGACTTTTATCAACTTTTTCTTCTGCATCTGACCCCTTATAGATGTCCTAGCATGTTGCACCTTTTTATTATTCTTTTTCTTCTTTCTTTTCCCAAAGGGTTTACGCCCTACCTTAGATCCTTCAACCACATTAACCAAACCCTTAGAGAGCTGGTTATCCTTCCCAAAGTTCTGTAACAATCCCAACAAACCATGGTAGTTGACTGCAGGCTTTGTCATTCAAAAATGAGTAAAGAAAGGTCGGAAGGATGGAGGCAAGGAATTTCGGATCGCATCTTTTCCCAACTGCTCATGTAAGGGATAGCCGAGCTTGCTTAGGAGTTCTATCTTCTCGATCATGTACAATACATGATCAGTGACAGGAGATCCATCCCTCATTTGAGCATTGAAAATAGCACAACTAGTCTTGTGCCTTTCAACATCATCGGGTGTGCCGAAAGATTCATTCAATGCTTGAATGATTTCTTCTGGCTGAGCATTCTCGAACCGGCGACCGAATTCATCGTTCATTGCTGCTAGCATGATACAACGCATGCTAGTTCTATCATTGAGCCACTTCTGATAAGTGTCTCTCTCAGAACTTTGGGTATTTGCATCAGGTATCTTTGGTACAGGATTATTCAAAATATATAGAATCCTCTCATGCTCAAGGACGATTTTAAGTTTTCTGAACCAGCTATTGAAATTGGAACCATTCAACTTGTCACTATCCAATAGGGACCTTAATGATAAATTAGTGGCCATGTTCTGCATAAGGAAAAACTAAAGTTTATTAGTATATAAATTGATTCAGTCTAAAGACTTGGACTTTAGTCTAAAGATTCTCCCACTATTTTATTCAAATTGGCAGCCTCTACACCCCAATTCGAAGAATTATTCTTAATTCTTTAGCGGGCACTAAGATATACATAAACTACATACAGGCCCAAGTGAAGCTTGGCTAACCCATATGCATCTAAGAGTATGTTCAAAACCAATTGTTTCCCCAAACAATTCTTAGTGTTTAGTTTTGCCCCATATACCTCTTCTGCAGGCATGAAGTACCTCCACTGAAAGTTCTTGTTAGGTCAACCATTAAATGATATAATCAGTGTAACCTATCAATAGACAACCAAGCCCGAGTGAAGCTCGGCTCACCTGACTGTCTATGTAATAGTTACGTTGACTTATCATATAATGAATGATAATTTCGATGGTTGACAAGCACCAGGAATGGAGTGCCTCCAATGATTATCAAGACATGGACTCATTATCACCCACCTTAATGGGAGGCTATGATTTAGTTATCATATAACTATTTCATTTTAAGGACCTAATAATTTTAGAAGATTTAATAATCTGTAGATAAATTGACTAATCAAGTTCTCCCACTGAATCTATGAAATCGGTAGAATGAAACAAGATTAAGTCAAGTTAAGTGGCACCTAAATCAGTCAGACTGATTTTCTTACAGGCATGGGTCAACCCGAATCAGGTAAATGATTTGAATCATAAATGGTTCCCCACATTGACCAGGTGAGTGAGATCGATGGGAGGGATATGCCATTAACTCGTTAAAGACATATCAATACGAGTAGCTCCCAATTAAAAACCATTCGATCGTTGATCCTAGAGCAACTTGCCAACACACCTTGACATCATATGGTTAACAAATTCTGATTTGACCATCTAAGAGATTCATGCTCAACCACAGAGCCTAATCTACTTTCATTTGGTTTAATCAAAGAGAAGGACATGATCAACTACAACTATTGTTTGCTTTAGAGCATTCTTAACCTAATCTAATTAGATTTGATCAAATACTCTTATAGTCTAGTTGATTTAAACCTTAGGGTCCAATCCTTTATGGACCCGAATCAAGCATCACTTGCATTATGTTACTACTCATAATTCCTATATTTAGATCATATCTAAAAAGATTATGAATTAATATTTGACATTCAAATAAAACTCTCATAAATATTTGTATGTTTCATAACATAGACTACAAGCCATCATATCCTATATCTATGTTTTTTATACTAAACATGCAAATATCATGCTTTTATACAACATCAATATAAAATATTTTTGAGAGTGAGTGTAATCTATGTTTTGATGCCAACGCTTAATTTAAATTTTCTTTAGACTAAGCATCGATGATAAAACAATCGCATGACAATATGTCACGGAATACCTCATTGAATGGGTAATATGGATTTTTAATCCATCTGTGACCATATGGCCTTGTGATCAGTTTTAGCCATAATTACATAATTAATAAGAATATTAATTTACATGCAATAAATTAGATCAATATCGAAACCATTGCTCTGATACCATTTGTAAGGAGAAACAATCTCCAAGGGATGCATGTTTTAAAAAATTGATAACAATTATCAATGCAAAAATTTAAAGATTACATACTAATCTATCTAACATGCATCAAGATCATATCTTTGCCTTGTATATAGGATCGATTGATCCAAAATATGCATATAAATAATCATCAAGATCATATCTTGATTCTCAACGTAAGAAGTCATACTTCTTGCCTTAAATCATGCCTTAAGGTTTAGGGATCATATCACTTACCTTAAGGGTAGTTGGTAAATCTTTTGTGCTCTGCAGCCGTTCAATCGTCCGGCCTCTAGTATCGTCCACGCGAAGCCCCGAATGATCAGATTCTCGGGAGTGCTAGCTCGCGGAAAAATGACTTTGCTGATCTTGAATCCTCCCACTTGAATTCTTCTTCTAGGATCCTCCACACTTCCGTTAGCATCAGAATTACCAGGATTTTCTATTCTAATTCTTTAGAAAATCAATTCACGACATATCGTGTGTTGTTTTTCTCTTCTATGTAATCTAGTGAGGGATGTCCTCTATTTATAGTCTCTTTTTAGCCAGCCCATTAAATTCTAACATTTAGAATTCCACCGCTTGGCGAAAACCAAAGAGACGCCAAACCGTAGTGCTTGGTTAATTCCGACGTTCGGTAAAAAATTAAAGAGTCGTCGAATCATAGCGCTTGGTTAATTTTGACGTTCGGTAAAAACCAAAGAGTCGTCAAACCGTAGCGCTTGGTGACGTTCGGTAAAAACCAAAGAGTCGTCGAATCGTAGCGCTTGGTTAATACAAAGAGGCGCATTTATTCCATATAAATTCTAACACTTTAGAATTCCGACGGAATTGTTTGGAGAAGATTAATACAAGACATTAAATTCTATATGTGAATTTAATCTCTCAGACTTATGCGAGAGGTTTGGATTTAGTTTTTGGTTTAAGCTAATCTGAATTTATTGGACTGAACCCACATAGATCATGGTCCTAGCCCAAATCAAATTTGACTAGTCCTGAATCTATTTAAATCCAAATCAAGTATAATTTTAAATTAATATTTGAAATTGACTAGTCCTTCTAATAGACTTAAACCAAATTGAATCTTATTCAATTGTACTTAACCCAATTGAGATAATTCAATCAATCAAATTGATTAATTAAATCATATACGATTCTCAATCGTTGATCAGCAAACAGATCATCCTAGGAAACTTCTATGCATGTGACTCTCTAGGTTCGAACCTAAGCCGATAGCATAGAAACTTCAACTCTCACTCTGATGATAAATCTTCATTAGTGATAAGAAAAAGATTTATTGCATAATTTCTCGATGCAATAAGTATGCACTGGATGCACGAATTAACCATCTCATGGATTATATATGTCAAAGTCTAATAAACCTTATTGTTTTATTGCATGAGTAATGATACGTGCAGATAGTCAATTGAAGAGCTCGGTGCACGCTTACTGCATCCGAGGGGATGCAACAAGACTTTTCCTAGTGATTACGGCTTCTCCTTATCACAGCTTTTCGCAGGCCGGGGGCCGGCCATGCTCGTCCACAAAAAACCTGCAACAGAGCCATCAAGAGGAGATGAAAGGTCCGGCTTCCATCACGCAAATATCCCTTGTACTAGCCTTCCAAAATGACTCGTTCATACATTTGCCGTCCACGATTGACTCTGCTGCAGCGAGGAATAACCGTCCCAACATTTCCTTTGTGCATGTTCTTTCCCTCTTGGTCTCACGGGGTTCACCTTAGAGAGACTGAGACCCTCGCTCGCTTGCTCCCTCATAATCTAGGGTTTCTCCTATTGAAAAATATTTTGATCTTGCAATTTTTTTTTCTAAAACTACTAAAAATATATTATAAAAATTTAAATATATAAATAAAGTAAAAAACAAAAGATCAAACCAGAATTCATTACAAGAAAAATGACTTTTGCCTACGATTTTCACACCTACGAATTTAAAATCATAGGGAAAATATATCTTTCCCTACGATTTTAAAAAATCGTAGGCAAAGAATCCATAGTAAAAGGTTAGAACCTTTCTTATAATTTTCACAAAATCGTAGGAAAAGTGTTTTCCTATGATATTTATAAAATCGTAGGGAAAGACTCTGGACCTTTCCCTACGATTTTCAAAAAATCATAGGGAAAAACTTTTTCTTGATCAACAAATTTTTGGAGGCAAAATTACTCGCCAAAAATTTTCTAAAAAAGTTTTTCCCTACGATTTTCATAAATATCGTAGGGAAAACCCTTTCCTTACGATTTTTTAAAAATCGTAGGGAAAGACTTGTTCTTGATCAATAAATTTTTGGAGGCAAAATCACCCGTCAATATTTTTTTGAAAATATCTTTTCCTACGATTATTATGAAAATCATAGAAAAAGGCAGTAGACCTTTCCCTACGAATTTCACAAAAATCGTAGGAAAAATCCTTTCCCTACGATTTTACAAAAATCGTAAGTAAAACCTTTCCCTACGATTTTCATGAAGATCGTAGGGAAAGCTCTAAAGCGATAATTTTTTTTTTATTTTAAACTTTTCCCTAAGTTTTGTGAAAAACGTAGGGAAATGTATTCCCTACGATTTTTGTGAAAATCGTAGGGAAAGGCTATAGACCCCTTTCTCAAACATGCTATCCTTTCCCTACGAGTTTTACAAAATCGTAGGGAATACCTTTCCCTATAATTTTCATAAACATCGTAGGGAAAGGCTCTATAGCCTTTCTTATGATAAATTTTTTTTATTATAAACTTTTCCCTACAATTTTCATTAAACTCGTAGGGAAAGGTTGTAGACCTTTACCTACGATTTCATGAAAATCGTAGGGAAACACTTTCCCTCGATCTATGTGAAAATCGTGAAGAAAGGCCATAAACCTTTTTCAAAAGTGCTACCCTTTCCCTACGAGTTTCACAAAAGTCATAGGAAAAACCTTTCCCTACGATTTTCATAAAAATCGTAGGCAAAAGGCTCTAGATCATTTCTTATGATAATTTTTTTTATTCTAAACTTTTTCCTATGATTTTCACAAAACTCGTAGGGAAAGGTTATAGGCATGTAACATATAACCGAATTCCTCTATTATTAAATATTTTTTGTTTGAAATACTTTTAAATTTAAAAAACTCAATTGAGTTGAAGGATAAACTTATAACGAGAATTCATACTAAAAGTTATGATTTGAGAAGCTAAAATTTATTTTATAGGACTCATTTATAAAAAAATAAAATAAAATTAAAATATCAGTTACTAACACGTATAGGACTTCTTCTATAGATTACATTTTTTTTTCAAACTCCAAATTCAAAACCCTACTTATCCTATAAAAATATTTTGGGCATGCACTCTCTTAGTTTGGGACGGTTGTCATTTCCTTTAAAAATAAAAATATATTTTTTATTTTATTTTTAAAATTTATAATAAAAAATTATCATTGATCATCATCATTATTTTTATTTTTTATAATTTTGATAATAAAAATAGATTTGATAACTATTGTTATTTTATATTTTTATTTTTTATATAATAAAAAATGCTTTTAAGAAGGTTTCGAAGCAAAAGCATCAGGTAAAAAAATTTAATTGACAAAAATATTTATTAATAAAGAAAAGATTTTTCCTACTATTTCTAAAAATTATAGAAAAAAGTTATTTTTTTAAATTTTTTTTGGAGGCAAAAGTGTCCGTCAAAATTTTTTTCATGTTAGCCTTTTCCTACGATTGTTTAAAAATCATAGGGAAAGATCGTTGAAAAATATTTTTTAAAGGCAAAGCCGTTCGGTAAAATAAAAGAGAACGGGAAAGGGGACCTTTATTCCGTTGCTCTGGCCGAACACTTCTCTCCGCTATCTCCTTCGCTTCAGCCCTAGCTCCAACAAATATGCCTCTCCCTAATCTCGAAGCCTTTGCCCTAACTCCTCCTTCTCTGCCCAAACCGAGTTCCAACCTAACTGCCGAGGAAAGCCTTGCATCATTGCCGGGTGCCGAGTTCCGCCTCTGCCCTATCTCTCGAGGAAAGCCTTGCATCGTCGTCGGTCGCCAGGTGCCGAGTTTTGCCTGTGTCTTAACTCCCGATTTCCACCCTAACTCTGAAGGAAAGTGTCACATCGTCGCCGGATGTCGAGTTCCTTCTCTGCCCTAACTCCCGAGGAAAGCCTCGCATCGTCGCCGGGTATAAATTCCTTTTTCTCTCTTGTTAATTTTAGTATGCAAACCATTAATTTAGGTTTCTTGTTTTTCTCATCAAGATCTATCTGGGTTTGATTGCAGTGTCTAGAGTCATGAAGTTGGTATTTGTAAGTGATCTGGAAGTGTTTTTGGATCTGATTTCACAGGCTCTCACGTATTATGATTCCTTATTGATGTTTTATTTTTTTGTTTTAGTATCAGTGAGGAGTTTTTCTTTTGGTCTAGCATCAGAGAAGAGTTAGATTTGGTTTTTTTCTCTTGCTATTTCCTGCCTTTCTTTTGAATTTCTTCTTTTCTACCAGTGAACCAACATCAATGGAATTTTCTTTGATTTTTTATGTTTCTTATGGGATTCTACCCGAGTTTGATTGCATCAGAGGATGTCTATCATGTATTCTGATCTGAGTCTTCTATTTAGCAGCCCAGGAGCGGAGATTTCTTTAATTAGTGTTTGGTAGTGTTGGGGGGTAAAATCGTCATTGCATTAATATACGTGCGAGACGGCTAAGGCTAACCTCCTCCCTCCGCCTTCCGGGCTTCCATAGCTCGGCCTCTTCCGGGCTTCCATAGCCCGGCCCTTCCGGGCTTCCGTAGCTTGGCTTCTTCGTAGCTCGGCCCCTTCCGCTTCCGTAGCTCGGCCCTTCCGGGCTTCCGTAGCTCGGCCCCTTCCGGGCTTCCGTAGCTCGGCCCTTCCGGGCTTCCGTAGCTCGGTCCCTTCCGGGCTTCCATAGCTTGGCCATTCTGGGCTTCCATAGCTCGGCCCTTCCGGGCTTCCATAGCTCGGCCTCTTTCGGGCTTCCGTAGCTCGGCCCCTCCGGGCTCCCATAGCTCGGCCCTTCCGGGCTTCCGTGGCTCGGCTTCATCGAGCGATCCACAGCCTAACACCTACCTCCGCGGAACCTGACGCGGGGAGCCCGGGCCTACCAGAACGGCATTCTAGACTAGGAATCATGTCGGGACGTGGCCTAAAACCTATCATAACCACCCAGGCCTACTCAACCAGATCTCGAGACATCAAGGAGCTCTCCCGGCCGTCGATTCCCGAACGAATGGAATATGGATTCTAACGGCCCCACAACGGCCTGATTCTGTCCGCCTCCATATCGTAACAACCTCCGAACCTTCCAGAAGACGCTCAAGACCCAGGTGACAGTCTATAAATGTCAGACTCACAAATTCCCCCAGGTACACGCCTCTTACACGGGCACCCACACCGCTCTCTCTCTCTCTCTCTTCGGTAGCTCGTCGACGCTCCTGCCCTCTGGAGCCTCCGATTGGCCACCCCCGGAGAGACTTTCCGGAGGGATCCATCTTCCCATTGTTTGGTTGATCGCCGATTTCTTCTCCACTGACTTGAGCGTCAGAGGGTCTTCCGCGGAGGACCACCGCCAGCGTCCCCCCGCGTGTGGACTTCTTGTGCAGGTCGCCCCCCTCTTCCTGGAGATCGACCGCGCTCGAGTCGGAGGACGGATCCCGGCGGCAACAGATTGGCGCTAGAGGAAGGGCCTCAAGTCCCATTAAAACTTGAAGAAAGGAGACAAGGATCTAAATCCGGAGAAGAACCTCTTCAATGGCCAACCGGAGGAGAGCAGCATCGGAAGCCCAAGATCAGGCCGCTTCCCAGAGGCCAGATTCGATGAGCGGTGTAGCGCTGCAGCCACCACCAGTCGAAACTCGTCACCGCCCGCTATCCCGGTGACCCAGGATCAGTTCGCTACACTGGTCCAACAAGTCCAGGCTCTTACCCACCTGGTTCAAGAGCGCCTTGCGCCTCCTCCTGCTTTGCACCTTCAGAAGGAGGCGGCGGTTCCTTCTTCACCGGCGACCTCTTCCTCTGATCCGCACGAATCAGCGGATCCCCCACATCGCCCTAGAAGGGACAAACCAGTCCCGCGAGCCGGTTATGATAGAGATCCTCTCAGATCTCGCCGAGCCCGATCCCTCTCCCCGGTGACATCTCACCATGATTCCACGCCATCCTTGCGATTCTCATGCCCAGCTCCTCCTCTGACCGGCAAAGAAGAGATCCGCCGATAGATCCAGGAGATGCGTCAGGAGCTGGACGCCGCCAAGCAGACCCATCTGCCCCAGCCCAGGGCGGAGCAGGGCATCCCTTTCTCTAAGGGAATCATGGAGGAAGTGATTTCCTCCCATGTCAAACTGCCAGCCGTCGAACCCTATCACGGCTCCACCGACCCGGACGACCATCTCAGTAGCTTCCGGTCGATAATGATGTTCCACGGAGCATCTGATGCGGTCCTCTGCCGCGCCTTCCCCTCCACCCTCAGAGGATCTGCCCGAACCTGGTTCAACGCCTTGAAACCGGGTTTCGTTGATTCATTCGATGAGCTGAGCCACCTTTTTATTGGACAGTTCGTCAGCAGCCGCCGCCACCGACGAAGATCCGACTCCCTCTCTGAAGTCAAGCAGAGAGAGGGGGAGTCCTTGAGGAATTACCTTGGCCGTTTCAACAAGGCCATGTTAGAGGTGGAGCACCTTAATCATGAGGTGGCTATGTCCGTCCTGGCGTGGGGAGTCTCGAAGGAGAGCGACTTCAACCTAGCTATGGAGGTCAGCTACCCCCCATGTCTATGATATGATGGCCCTTGCGGACAGGTACGCTAGGGTCGAGGAGTCGCGGAGAGTTGCCCGCGCTGAGCAAGCAAAGAAAAAGGAGCCTAAGGTCCCCGACAGACACCGTCCCGCCCGGCGGCCAAGTCCGCCCCGCCGTCAGAGAATCCCTCCCCCGCCTCCAAGGAATCACTCCCGGAGTCCTCCTAGGCGGTTTGATCGCTATACTCCGCTGACTGTGCCCCGAGCGCAAATCCTTATGGAGATAGAGCGCCAACTCCCCCGGCCAGTGCCTCTCCGAGGGAACCCGACCCGAAGAGATCCCACCAAGTATTGTGCTGCATAAACAAGTTTAAAGTTGTGCACGGAAGTCAGTTTACCTGCAATTTGGGCTCATTCTGCATGTGAATCAACTCTCTTTAGTCACATCAAAATATAAGACCAAAGCTCAGAAACTTAGAAGAAATGAAAGCATCAAAACATTTCAAACCTTAAACTACTCACCATTCTTTCCAGATCTAGATGATGTATAACATTACTAGAGTCATATTTAGGCCTGCAATTTTCAAATGAATTTCATTGCACTTGATTTGCTACTTGGACATTTCCTCCTAATTTCTTGACAAGAACAAGTTTAAAGTTGTGCACGGAAGTTAGTTTACTAGCAATTTGGGCTCATTCTACATGTGAATCAGCTTTCCCTTTAGTCACATCAAAATATAAGACCAAAACTCAGAAACTCAGAAAAAATGAAAGCATCAAAATGTTTCAGACCTGAAACTAGTCACCATTCTTTCCAGATCTAGATGATGTAACATTACTAGAGTCATATTTAGGCCAGTGAATTCCAAATGAATTTCATTGCACTTGATTTGGTACATGGATATTTCCTCCTAATTTCTTGACAAGTAGAGCAGGGTGAAGTCCAAGAAACCATGCAGGAATTTTCTCTTGTAAATAATGAATGAAGGTAGAGGGAAGCGACAGTGATAAAAAATGATTGTGCCGGTACACATGCATTTTCTTACAGCTCTTCTATTGAATAGAGCAGATCTTCATTAAGCCAGTTTAGAAGTATTGTGGGTCTAAGTTCTACACCATGCAGTGAATATTCAACACTAATCTAAAGCAGGTGCAGTTTTTTTAATGATTTTGGGGAAAGCAGGCAGAATGGAGCTGAATGGACGCCATTAGCCATATGAAATTTCTATAGCCTCATAGGTCTACCCATTCAGTTAGATATGCATGTTCCTATGAGAAAAGATCAAGGAAAAGATTACTTCATCTAAAAGATGAGAAAATGGTCAGCCAAGAGCCAAATTCTAAACTGCAAAAGTGCTCTGCCAACAGAAACAAGAATTCCAACATGATGGCAGAGATAATGGCTGCCCAACAATTCATGCTTAAGTTTGTATGTACATGCACAATAATTCAGATTTGCAATGCAAATTTCAACACACTTAAGCATGCATCTTGTAAACAAAAGTCTGCATAAGAAAAATTGTCAAAGGGGTTGCTGACACATATTTAAACATGATTCAATTAAAGAGAAGAAAAAGTATCTAGTAAAAGATATACTTGTATTAATATCTTGGAATTCCTGATGCAGAAGCAATTAGATCTTTCTTTTGGTGCCCCCATTGACCCAGTAACTTTTCCTTTTCCCTGTCTGGTGCAAGCATCATCAGAAATTGAGAGTGATACACTATAATCAATGCTTGTACCAATGCCATTTGCATGTATGGGAAGAGATGTTGTACTAGATTCATTTAGTTCCTGCATGACATGAGAATGCTTTCTATAAATCCTAATAGCGATAAATGCATAAGATGCCACCAAGATCCCAATGGCCACACCAACAGACAACCCAATAATAATGATCCTATGCTTACCTTACTGTTGCTTGGTTTGGTATTAGAAGACTGATATATATCAGCTTTATAGCTAGATTTATCATTGAAAGAGATTTCGGCATGGTTATAAAGCGGCTTGGTAACTCATCCCTTTATCTTCATCTTCCTTTATGATTTATCAAGCATATGCTGATATGATTATATATAGCAATGGATTCTTTCTGATTTATAGTTCATCTCTTGTATCTAAATTCTTATACTATTTGTACATTTCACTGTTATTTATGTTATTAAATTCTAATTTGGTAATATCTTTTTCTTTACATCCATGTTGTTCTTATTTCATATAATTTTTTTTAAAAAAATTGATAATACTGTTTAAATTATGAAATTCAGACACAGAAGTTGAATTGAGCACCTACATTAGATGAGCTCTTCAGACACACCCATCAAAAGAAAAAGGATGGAATCAGTGGGTAAATAAAAAGGCAGAGATATCACATGTAAGTATTTAAAAAATTCTACTTTAATTCATATATTTATACTATTTGTATGTTTAACTAATTGTATCTAATATCTTTTACAGACTAATTTTATACAGAAGTGGCAAGAGGTGGAATCAAGTCAAAGCTCAACTGGAGAGGATGGTGCAGAATCATCACAGCAGCAGCCTCAGCCCTCTATGATGCATGTATGGAAAGAGACAGTTGGAGTAAATAAGGGATGAATTTATGGACTTGGATCCCAGGCTAGTTTGCTGACAGGCTCCTCATCTTCTAGCTGCACATCCTCATGAGTTTCTGAGTAGATTCAGGAGCGAAAGAGGATTTATAATATGTTTGAGACTGTATCAGCCTGAAATGAGGAGTTAGCTACCGAAAATGAGGAGTTAGCTTCTCAAAACAATGAGCTATCTGCCCGGATTTCTCGTACCGAGAAGCTTATGCATCTTATGATGGAAAAGATGCAGGTTAGTCCATCTACAGTTTCAGCACCATCTCCAGCTGCTACCTCTGCAAATGATGGTGATTGTGATAATGCCGATGATGATGATGATGATCACGAGGAGGATTTATAATTTTTTTTCTATAATTGGAATGATACTTGTTTGTGATACTTTTTTTTTGTTATAAAACTTTGGATATGATACACTCGTACAACTTTGTTGAACTATTTGTTATGAACTTGGATATAATGATGAACTTGCTATAAACTTTTTTGAGCTTGTTATGAGTTTGTTATGAACCCTTGGATATGATGAAACCTGTGGATATTTGTATATATAATCAGGTGTATTTAAAAAAAAAGCTATTTTGCGAGGGATTTTTCCTTCGAATATTTATTTAGCGAGGGATAATTTTCTCAAAAATAAAGAAAAGCTATTTAAAAAATTTAAAATATCCCTCGCAAAATCCCTCACAAAATCTCTCAGAAAATCCCTCGGAAATATTCCCTCGGAAAATCCCTCGGTAAATAACCCTCGGAAAATCCCTCGGTAAATTGACCTTGAAACATTCCTTGGAAAATCCCTCAGTAATTTTTTCTTGAAAATTATCCCTTGGAAAATCCCTCGGAATTTTTTCCTTGGTAAATCCTCGGCAAATCCCTCGAAAAATTTTCCTCAAAAATCCCTCGAAAATGATCCCTCGAAATTTTTCCTCAGAAAATTCCAAAAAATCCCTCGGAAAAGTTTCCTCGAAAAATCCCTTCGAAAATTTTCCTCAGAAAATCCATCAAAAATTTCCAAGGGATAAATTTCGTCAGAAAATCTCTCGAAAATAAATTCCCTCAGAAAAATTCCTCGAAAAAATTTTTCGATGAGGGTTTTTATGACGACCATTTATCTGTCGAAAATCCATTGGAAATATAAATTTTTGATGGATTTTTTCTTTTTTCCCTCGCAAAATCCCTCGTAAATGACCCTTTTTCTTGTAATGTCCGTTCTAACAGATTTGAAATTCCATTCCTGAAGGTTGGAGTCGGCTCCAACTTTTCATGTGTCGGCTCCAAGTCGGGTTTCCAAAAATAGTAACAAAACTTCCATCGGGGAGTCGGCTCTGATAAACTGCGGTGTCGGCTCGACGAGATCTAGAGTCGGCTCTAAGTTCCGAGGGTGTCGACTCTAACGATGTC
The DNA here is from genome assembly GCA_900491605.1 of Calamus simplicifolius. Taxonomy (NCBI): domain Eukaryota; kingdom Viridiplantae; phylum Streptophyta; class Magnoliopsida; order Arecales; family Arecaceae; genus Calamus; species Calamus simplicifolius. Next base: position 307,202 of record UESW01004724.1, read on the forward strand.
CCAAAAATTCACTCTCTGTTCTTAGGTTAGAGTCGACTCTAAAATTTTCAGGTGTTGACTCCAAAACTTCAGGTGTCGACTCCGAAACTTCAGGTGTCGGCTCCGAAAACTGGTGCAAAAAATGGTTCTCTGTATCTTAGGTTAGAGTCGGCTCTAGCATGTCAGGTATCGACTCCGAACCATGCCAAAAATATTGAACTATTCTGATATGCCCTGGAGTCGGCTCTAAACACAGTGGGTATCGGCTTCAAGTTTTGAACTTTAAAATGTTCCATTAACAAACTGATTTAAACTTAATTTTGTATATCATTTGAATAACTTAACATTTCTAAATTCCTGAAACACTTGTTAATTTCATTAGTAACATAAAAAATTATACTCATGGCTTTTGTTAATAATCAAAATCAATAAGTGGGTCAACATTAGGATTATGGTATGACAAACAATCTAGCATAGACTTAATAGGGTATACTGATTCAGATTTTGCAGGTTGTAAATTAGATAGAAAATCTACTAGTGGAACTTGTCAATTTCTAGATGTTAATTTAATCTCATGGTTTAGCAAGAAATAAACTTCAGTGGCACTGTCCACAACTGAGGTTGAGTACATTACGGTTGGAAGTTGTTGTGCTCAAATCTTATGGATTAAACAACAACTAGAAGATTATGGCATCAAACTTAAAGATATTCCAATAAAATGTGATAATACTAGTGCTATCAATTTAACCAAAAATCCTATTCAGCACTCTAGGACAAAACATATAGAGATTAGGCATCATTTTATTAGAGATCATGTTAATAATGGTAATATTATGCTTGAGCATATTTGTACTGATCTGCAGCTCGCTGATATTTTCATAAAACCCCTTGATGAATCAAAATTTTGTAAAATTAGAAGAGAGCTTGGTATGCTTGACCCTTGTATTTAAATGAGTCATCATGATTGTTTAATTTATATACACACCTATACTCATTATGATTGCATGAATTTTATGTCTATGAATCGCAACTGTTTGATCTTCATACTCCTTATTTTTAATATTTTTATTGGATCAATTTTAAATTATTTTGGATGATGTAATGAATGAATGAAATCTTTTTTCTGGTATTTTAATCGGTCTACCAATTTTCATGTTTTGATATTCCACTTTTTGTCAACCGGTCTTCTAGTTTTTCTATTTTGGAATACCAACTTTGCATTATTGGCATTCCAAAATGGAGATAGAAACTGGCTGCTTCTTAAACTCTTCTTGCTTCCAATTCCATTTATTTTCCAAGCCGTGCATCACTTTCTTATTCTCTAAGCCATGCGTCCTCCTCTTCTCTTCAAGCTTGATTCCAACTTCATATCCCCTTGCTTTCTTTGGATCTATGGCTCCCAAAGGTAAATCTGTGCATGGATCATCATTCCGAGGCATTAGTGAGTGCTCTCCTTTTAATCCTTCAGGCTTTCAATCTATGATTAGAAGATCTGTAGCATTTGAAAAAATTGTTGATTTTGAATATCTAGCTTCTGAAAATTTTTCAATTAGAGAAAATTTAGCATATCAAGATTGGGAACACTTACTTAAGACAAACCTACCCATTTACCCTGATCTTGTTAAAATTTTCTATCATAATATTAGTTTTGAAAATGATAGAGTAATTTCTACTGTTAAAGGTGTTAGAATTGAATTTGATGAAAATTCCTTGAGTCAAATTTTGAACATTTCAAGTACCGATCTTGGTGATGATACTCTTGAAGACAGGAAGTATAAATTAGAAATTGTTCTGGATATTGATGATGCTTCTAATATTGATCGTATTTTTGGTAAAGATCTGAATGCGGAAATGAGATTACTTCATAGTATTGTTTCTCGCTGTCTTACTTCTAGGAGTGGTAGCTTCGACTATGTGAATGACCGAGACTTAACTTTCATGTTTCATGTTGTAACCCAAACTCATCTACACCTGCCTAGAAAAATAATTTATGTGATGAGAGAGGCTGTTAGTAGATCTAGAGCTGCCCTACTCTATGGTCTACTTCTTACCCATGTATTTAATCATTTTGATGTTGATGTTAGGGATGAGAATGTTTACCACCTTAGCGATAATGATGTTTACAATGAGCGTGTCTTAATTCGTATGGGTTTTGCTAAGGTAGATGGCCTTTTGGACTAGGAGCAAAGGAAAAATGCAAGTAATTCATGCACCTGTCCATGGGGAGCAATCTACTGTGTCTCAGGAATTTTTCACTGAACATCAGAGTTACCCTTCTGTTTCTGTTGAAAATCAAAATTATCCTTCTGATTTTAATGTACCTTAGAATTTTACTTCTATGTTTATTGATCCTCCTACAAATTACTCTTACATGTTTGCTGAACAAGGTTTTATGCCTATGGACCCCAATCCTTCTATTAATATTAATCATTCTTTTGTTAACAATCCTACAGCTGATCTGAATCCACCCAATGTTCCACCACCCGCTCAAAATCCTTTCCAACCAAGTCATCCTATGGTTACCAAAATGGACCCTGATGATATGGAGACTTTAGTTCGTAGGATTTTTGATGTTGTTTCTCTTGGTGGATCTGTCAATAGTTCATCTTCTTGTTCTTCTGATACTACCATGATTCCCCACATATCTTCAATGTTCTCTACCCTAAGTAAAATCAAATTAAGCCCATATGATTTACAACGCTATTTGACCATCATTAAAGGAAAAGCTTTCAATTATGGTACTATGATGGACATTTCTAATTTCTTTGCCGAGTTAGGCAAGCTAAAAAGGATGTGAACTCTTTGTTGGATAGTGCTGGCATTGCAAGTAATGAGATGTCTTCTTTTAGATTGCAAACTGTCAAGGCCCAGTGTGCTCTTGATAGTTATTCTAGGCTCATTACTGAGTACCACAATATGCAACAAGAAATTCAATCTTTTATATCTCAGTTGTCTCCTAATGTTGAAGACCCCACTCGACGTCCTGCCCCTCATTTGAGGTCATCTCGTCCTTCCAGACGTACTCATGGATCTTCTTCATCTTCTCGCATTGATGTCATAGACTGATGTTGCTTCTGGATTTCCTCTTATGCTGCTCCTGCCTATGTTACTTCTATTATTTTGAACTTATGTTGTTTTGAAACTATGTTTCTTATTTATTATGTTTATATGGATTGTATAACTGATGCTTACTATTGCAGACCAATGTGTGTATTGGCTTATAAGTTATTAATGACTGGTTTGTATGGTTTGTAAGATTTGTTTAATTTCATCTGCACTTCACAATATCTACTTAATATTAAAAATTTTATACTTATCAATATTTGCTATACTTCATTCATTCCATTGAAGAAAAGACATACAGTGATAGATGCAAACTTTTTCACCTTCTTTTTGATCAATGACAAAAAGGGAAGAAATGGAAAGCATACACTCTGATTTTAAAAGTCTTTATAATTTTTTTAAAAAATAAAATGCACTTTATAATCATGGGGAAGAAATAGAAAACACACATTATGACTTTCAATGTTATGTTTCAAACACTTGTTTTGAAAAATAAAATGGAAGAAATGGAAAGCACACACTTCACAATTTTAAAGCTTTCATACATTCTATTTTTTTCTTTCTAGAAAAATCAAATGAATATTTTGAAAACTTCATTGTATCAAAGTCTAAGGGAGAGTTTTGCAAGATATATTTTTAAAATTAAGTTTCAGCACGTTACACATACATTTCGGCACGCATTGTCTTATGCTTCAGAGTTGCAAGGAATGCTTTGATTGAATTACTTATTTTTTATTGAATACTTAATGTTTTTATCATCATCAAAAAAGGAGAGATTGTTGACCCCATATTGATGTTGATGAAATGCAAAATAATTAAGTATTATGCTAATATTGTATCTGTCAAGTTAAATCAATTTCAGGTTATTCATTATGGAACAATCACTTCATTTATCCTAGGTATATTGTAATTCATATTATAAGGTAATATGGTTCATTTGACAAAATGACTTTCAAGTTTAATTATATTTGCATTGTCTTGAATTGGATTTAACTATCCTACAAGTTCCTATTTATAATTCTATTTTAAATCATCACCGGATTATGTTCTTAAACTATATGTATTTCTATTGCCTTCGAATTGGATGCTTAATGCTTGAATCTTGGGTTACCAATCTTTGATTTGGAATACCAGATTCTATTGCCTTCGGATTGGATGCTTAATGCTTGAATCTTGGGTTACCAATCATTGATTTGGAATACCATATTTTGTTGCCTTCGGTTTGCATTCGGGTTGCCTTCGGTTGTTGGCTTACTTAGCTTGCATATATTTATTATCTAACGGCTGGTTCCTTATAATTTGATTTTGGGAATGCCCTGTTACTTCAGAAGTTGGAATGCTAGTCTCTGGAGTTGGCATCCTATTTTTAAAATGCCCTATGCCGACTCCCTATGCATTATTCTTGGCATGCTAATGGTTGGAGTAGGCATGCTATTTTTTGAAATAACTTATGCCGGTTTATGGCATTGGCATGCTAATTCTCAAGTTGCGCTACTAGATTTTTAAGGCCCTATGTTGGAAGTTTAAGAGCTCTAAATTAGAATGCCAACTTATCTTTTGGCATGCAAATTTTCATGAGCTCACGACCGGGTTTCTTGTGATTCAAAAAATTGGAATGCTAACTTTTCTCTTGGTATGCCGAATTCATCTTTTGTCTTTCGGCTGGTGGCTCTTGGAATCAAAGTTGGAATGCCAACTTTTTCCTTGGCTTGCCGATTTGAGGATTTTGGAATGCCAACATTTTGAAATCTTCGGCAGGCTTCTTTGTGATATATATTGGAATGCCACTTTGGTGCTTTTGGCATTCCAACTCCTTACTTCATCATCTGGTTTCATTCCTTGTTCATTCGTTGGGATACCAATTTTTGTGGATTGGAATTCTTCTCCTATTGCCACCGTTTGGAATTTCTTTTCATGGCCTTCTCTTGGCCGGTTCTCTCTCTCACTCCCTCCTCTATTTCACAACGGCTATATCTTAATTCTTGTTATAAATAGTGGAGATAAATAGTATTTCTGTGTGATAGTGATTTTGAAAAAGAAAAATAAAAAAATATTAAGAGAAATTATTTGAAAGAGAGATTTGTTTGAGGATTGTTGGAGTATTGCTTTGATTATTTTTCAACCCACTGGAGTTCATTTATTGATGATTCTTCAAGTGGTCTTAAAGCTCTATCTACCCTCATTGAAGAGCATTCAAAGCTACCTTAAAGGCTTCTATTGTGCTGCTACATTTATTAAATAAAGAAGCAACTTGGGATTAGCTCTTCAAGTTGATAAGTATTTCTATTATTTAAATCTACTCATATCTAGGAGCTTATTCTATTAAACATTCTATTACATGTGCTTTGATTTGTTTCACAGTTGTGAAACGTGATTGGGTAGAGGTCTACCCGAATTTGTATTTATAAGGCTTGCTTGTACCCGGAAACAAGTATTGTTAGCTAGGTTGGCTAGTGGTAATTTATTTGTAAGGCTTGCTTGTGTCCGAAACAAGTGTTGCTAGCTAGGTTGGCTAGTAGTGATTAGTGGAATACCTAAGGTGTTCTTGGGGAGTGGATGTAGGTGCAGGGTTGGCACCGAACCACTATAAATATTGTGTGTTTGATTGTGTTATATTTTCTGTGATTGATTGTGTACTAGATTCACTTCACTACACGATACTCATTTGTAAAAGAATATAAGTGCACATACTTGATAGCCGATTAAATTTTTAAGAAACCCAATTCACCTTCCCTCTTGGGTTGCTAGATCTGGGCAACAAGGAAGAAAGTGGGCGCCAATTTTGAAATTATTTTAAATTTTCTTTCGTGAAAAGGAACGCCTCTCTTTATTTCCATATTTGTATTTATTTGGGCTCCAAGTCTCTTATCCTATAAAAGAGACCCTCTTGTATGAAAAACAAAATGAATCGAACCTTTCAATCAATCAATACAATCAATCAGTTATTTTGAGTCATATTTTTCTTTGTGTTCTTGTGTTTTTGCTCCTGTGAATGCCTGCATCCAAACCGTCCAACTTTAAACCCTAGCCGCCTTCTTACCATCCACCAGTGGATGTTCCAAACCCTAGCCGCCCCTTGCATCCCTCCAAGCAGCTGCCCAAGTGCCCTAGCTGCCGCCTTGCCCCATCCAGGGGATGCCCAAGGACCCTTAGTCGCCCCCATCTCCTTCTCCACTTTTTCTTTATCTCTTTACCTTTATTCTGATTTTCTCTTTTCTTATTAGCCCTTATATGGTGATCTTGCAGATCCCTCAGTAGCCACGAATCCAGGATTCAAGGTGATCATCATTCAGGTCAGCGGATACTTGGCCGCAGATATGTGGGCTTGAGGCTTGGTCACCTAGGGCGCATCAGCCAGGCAGAGCGACCCTTCAGCACTTTGATCTTTCCCTCATAACAGGTATACCCCCTCTAATCTACTAGTAACTTTATTGAAGAAGAGCAAGCCCTACCAGGGCTTCTTAGCCTCAACGGCCTTTCTTCTTTACTTTTCTATGGAACTATTTTGCGTGCGGAGTTACTGTGAGTTTTCTTGAATCCCCCTTAGGCTATTACTTTGGCAGACTAATCAACTGCAATCATTAATCATATAAAATTTACTTGCATGCGAATCGGTCCTGCATCAGATATTATTGCTCAGAAATTCAAGCAGATGGATGGGGCTTCTCAATTGCATATGTTAAGGAAATTGCGAGAGGTTGCAAGCCCATATAGCACTTCTCTTGAAGAACCTGCAAAAAGGATGACTCGTTCACATGGCCTTGCTTCATTGAAGATTGATACGTCTATTCGTCGTAACCCTTCTGCCTTTGAGTTGGTTCTCTTTGGACAAGATAGTTATTCACTTGGTACAGATACCCCAATGACGCAAGTGCAAAAAGGCAGTCGAGGAAGAAGGTAAGAAGCATTTCTTTCATTTTTAAGTCTACCAGGGTGGTTCGGCCCGTGCCGACCCGTGCCGGGGCATGTTGGTTTTTATTAGTATGCGATTTTTGCAATATAATAAGAGTCATTCGATATGGTTTACAGGTTTTTTGTCATCGAACCCCGTCATATAAGCCAACAATCTATATTGATCAAATTCCAGATGGGTTAAGGCTGTTTATCCGGCATATCAAGGATGTAAAAGCTGATGGCAACTATAGATTCAGGGCAATAGCTGACTTGTTGGGATTTAGAGAGGAGGATTGGCTTCGAGTTAGGAAGGATTTATTACATGAGTTGCAATGTCATTCAGAGCACTATCGCGCTTTATTGGCTGTCGAAGGGAGGTTAGATGAGATCGCTCATGCATTATCATATTTTGAGAATTGTCCACCATCTGACTAGTGGATGACGTTGCCGGATATGGGGCACCTTATAGCGTCATGCTATAACGTTGTCCTATACCACCTCTCATTGTAACAATGTCTTACATTCCTACCTCTTAGATCGGTGTCGCTTCCTCCTCTATCCCGCAAAGACATTCGTAAATGGCAATCATTTTATCGAGGTATTAATTAAATCTCTTACTCATCCTTAAATGACTCAAAATTTATTTTGTTTACTAATTTATTTATTTATTTTGTAGGTGTTTCTGTTGCCGAGTCATCCCATTCCCGAATAGCAACCAACTGGCGAAGATATCATTTACCTTGTGCTTCTGGATGGGCAACTTCATATGAATCTAGGATTCAACAGTTCAAACAAATGATCTCGTTAGATGTTATTATTAGCGAGATTGTTGAGTTATAGAGTGCAATTTTTATCAATATACAAAGTTGTATAATGTTTGAAATTTTTATATAAAGTGCATTATTTTATTAGTTGACTAAGAAATGTGTACAATTATCAAGGAAATCTTCCCAGAGCATGCTGAGTCCTTCAACAAAAAGTATTTCAGGAGGCGCCATTCTGAGCCTGTAAATGATAGTCAGCAGCAGCAACAATAGTACGAGGTTAATGCTTGGAATTTATTGGGCACTTGAGGCATACTAGTCGGCCCGTGCCGGGGTGTGCCGATTGACCCATGCCGGTGAGTCCTGGCCCGTGCTGACCCGTGCCGGAGGGTGCCGATGCATGCCGATGCATGCCGATCGACCCATGCCAGTGGGTGATGGCCCATGCTAGCACGTGCCGGAGCATGCCGATCGGCCCATGTCGGTGAGTAACGACCCATGCCGGCATGTGTCGATGCATGTTGGCACGTGTTGGGTATGCTGATCAGCCCGTGCCAGAGCATGCTGATGCATGCTGGCACGTGCTGATGCATGCCGGTCGACCCGTGCCGGTGAGTAACGGCCCGTGCCGGAGCATTCTGGACTGTAACAAATAATATTAGCATGCAATTGTTTACTAATTTATAATTAGCGAGATTGTTGAGTTGTATATTGAATATGGAATCTAGCACGAAAAAGGAAACTCAAACTTTCATTCAAAATTCAATGTATTTTACAAAAAGATGTGCTAAAAAGCTACAAAATACATGAGATACATCATCAATCCCCACCTCGCCATCGTCGATGCCTGTACTGCTGTGGCGATGCATGACTAGGGCTAGGTACATCAGGCTCAACTACTGAGATATGCTGACCCTGCAATGCTTGTGAGATATGAGAAATAACATCGTACAGGTCAATCCCCTGTGACACAACCTCTTCCTAACTCATATGTAGAATGCTGGTGCTAATGCTAATGGCATCTGCAATATGTGCACGTCAGCATCAACATCATCAGGACGTGATCGGGAATAGATGCTAGATCGGCTCTCTAGGGGTGTACTGCTAGGTGCGTGATACGAGAATACCAATCCATATATCCTAGTACGCAATCTGATGGTCGGGTCACCGGATGGCTTCTGCTTGCTCAGCTCAGCAGGTGATCCTCCTACGTCTCCCACATCTGATCATAGAAGACATCAATGTGGTGATGCTGCTGTCGATCCTCTGCCGGCTCCCTCAGGGGCTAATGGCGAGTGGTGGATCGTCTGTATCCTGTTGAACTATCATAGAACCCTTTCAGGATGATAGGGTTCTACGATATTCATGCACTTCAGGCATCCACTAAAGAATGCAATATCTAGGAATGGACGATCCTTCCGAATATGACATTGGGGATCCCAAACTACCTGCAACAGATAAATCCTAATCAGTTTGATAATATATGGCAAATCATAGAAATATACAAGTGAATGGTCCTATGGTACATACTTCATCAGCCCTCAAAACGTCCAATGACTTATGTAGAATTACTAAATGGTCCATCATGGTACGTGGTGGACTGCTGGGAATCCAACGGTGCACACGGGGCCTAGTATCAGTATAATCCAGGGCTGGGTGAGGAGTGAGTAATGGAAAATGCTCATAAATCTATGCCTAGAGCAGCGTCATATATTTACTAATATGTCTAATGGATGCTCTGGATGCAATCCCCAACTGCCGATATAAATGAGCCAAGATACCAGCACCCCAAGCATATGTGCTCACCCTATCAAGATCCCAAAGTAGAGAAAGATAAGCTATAGGCACCCTCGTCCCGCTCTTATCAACAAAGAGTATGCACCCTAACAAAAATAGCAAATACCCTCGCGCTGCACACTCTATCCTATGGTGGTTATCTCTATGATATACAGCATGAAAATGACTCTTTAGCCACTCTAATCTCACAGATTGATCACGTACTGATAGCACCTTCTGATGCGCATCTACCTGTGATACACCTAACAGCTCCACTAGTAGGTACTCAGCATCCCGATCACTCATCCCATCACATGATAGTAATACTGAGGCACCTATGACACTAATCCCTAATATAGCGGTAACTTCATTCAACGTGATCGTCATCTCGCGAAAGGAAAGATGGAAGGTGTTCGTCTCGGGCTGCCATCTCTCGACGAAGCCCAAGACAAGAATCTTATTGGTGAACCGATAAGAGCAATACACTAGTTCAACCAGGCCCGACTGCTGAACTATTTCTCTAAATCTCCTATTTGATTGCCCTGATGCCCACCACTGCCACTCACCTACCTTGGCAGCATGGTTCATGCACTTCAGTGGGGTCCGTTCCTGTAAAATATAAATGGATAACATGAATAAATTATATAACAACATCGTAACAATACATTAAAGAAAATAAAGTATGTTGACCATGAATTGATTTTGATGCTTACAAAACAACTAAGCAAAGACTAATTCTATTTATTAAGCTTGATGCAGGAAAGTACAGGTGTTTTACAAATGAGTTATCAAGAAAAATCTTATGGTAGTATATCTCTTTTTTATTTGTTATCTAGAAGCTATCTATTTGATCCATTCATCCCTGGCCGTTTGAATTATGTTGGGAGTTAGCTAGTTAGCTAGCTTATCCTTCTGTCTAGCTAGCTGACACATTTGTTAGCTAACTGACACTATCTTACAGTGGCCTGGCCGAATGGGTCTCCATTTTAGTTAGCTGGATAGCTAGCTGGTCCCTTCCTTGGCTAACTGGCATTCCATATTAGCTAACTATGCTCCCTGTTATCTATGCTAGCCTAACCATGCTTATTTTTAGCAAGCTAGTTAGCTAGCTTGGCCTCCTTCTGAGCTAGCTGAAATTCCATTTTAGTTAACTACTTTTTGTATGTTCATTGTGCTAGCCGAATGCTATGGGATTCAGTTAGCTAAGTAGCTAACTTGTCCTCCCTCTTAGCCAGCTGGATTCATTTTTAGTTAACTAATTTTTCCTGTAACTTTGCATGGCCGAATGGTTCCTATTCTTAGCTAACTGGTGAGCTAGCTGGATGCCTCTCATGGCTAGCTAGCATACCCTGTTAGTTAACTGCTTTGCCTTGGGAGCTAACTACTTTTCATTGTTAGCTAACTATTTTTTTACATGATCCACCAAGCCGTGAGGTTAGCTTTTTGAGTTAGCTAGAGAGCTAACTATTTTTCTCTTGGGCGTATGGATGCTTTTCATAGCTAGCTAAGGAGTTAGCTGCCTTGGACGGACGATTTCCTCTTGCCATGATGTTTTGAACTTAGTTAGCTAAAGAGCTAACTCTTCTTCTTCTATTGGCTGATTCCTTCTCCAAGTCGAGCGCCTCTTTTTTCTAGTTAGCTGGAGAGCTAACTACCCTGTTATGGCTTCTCTTTTTCTGAACGTTGGATGCTTGCTTGGTTTACTGAAGAGCTAACTACTTTTTGGCTTAGTTAGCTAGAGAGCTAACTAGTTTTTGCATAGTTAGCTAGAGAGCTAACTAATGCCTTTTGAATTCTTCTCCTGGGCGTATGACTTTTTGGTGAGCTAGCTATGGAGTTAGCTATTCTTCCTGGGATGAACTTCAAGCCGTGTACACTTTATAGATAGTTAGCTGGAGAGCTAACTATTTTATCCTTTGAGGCTGATATCTTTTTCACTTGCCGTGAGATTTCAAAATTAGCTAGCCGGTTAGCTAGCTTATGGCTTTTCTTTCCTTCTTGGCCAAGCGTCTTCAAGCCCCTCAGCTGGAATTAATTCCAATCAACTACCTCTCTGATATTTAGGAGTGCTCTCTCTCTCTTCTTTAATTAATTTCTATTTTCAGCTATACTAACTTTTGATCTATTGGATTATGGCAGAGATCTTCCTTCCTCAAATGGATTCAGAGCATTCAATGCTTAAGGAAAATAATCTCAACGGTTATCTTTTCTTCTCGTTTTACTTTCCCTTTATTTCAAATGTATCTAACGGATATTTTTGTTGTTGGATTGCTTTAAATAGCTAGGATTAGAAGAACAAAATGATGAATCTAAAAGAGAAAAACAAGAGAGAAATCTAAAAAAGAGAGCCTTTATTGCATTTTTTTGGAGTGTTGAAAAGCAAGTTGTTGTGCATTGAAGTTGAAGATCATTCATTGCTCAAAGGTCATCCAGATCTATTAAACCCCTCAAGCATTCAAAGCTTCAGCTACCTTTGAGCTTCTTCATTTATTGCTGAGGATTTGTTACAAAATTTGTAAAGTATATCTTGAATATTTGCTCATTGTAAGCTACTTGTTCTTATATATTCTAAACTTTTGTAAAAGCGTTAGAATTAATCTTTGGTTCTTGTTGGCTTCCTTGTGCCATTAAATAAGAGGACTAGCCGGGTAAGGCTAGGGGTTGGCTTCCTTGTGCCGTGAAACAAGAGGACTAGCTGGGTAAGGCTAGGGTTTGGTTGCCTTGTGCCGTATAAACAAGAGGGCTAGCCGAGGAAGGCTAGAGGTTTTAATCATTGTGATACGATTGAAGTGAAATTTTCAAAGGGTTTTTGGGGTGTGGACGTAGGTGCTGAGTTTGGCACCGAACCACTATAAACTCTCTTGTATTTGTGGTTGCTTGATTTTCTATGTTATTATTCTGTGCACTTCACTGCACCACTGCCAAGTAAATTTTAATTAGTGTTAAAGCACATATCTGCGTTACTAATTAATTTTTAATTATCCAATTCACCCTCCTTTCGGGTTGCTACATCTGGGCAACAAGTGGTATCAGAGCAGCGTGCTCTTAATTTCTATAGCTTTCAGTAGCTTGGAGCCAAAGATCAGTAGTAATCCAAATGGGATCTATATTGATTAAAGGATAATCAACTAATAGACCACCTTTGTTCAGTGGAACAAATTACACATATTGGAAAGCATGAATGAAAATCTTCATTCAAGCACTAGATTATAATTTATGGGGAATCATAATTAATGGATCACACACACCCACTATTAAGATTGATAATCTTGATATTGCGAAACCTGAATTTGAATGGGATGAGCAAGATAAGAAACTAGCTCAATTAAATGCAAAAGCTATGAATATTCTTTATTGTTCTCTTGATGTAAATGAGTTTAATCGCATATCTACTTGCATGTTGCTAAAGAAATCTGGGATAGACTTGAAGTCACCATGAGGGTACAAATCAAGTCAAGGAATCCAAAATAAATATGCTTGTTCATAAGTATGAATTATTTAATATGGATTTAGCTAAAAATATTACTGATATGTTTACAAGATTTACTGATATTATCAATGGACTGAAAAGTCTTGGAAAATCTTATGCTAACAGTGATCTTGTTAGAATAATTTTAAGATCTTTGCCTAGGTCATGAGAAGCCAAAGTTACTGCAATACAAGAAGCAAAAGATCTCAACACTTTATCACTTGAAGAATTGGTTAGTTCTTTGATGACTCATGAGCTTCAGTAATGACAACATATTGATGAAGATGAATCAAAGAAGAAAAGAACTATGGCATTAAAGAGTGCAACTCAAGATGATGAAAGTGAGAAAACCACTAGTGACAGTGAGAAAGATGATGAAATGACACTTATCTCAAGGAAATTCAAAAAGTTTATGAAAAGAAAGAAGTTTGGAAAAAAAAACATTTTGCCAAAGGGGATCATAGCAAAGAAAAGGAAAAGAGTTAACCTTCTACATGCTATGAGTGCAAGAAGCCTGGACATATCAGACCAGAATGTCCACTATTAAAGAAAGGATCCAAAAGAATAAAGAAGAAAGCAATGATGGCTACATGGAGCGACAGTGAGGCTACACGTTCAGAAGATAAAGAAAAAACTGAAATTGCCAATGTATGTTTCATGGCTGATAATGATGAGGTAAGCCCTAGCTTTCTAGATGACTTTACTTTTGATGAATTACATGGTGCATTTTATAACTTGTTGACGATTTTGCAAACTTAAGTTCAAAGAACAAAGATTTGAAAAATGAAATTAAAAAACTGAAATTGCCAATGTATGTTTCATGGCTGATAATGATGAGGTAAGCCCTAGCTTTCTAGATGACTTTACTTTTGATGAATTACATGGTGCATTTTATGAACTTGTTGATGATTTTGCAAACTTAAGTTCAAAGAACAAAGATTTGAAAAATGAAATTAAAAATCCTACTCTTGAAAAAGAAAGAATTTCAAAAGATAATGAATTATTGCTGAAGGAAAACTAAGATTTAAAAAATGAAGTAAATAGATTAAAACCAATTATTAATAAATTTACTTTAAGCTCAAAAAAATTAGAAATGATTTTAAATAGTTAAAGTATTATTTACAATAGAGCTGGTCTTGGATGTAATCTTTTTGAAAACAAAATTTTTTGAAAAATATTTATGTGCATGCTGATGATTCTACCAAAATTACATGTTTCAAATGTGAAAAATTGGGATACAAAGCTTATACTTGTCACACACACAATGTGAGAAAAATATGGGTTCCAAAAGGAACTATCTTAACTAACCCTAAAGGACCCAAGAAAGCTTGGGTACCTAAGAGAAAAATTTAAAATTGTGTATGCAGGTGTGTCTTGCAACCCGAGCAACTAAAAGATAATGGTATTTGGATAGCGGGTGCTTAAGATACATGACAGGTGATGAATCGCAATTCATCACTTTAGAGGCAAAAGATGGAGGTGTTGTTACTTTCGGTGATAATGGCCAAGGTAAAATAATTGGCATTGAAAAAATAGGTATCACACCTCATGCTTATATTGATAATGTCTTACTTGTGAAAGGACTGAAACATAATTTACTTAGTATTAGTCAATTATGTGACAAATGATTTAAAGTTACATTTGAATCATCCTTATGCATTGTTAAAAATCCTGCTAATAAAAATATGAGATTTGTTGGTCAAAGGCATGGTAATGTATATATTGTTAATTTAAATGATTTGCATGATCAAAATGTTGATTGCCTAGTTGCTACAAACAATAAAACTGTAATAGTTGGTTATGACATCGTAGGCTAGCTCATGCAAGCATGGCTTTACTATCTAAATTAATTAAGAAAGATTTAGTGCATGGTTTGCCAAAACTCATTTTTGAAAAAGATAAGATCGGCAATGCTTGTCAATTTGGAAAATAAACCCGAGTATCTTTTAAATCAAAGAATTTGGTTTCAACCACTAAACATTTGAAACTTTTGCATATGGATTTATTCGGTCCTACAAGAACAACTAGTCTAGGAGGAAAAAGATATGGTTTTGTTGTTATTGATGATTTCTCTTATTTTATATGGGTTTTATTTTTAACCAGTAAAGATGAAGCATTTCCCGCATTTCAAAAATTATTTAAAAGAATTACAAATAAAAAGAATTCTTCTATTTTATCGATACGAAGTGATCATGGAAAAAAATTTGAAAATAAATCTTTTGAAGATTTTTGTAATGAAAATGGAATTGAACATAATTTTTCTGCATGAAGAACACCCTAACAAAATGGAGTAGTAGAAAGAATGAATAGAACTTTAGAAGAAATGGCCCATACCATGTTGTGTGAGAGCAATCTCCCAAAGTACTTTTAGGCTGAAGCTATCAACACTGCATGTTATGTTTTAAATCGTGTATTGATTAGACCTATTTTGAAAAAGACTCCGTATGAACTTTGGAAAGGAAGAAAACCAAACGTCAGTTATTTTTGTGTTTTTGGATGCCGATGTTTTGTTTTAAATAATAGAAAATCAAACCTTAATAAATTTGATGCTAAATCTGATGAAGGAATTTTTCTTGGTTATTATTTGCATAGTAGAGCCTTTAGAGTATTCAACAAAAAGACTCTAGTAGTAGAAGAATCAATTTATGTTATCTTTGATGAATCTAATGATCTTCCATTAAGGAAGAGAAAAGGTATAAATGATGCAGATGAAATTGAAGATCAACTCAAGGACATCACCTGAAGGATAAGGATGACTCGGATACACTAGAAGTAAATGAAGAAGAGAACGTTGACCTACCAGAAGCTTCATAAGGTAATGATGAATTAGAAAGAGGATGGAGGTACGTTCTCAGTCACCCTAAAGATCAAATCATAGGTGATCCATCACAAGGAGTTAAAACTAGATCATCATTTAGGGATACTTATAACAACTTAGCATTTGTATCTAAAATTGAACTTAAATGCTATGATGATGCTAAAAATGATGTTGATTGGATTAATGCCATGCATGAGGAACTTCACCGGTTTGAAAGAAATAATGTATGGACTCTTACTGAAAGACCTCATGATCATCAAATTATTGGGACTAAATGGGTTTTTAGGAACAAATTGGATGGACATGGTAATATAATTAGAAACAAAGGAAGATTAGTAACTAAGGGTTATAATCAAGAAGAGGGAATTGATTTTGATGAAAGTTATGCCCCAGTTGCTAGATTAGAAGCTATTAGATTACTACTTGCTTATGCCTGCTTTATGAATTATAAACTATATCAAATGGATGTTAAAAGCGCTTTATTAAATGGATACATTGCTGAATAAGTTTTTATGGAACAGCCACCCGGCTTTGAAAATCACTTGTTTTCAAACCACGTATTTAAATTGAACAAAGCTTTGTATGGTTTGAAGCAAGCGCCCCGAGCTTGGTATGAAAGATTAAGTAAGTTCTTGATCAACAATGAATTTATTCAAAGAAACGTGGATACAACCTTATTCATTAAAAGACAAGATGAAGATATATTAATTATTCAAATCTATGTTGATGATATCATATTCGGTTCCACTAATGATTCTTTGTGCAAGGACTTTGCTAAGCTTATGCAGGGAGAGTTCGAGATGAGTATAATGGGAGAACTAAACTATTTTCTCGGACTACAGATCAAACAGAGCAAAGACGACATCTTCATAAGCCAATCCAAGTATATCAAAGAAATGATCAAAAAGTTTGGCATGGAGACATCAAAAAGTATTGGTACCCCTATGAGCTCATCGTGTAGACTTGAATCTTATAACTCTGAAAAGTTTGTTGATTTGAAACTTTATAGAGGTATGATAGGATCATTATTATATTTAATTGCTAGTAGACCATATATCTTATTCATTATTTGCATGTGTGCTAGATATCAAGCTAATCCTAAAGAATCATACTTGCTTGCTGTTAAAAGAATATTTAAATATTTGAATAGAACAATGAATTTAGGACTATGGTATGACAAACAATCTAGCATTGACTTAATAGGTTATACTTATTCAGATTTTGCTGGATGTAAATTAAACAGAAAATCAACTAGCGGAACTTACCAATTTCAAGTTGTTAACTTAATTTCATGGTTTAGCAAAAAGCAAACTTCAGTAGCATTGTCTACGGCCGAGCCGAATACGTTTTGTGCTCAAATCTTATGGATTAAGCAGCAGCTAGAAGATTATGGCATCAAACAAAAAGCCATACCAATAAAATGTGATAATACAAGTGCAATTAGTTTAACTAAAAATCCTATTCAACATTCAAGAACTAAACATATTGAAATTAGACATCACTTTATTAGAGATCATGTAAACAATGGAAATGTTGTAATTGAATTTTTAAGCACTGAAAATTAAATTGCTGATATTTTTACCAAACCTCTTGATGAATCAAAATTTTATGAAATTAGAAGAGAACTTGGTATGTTTGATCCAATTGTTTAATGAACTATTTAATGAATTATTTTCATGATCCTCAACATTATAACTGAAAATCATATTTATTATTTTTTGCATAACATCTTCCATTACTTTCAATCAAATCTATTAATGGAACACCTTTTCAAATGAATTTACTGCTATTGTACTTGAGTGTGTTAGTTAGCTGAAAAGTTAATTGCCATTTATTTCATATAAAAGCTTTTCACCATCAATCCTTACCAACCGGCTGATCCAACTCTCTTTATTTTTTTTAAGGTAGTTAACCAACCAGGCAACCCACCAGTCACTTGGCCAATCAACCACCTAGGAATCCTACCTATATAAACCTTTTCACCAACCGGCTTCTCCTCATTCAACCGTCTTCTCCTTATTTCAATCGTCCTCTTCTTCAACACTTCAATCGTCTTCTCAAACCGTCTCCTCCCTCATTCCATCCGGTTTCTATCTCCTATCTTCCAAGCTCTTTCCTCCTTCCATTCTGCTTCAAGAAGATCGAAGATGGCTCCTAAGAAGAAAGCAATCACAAGGGAAGATAATTGTTCTGATCTTCGTAGGAAGTCCTCCTCATCTTCTTCTCATGTCAACACCCTTATCGCCGCCAAATTGTTTGCCCATGGCAGTTAGTGGATTTCAATTTCCTAGATCAAGAAGGCTTCAAAATAGGAAAACTTTTTGCTTCTCAAGGTTGGACAAAACTTTTATCTACCAAAAGGCCCATATATCTAGAGTTAATTAGAGAATTTTATGAAAATATAACCTTTGGAAGTGGAACCATAACGTCCTTTGTGAAAAAGACCAGGATAGAACTTGACATCAAAATACTAGGTTCTGCTTTGAATATTCCTTCTGAAGGTGCCCTGGAAATTCTCCTTAGTGAAAGAGGATATAAAATTTGTATGATTCTTGATATGGATGATAGTGAAGCAAGTAATATAGAAACCCTTGATGCTAATATGCTGTCTGTTAAAAATAAACTGTTTCATAGCCAAGATTTTTGCCCCTCGTGCTGATTCTTTTAATGTTGTGACCGATCGTGACATAAGTATCATGTATGACATTCTTATAGAAGACCCTGTAGATCTGCTTGATCTTATTTTGACTATTATGAAAGAATCTTTATATAGGTCTAAGACTGCATTGCCATATGGGATGTTTCTCACGTACGTTTTTGAGTTTTTCAACATAAAACTTAAAGGAGAAACTACTGTAGCATTACGTCATACTGACGTATTCAATGCTCATTCCCTTCACCATATAGACTATGCTAAAAGGGATGGTGTTTGGATTAAAGTTAGATCTAGAACTGGTCAATCAAATAGTTTGCCACCACCTAACCAGCCTTAACGTGCATGTTCACCTCAAAGTTTCTTTAATTTTGACTTTCATCAACCTAATCCGTACCTTGCCGCCATGAATAAACTAAATCCATTCTTGACTGAACCACCCAATGTTAGTGCTCCTGGTCCCTCTCATCGCAATGATAACTCTGCTCCTTCCACTGTGCGAATCTGTGAAGAACAAATTCAATAGATTATTCATGAGTTATCCCTTGCTAAATCCAGTCGGAGTTCTGGGGATAGTGCATCTTCTGTCAATGATCAGACCTTAGTACCCCACATCTCATCTGTTTTCGAGACAATCTGTCAATTTAAAATCACTCTAAGTCAACTTGTCCATGATGTAAGCATTCTTAATGGGTGAGTCTTTCACCATAACGAGACTGTCTTGGATCGGATCCTGAAGGAAATTAATTTCTTAAAAGACAAGATTGAAAACTTTAAGACCAAAGCTGAATGGGTGGAATTTCAAATGCGGACTAATGAGAGCCAGACAAGAGATGCAACAAATGCAGTCGATCACTGGTCCGTGTCTCTTTCAAGGCTGAGCAGACTTGTGGAAACCTATATTGCTCTTTCTGCTTCATCAGCTAAAGATGCTTCATTCTCACATCCTCACCTCTGGTCTCCTCCAACTTAATCTTCAAATGACAAGCCAGGACCCTTCCGAAAACCAGATGAATCTTCAGTGCATATTTATTCAGATGATGAGAAGTGATTAAGACTTTGTTGTATGATGAATATTTAAGACTTTGTGTTGAATGCTTAAAACTATGTTCTATAATATTTGTAATGACTTTGCTTTCGATTTTTAGCTTGAAACTATAATGTTCTGTATGACTGTTATGAGTATGTATGAATGTTCACTTCTGTTGGCTGATTCCTTCTCCAAGCCGAGCACCTCTTTTTTCTAGTTAGCTGGAGAGCTAACTACCATGTTATGGCTTCTCTTTTTCTGAACGTTGGATGCTTGCTTGGTTAGCTGAAGAGCTAACTACTTTTTGGCTTAGTTAGCTAGAGAGCTAACTACTTTTTGCATAGTTAACTTGAGAGCTAACTAATGCTTTTTGAATTCTTCTCTTGGGCGTATGACTTTTTGGTGAGCTAGCTATGGAGTTAGCTATTCTTCCCTGGGATGAACTTCAAGCCGTGTGCACTTTATGGATAGTTAGCTGGAGAGCTAACTACTTTATCCTTTGAGGCTGATATCTTTTTCACTTGCCGTGAGATTTCAAAATTAGCTAGCCGGTTAGCTAGCTTGAGGCTTTTCTTTCCTTCTTGGCCGAGCGTTTTCAAGCCCCTCAGCTACCTGAAATTAATTTCAGTGAGCTACCTCTCTGATATTTGGACGTGCTCTCTCTCTTCTTTAATTGATTTCTATTGCTATACTAACTTTTGATCTCTTGGATTATGGCAGAGATATTCTTTCCTCAAATGGATTCAGAGCATTCAATGTTTAAGGGAAATAATATCAACGGTTATCTTTTCTTCCCATTTTACTTTCCATTTATTTCAAATGTATCTAACAGATATTTTTGTTGTTGGATTGCTTTAAATAGCTGGGATTAGAAGAACAAAATGACGAATCTGAAAGAGAGAAACAAGAGAAAGAAATCCAAGAAAAAGATTTATTGCATATTTTTCAAAGTGTTGAAAAGCAAGTTGCTGTGCATTGAAGTTGAAGATCATTCATTGCTCAAAGATCATCCAGATCTATTAAAGCCCTGAAGCATTCAAAGCTTCAGCTACCTCGGAGCTTCTTCATTTATTGCTGAGGATTTGCTACAAAATTTGTAAAGTATATCTTGAATATTTGCTCATTGTAGGAGCTACTTGTTCTTATCTATTCTGAACTTTTGTAAAAGGGTTAGAATTAACCCTTGGTTTTTGTTGGCTTCCATGTGCCATTAAACAAGAGGACTAGCCGGGTAAGGCTAGGGGTTGGCTTCCTTGTGCCGTGAAACAAGAGGACTAGCCAGGTAAGGCTAGGGGTTTGGCTGCCTTGTGCCGTATAAACAAGAGGGCTAGCCGGAGAAGGCTAGAGGTTGTAATCGTTGTGATACGATTGGAGTGAAATTCCCAAAGGGTTTTTGGGGCGTGGACATAGGTGCTGGGTTTGGCACCGAACCACTATAAATTCTTTTGTGTTTGTGGTTGCATGATTTTCTGTGTTATTATTCTGTGCACTTCACTACACCACTGCCAAGTAAATTTTAATTAGTGTTAAAGCACATACCTGTGCTAGTAATTAATTTTTAATTACCTAATTCACCCCCCTCTTGGGTTGCTACATCTGGGAAACAAAGTAGAATAACAAACAAACAATATATGTTGCCTCCAGATGGAGGCTGCTATATGTATCCTAAAACTACTAAGGACAGACTCATCCTCTGGACCACATAGACAAGGCACATCCACTTCATCATCAACATCCATAGCTGTGATGTCCTCGTCTACTGTCTCAGTTGGAGGCGACGGTGCAATAGGAATCTCAGGCTTAGCATACCTGCCATGATGTCTCCTGGCAGATGCTGTGGGTCTAACTTGTGAGGGACCAGCATCCATATCTGAAATATGACATTAATCAACATTAATATGCAAGATTAAAATATAAAATATACATGTATCTACTTTAGTATTAATCATCTATCTTTGTATATTGCATTAATTACCATATGCCATATGAGATGAGATCATTGAATTCAGAGATGGCATGCATAGTAGGTGAGAAATTATTGCACTTGAATGAAAAAATAATCATATCTATTCAAATTATTATATAACAAATGAGTTTTTTAGTTGATTTAAATTTTTTGTTGTATTAAAAATTATTTAGTCCCCATGATTTTCATCACAAAATGGCTAAAATAATGTAATAATAGTAATCAAATAATGAATGATATATTTATTATTTCTTAAAAAAGGTTTTTTAATAAAAAGATTTTAATAAAAATAACATAAACTCATTTGATAAAAAGATTTTAAATGATATATTAAAATATTTTTTAATAAATCTTTATTATTAAAACAACTCTCTTTAATAATAACTCTTTATTATTAAAATACTAATAATATATTTTTACTATTAAAAAAACTCTGTTCGGCCAGCAAGCCGAACAGACAGCTCTATTCGGCCTACTAGGGCCGAACAGAGAGCTCAAGCGGAGGCGAGGGAGGTCGACTGATTGGCCAGGCGAGGGAGCTCAGGCGGAGGCGAGGGAGCTCAGGCGGAGGCGAGGGAGGGAAGGAGGTGGAGATAGGGACTCATCAGATTTGGGGAAGATAAGTGCCGGTGCGAGAAAGATGAGTGCCGAGAAGGCTGCTGCACGTCAGTGCTGGGGAAGGAGCTCGTCGGGGAGGCTGCCTGCTGATGCCAAAAAAGGAGAAGGGAGTGAGGGGATGAGCGGAAGGAGGCAAGCGATTCTGCTATCGGGCAAGGGGGTGCGCCGAGGAAATTTGGGGGGTGGGAGGCAGGAGGCCAAAGAGGAAAGGGATAGTTTAGAAATTCGAAGGGTTTATTGAGTAATTAAGGGAGGCTATTGAGTAAAAAAAAAATTTAAATAAGGAAGGCTACTGAGCAAAACTTACGGGCGAATAAAATTTTTTGGAGCAAGGTCCACCGCCAGCCTAAGATCAGACCGCTCGCGCGCTGGTCGTGAGAGTATAAAAATTAAAAATAGCATCATAAATGCTATTGGTATTGGTAGGGCTACAAAGGTAGGTGGCATTGAATATCTTCTCGACAAAGAGGAATGGTAATAAAATAATAAAGAAGTAAAAAGCTAATTCAGTTGGATGCTGGCGAGAGAGAATGCACAAGAAACTAGAAGAGTATTTAGGGCAGTTTGGCTAAGCTTTCGAATAACTTAAAAATAACAATAAAAATAAAAATATTTTAAATAATTTTATAATATTTAATAAGTAATTTATAAATAATTTTGGTTTCATCGAAAGCTCTATTTCGAAAAGCTTTAATTTAAGTTTTTTATAAAAAAAACTTGTTAAACGTGGATAAGCTATTTTCTAACTTAAAATCTAACATTCAAACCATGAAAATAAATATTTAATATTATGATATAATAATAATAATATAATTATTTATAATATCTTATATATATTATATTAATATATTATAACATATACTATTATAATTGTATAAAAATATTATTATTATTATATATATATTATATAGTGTAGAAAAAGCGAATATAAGAATAGAAAAATATTGTGATACAATATACAAATATAATATTATTATGCTATATAGTGCTGTGGTTTTGTAATATTACTATAATTATATCATATTATATTACTGGATAATAATGATCATAATTTTAATAATATATTATAATATAATTATTAAATAATAAATAATATATTATAATAATTTTAATTATAATCATTATTGTATTAGAATATTATTATACTTTTTTATTTTGTTATAATATTATAAAAAAATTAATAGGTTAGATATTTAAAAGTATAATGTAATATTTTATTTATATTTATTTTAAAAGTACTTTCTTAATTTGGCTAGCAAATAGATGTTAAAGTTTATAATATTTTAAAAATATAGTTATCAGATAATAAATAATTTTTCAAATCTATATTTTCTAAAGTTGTACTATTGAAAACTTTACTAGTAATAGTTTCACGAAACAAAGCCTTAGCAAAATTTTTAAAAGTGCTTTCTAGCTTTGCCAAAAATTATTAAAAATTATACTTAGGACACTCCCCAGTTTAAATATTTTCAAAAGCTCTGCTTCCTAAATATTAAAATGTTATTTTCATTAAAATGAACATCACAATAACTATAGTAATATAATATATAATATTATATTCAAATATTATTATAATAATATTTAACATATTATGAATGAAATATAATTATTAGAAGTATATAAAAATATTATTATAATATATATCATGCAGTGTAAAATAAGATAATATAATGCATTATAAAATACTATAATATAGTATACAAAATAATATTAGTACACCATATAATGTTATAATTTTGTAATATTATAATTATATATAACAATATTATGATATTATTAGATAATAATAACCATAATTTTAATAATATAATTATAAAATAATTATAAAATAACAGATTGCAATAATTTTATGTTATAATCATTATTATATTGGAATAATATGTATCCATATTAAGTACTACAGAATTACTTTGATATTATTAATAATATATTATTATATCATAATATTATTAGAATAAAATATAATGATGATTTTAATAGGTTAAATACTTGAAAGTATAACCAACATCTTTCATTGTTTTTATTTTAAAATGATATTTGTAGTTTAGCTACCAAACAAATATTAAGTCTAACAATATTTTAAAAATGTAGTTACCAAACCGCAAATAACTTTTTTCAAAAATTGTACTTTCAAATATTAAAGTCTAACTTTTTTCAATGAATTTGTCAAATGGGACCTAAACCTTTTTTTGAAGAAAAAAAGAAAATAATAATAATAAAAGAGAAATGCGAATTGCTTGTTCCCTCCATTCTTCCTCAAAAGCTTCAATTTATTTATTCTCAAATTATAGGGTAAAGAGGAGAAAGGGAATGAATTTCTAATTTTTATCCCATCTTTCTAATTTATCTTTATAAATTGATTTGGATATCTTTTATGGTAAAGGCATATTTATGATTTTTTAGTCATAATTTTTTCCACCTTTCTTCTTTTTTTTTTTTTTTTTTTTTATCAAAACAAGATGAATTTAAATTAGCCTCCTTTTTTTTTTTCTTTTTTCTAGATAAGAAAAAGATAACAATCCTTCATTTTCTTTCCTTCTACTTCTCTTCCTTCCTCACCTCTCATCCTTCCTTCATTTACTTAAAAAAATAAGTTATTTAACTATCTTCAATCATTCACCTTGTTTCAATATAAACAAATTAGAGTGATGATAATAAATTGCCCCAACTAAGTGTTTGTTTGAGCTACCAAAGCACTTTTAAAAAGTAAATTATGACCTCTAAGGTTGCATTTGGATGAAGGATTTCCACACGAGATTCATTTAGAGTGAAAAATATAAAATTTCAAAATCAAAATTATCTATTTGACTACTTTTAAGAAAAATGTCTAAAATTCTACAAAATGTTAACTAGGAATTTAGAGGATCCAAAATCTCATTTAGAAAACTACATCTATAAATATCATTTACAAAACGATATATTATTGTAATTACATTAGTTCATTACTATGATAGTATGGTATTAATTATTATTTTATCATGTAAAATAATAATTAAAATAATATTATGAAATTTCTTATATTTATAATAATATTATGTTACAATTATCATATGATTATCTGAGAGAATAAGCAGCAATGGTAGCACTTTAATTAAGGCTATAATTAGAGCTTGTATCTTGAAATGCAGCCACATTTGGCTGTATGTTTAAATGCAGTGAAAGGATCCTATAATGCAGCTCACATGTTTATATAAGATCTAGTTTGAGGTAACGAGAAAACTGCAAAAGAAAAGAAAAGAAGAAAAAAAAGCCTTGTTCACCCGAATGTCTAACCCCGGGTCAGTGTAGTGAAAAGTTTCTTTGTCATTTTATAAACTTCCAAGCTAAGACCCACCAATTAAACGAGCCCTATGTAAATCTATTTAAACCAAGTGCATTGTAAAGCCTGGCAAGGGGTGTTAATGGTGCTTGGATGAAGAAGAAAAACAAAAGCTAGGGCTGGTATCGGGCAAGCCAGGTCGGTAATGCCTAAAATTTTTTTCGGGCTTAATTTGCATCCGGCTAAGTCCAAAACTTTGGCTCAAAGGTATACCAAAGGCACCTAATTGTCAAACAGAGGAATAGCAGGAGATAACTGCTCCCAAGTGATCTCTTACAACAACACCAGCATCAGTAGAAGTAAGTGTTAACGCGGAAGCGTTAGCTTTTTTTAAAAAAAAAAAACAAACAAACGCAAGAAGTTTTTAAAATCCCAAACGTTCGGCCATTTTTAAAAACCCAAACGTTCAATCATTTTTTTTAAACCCAAACGTCCGATCATTTTAAAAACCCAAATGACATTTTAAGAAAAAAAAGGTCTATAAATAGAGCATCACCCTAGTTTTTCAAAAGTAAAAGAAAAAAAAATGAAAGCAAAAATAACTTTGTATTTTTTAAATTTTAATTTTTTTTTGAAGATTGCGACGTCCTGTTGAGATCGTGCCACTAACGGACGTTGAGTTTTGGCTTCCGGATTGTATTGGCTTCCGGATTGTACCTTGAAGGAGATCGTATGGTCCAATTTTTCTTTGCACGAGAAGGGAACCAAATCTCCTTTAGGGCAGTGGTTTAATCCGTCCACCTCTCAGGCCTCACTCTTTAACTTATTTTTATTTTAAAATAATTTTTCTTTTCACTGAATATAATATGCCACACACCAAAAATATTATTTTTAAAATATATTTAATATATATATATATATATGAATACATATATATTCCTAGTTGGAGGAACACAGAAATCATTTTCTTTAACAATCTAAAGGATATTTGGTCTTGGATGTGGTATGATCTCTTGGTTTGGATGTGATCTGATCTTTTCGTGGGTTCAAAAGTTGTTATCTTTTTTGTTTTCATTTGCCTCTTGATCTGAATGAATAGTCCGCTTTTATTAGTGGAAGAAATGGAATCTTTATCTGATCCTATCGTGATTTAAATAGGAAAAGGAAAAATATTTTATGGTTGGCCTTTCGGTGCTTCTTCTTTTGGTGTTTTGTTATTCATATTAAATAGTTTATGTTTTCTTTTTTATTTATATGTGTGTGCGTTCATCTATGAATCTCGTCCATATCTTCTTACGTTGGCGATGTTAATTACAGTGTATGATGTAATGATTGTTAGTTATGTTAATCATTTTTTGCTTCACAAAAATTTGTACTGTTTGTTGCAATCCTAAAAAAATATTGTTATTAAGGTGACAATGATGGTTATTTTGCTAACACAAGGATGGCCTTATCTAAGGCTAGTTTGGTAGTTTTTTTTAGCTAATTTTAGAATGAGAAAAAGAAAAGTTAAAAAGTTTAATGCCATCAGTTGAGTCTCGTAATGATGTGACGTAGTAGTCTCAGTATTGTAGGGGTAATGGTGCACAACATGGATTATGGGTAGTGAAATAATATCATGAATTCACTATTATGCAAGTCTATGATGTTCATTTGTAGATTATATTTTGTGGTAATCTTGGTTTACAATAGGGACATCAGTGTTTCATTTTTGAAGATTTAGGATGAATTGTAAGTGATGAAATTCAAAACGTTCTTTTTGAGTTTTTGATGAAAAGGGCTATCAACAAATTTGAATAGAACAAGTAATTCAATTATCTCTCTGCTTGCAATTTAGTTGCATTAGTTGTTTGTTCTTCTATTTTAGTTCTTTTGTGAAGTAGCATGGTCAATTATTGTCATTCATGTGGCATAATTAGTCTTTCTTTGTTTAATGGACATTACTGACCATATCATTAGCCCATCCATTATTTGTAATTTGCATATAAAATGCTACAAGTGGCTTGAGTTGTTCTTTCCTAATTGTGCATGCATACTCAAGTAGTTATTATAGTTGCAGTCCTTCTAGTTGTTCAAGTAGTTAAGTTATTCAGAAATGTAAAAGTGGATATTTTAAAAATATAAGATCAAAACATAATTTGACAGATTTTTTAATCAAAAGCCTTTCGAAGGCTTTGGTATTAGAGACATCGAGGGGGATGGGGCTTAAGCCCATATATTAGTCACCAGAGTGGACCCCTACCGTCATGGTAACCCTATGGTTAAGGTTCAAAGGGAAACGATCTCTGAGGTGATATCTGGAAGCACCACTTTAGGAGTCTGTCTCCATCCCATCCCTATGGTGTGGTGCTTTATTGTGACAGTTAGGTTGAGCATAGCTCTTAATAGATCCAAGGCTGTAAATTCAGTGAGGTACGATTTCATTACATGTACCCTTGGAGGATCTACCTTATTGAGCATAGCTCTTAATAGATCCAAGGCAGTAAATTCAGCAAGGTACGATTCCGTTGCACGTACCCTTGGAGGATTTACCTTAGTGAGAGTAGTCATGAGGCTGTGACTATGGGACTGGGCGAATCCCTAGTGACTCATGAAAATTAAGGCAAGTGCATGGCCTAGATAGCGCTAACCCGCATTATGATTAGCTCATCTTCATACTGTATGTATTTCATACTATATGCAAGTTCAAACCTAGAAGGTACTTGCACTAAGCACAATAAAATTTCAAAGTTTTAAAATTGCTTACTAAATTTAATAATTTGTTTATTGTTATTTTTTATTTTTTTGTGGGGGATTGTTAACACCGAAACGTTAGCTTTAAAAAAAAACAAATGCCAGCCATTTTTAAAATCCTAAACATCCGGCCGTTTTTAAAAACCCAAATGTCTGGCCATTTTTAAAAACACAAACGTTCGACCGTTTTTAAAAACCCAAATGCCATTATAAGGAAAAAAGGGTCTATAAATAGGGCATCACCCCAGTCTTTCAAAGGAAAAGAAAAAAAATTGAAAGTAACAACAACTCTGTATTTTTTTAATTTTATTTTTTTTGAAGATTGCTGATCGGCGTCCTGTTGAGATCGTATCGTGCCACCAACGGATGTTGGAGTTTTAGCTTTTGGGTTGTACCTTGGAGGAGAGCATGCGGTCCAATTTTTCTTTGCACGAGAAGAAAACCAAATCTCCTTTAGGGCAGTGGTTTAATCCGTCTCCGAGGCTTGACTCTTTAACTTGTTTTCATTTTGAAATAATTTTTCTTTTCACTGAATATAATTTGCCACACACCACAAATATTATTTTCTAAAATATATTTATATATATATATATATATATATATATATATATATATGAATACATATATATTCCTAGTTAGAGGAACACAGAAATCATTTTCTTTAACAATCTAAAAAAGATTTGGTCTTGGATTTGATCTAATCTCTTGGTTTGGATGCGATATGATCTCTTCGTAGGTTCAAAAGTCGTTATCTTTTTTGTTTTCATTTGCCTCTTGATCTGAATGAATAGTCCACTTTTATTAGTGGAAGAAACAAAATCTTTATTAGATCCTACCATGATTTAAATAGGAAAAGAAAAAATATTTTATAGTTGGCCTTTCGGTGCTCTTCTTTTGGTGTTTTGCTATTCATATTAAAAAGTTTATATTTTTTTTATTTATGTATGTGTGTGTTCATCTATGAATCTTATCAATATCTTCTCATGTTGGCGATGTCAATTACTATGATGTTATGATTGTTAGTTATGTCATGGGATTATTTTTTGCTTCATAAAAATTTGTACTATTTGTTGCAATCCTAAAAAATGTTGTTATTAAGGTGACAATGATGGTTATTTCGCTAAGACAAGGATGGCCTTATCTAAGCCTAGTTTGGTAGTTTCTTTTAGCTAATTTTAGAATGACAAAAGAAAAAGTTAAAATGTTTAATGCCATCAGTTGAGTCTCCTGATGATGTGACGTAGTAGTCTCGGTATTGTGGGGGTAATGGTGCACAACATGAATTATGGGTAGTGAAGTCTCAGTATTGTAGGGGTAATGGTACACAACATGGATTATGAGTAGTGAAACAATATCATGAATTACTGCTATGCAAGTCTTATGATGTTCATTTGTAGATTATATTTTGTGGTAATCTTGTTTACAATGGCGACATCAGTGTTTTATTTTTGAAGATTTAGGATGAATTGTAAGTGATGAAATTCAAAACGTTCTTTTTGAGTTTTTGATGAAAAGGGCTATCAACAACTTTGAATGGAACAAGTAATTCAATTATCTCTCTGCTTGCAATTAGTTGCATTAGTTGTTTGTTCTTCTGTTTTAGTTCTTTTGTGAAGTAGCATGGTCAATTATTGTCATTCATGTGGCATAATTAGTCTTTCTTTGTTTAATGGACATTACTGACCATATCATTAGCCCATCCATTATTTGTAATTTGCATATAAAATGCTACAAGTGGCTTGAGTTGTTCTTTCCTAATTGTGCATGCATACTCAAGTAGTTATTATAGTTGCAGTCCTTTTAGTTGTTCAAGTAGTTAAGTTATTCAGAAATATAAAAGTGGATATTTTAAAAATATAAGATCAAAACATAATTTGACAGATTTTTTAACCAAAAGCCTTTCGAAGGCTTTGGTATTAGAGACATCGAGGGGGATGGGGCTTAAGCCCATATATTAGTCACTAGAGTGGACCCCTACCGTCATGGTAACCCCATGGTTAAGGTTCAAAGGGAAACGATCTCTGAGGTGATATCTGGAAGCACCACTTTAGGAGTCTGTCTCCATCCCATCCCTATGGTGTGGTGCTTTATTGTGACAGTTAGGTTGAGCATAGCTCTTAATAGATCCAAGGCTGTAAATTCAGTGAAGTACGATTTCATTACATGTACCCTTGGAGGATCTACCTTATTGAGCATAGCTCTTAATAGATCCAAGGCAGTAAATTCAGCAAGGTACGATTCCGTTGCACGTACCCTTGGAGGATTTACCTTAGTGAGAGTAGTCATAAGGCTGCGACTATGGGACTGGGTGAATCCCTAGTAACTCATGAAAATTAAGGCAAGCGCATGGCCTAGATAGCGCTAACCCGCATTATGATTAGCTCATCTTCATACTGTATGTATTTCATACTAAATGCAAGTTCAAACCTAGAAGGTACTTGCACTAAGCATAATAAAATTTCAAAGTTTTAAAATTGCTTATTAAATTTAATAATTTGTTTATTGTTATTTTTTATTTTTTTTGTGGGGATTGTTAACACCGAAACGTTAGCTTTAAAAAAAACAAATGCCAGCCATTTTTAAAATACCAAACATCCGGCCATTTTTAAAAACCCAAATGTCCGGCCATTTTTAAAAACCCAAACGTCTGACCATTTTTAAAAACACAAACGTCCGACCGTTTTTAAAAACCCAAATGCCATTATAAGGAAAAAAAGGGTCTATAAATAGGGCATCACCCCAGTCTTTCAAAGGAAAAGAAAAAAATTGAAAGTAACAACAACTCTGTATTTTTTTAATTTTTTTTTTTTGAAGATTGCTGATCGACGTCCTGTTGAGATCGTATCGTGCCACCAACGGACGTTGGAGTTTTAGCTTTTGGGTTGTACCTTGGAGGAGAGCATGCGGTCCAATTTTTTTTGCACGAGAAGGAAACCAAATCTCCTTTACGGCAGTGGTTTAATCCGTCTCCGAGGCTTGACTCTTTAACTTGTTTTCATTTTGAAATAATTTTTCTTTTCACTGAATATAATTTGCCACACACCACAAATATTTTTCTAAATATATATATATATATATATATATATATATATATATATATATATATAATATATATTCTAGTTAGAGGAACACAGAAATCATTTTCTTTAACAATCTAAAAAAGATTTGGTCTTGGATTTGATCTGATCTCTTGGTTTGGATGCGATATGATCTCTTCGTAGGTTCAAAAGTTGTTATCTTTTTTGTTTTCATTTGCCTCTTGATCTGAATGAATAGTCCACTTTTATTAGTGGAAGAAACAAAATCTTTATTAGATCCTACCATGATTTAAATAGGAAAAGAAAAAATATTTTATAGTTGGCCTTTCGGTGCTCTTCTTTTGGTGTTTTATTATTATATTAAAAAGTTTATATTTTTTTATTTATGTATGTGTGCGTTCATCTATGAATCTTATCCATATCTTCTCATGTTGGCGATGTCAATTACTATGATGTTATGATTGTTAGTTATGTCATGGGATTATTTTTTGCTTCATAAAAATTTGTACTATTTGTTGCAATCCTAAAAAATGTTGTTATTAAGGTGACAATGATGGTTATTTCGCTAAGACAAGGATGGCCTTATCTAAGCCTAGTTTGGTAGTTTCTTTTAGCTAATTTTAGAATGACAAAAGAAAAAGTTAAAATGTTTAATGCCATCAGTTGAGTCTCCTAATGATGTGACGTAGTAGTCTCAGTATTGTGGGGATAATGGTGCACAACATGAATTATGGGTAGTGAAGTCTCAGTATTGTAGGGGTAATGGTACACAACATGGATTATGAGTAGTGAAACAATATCATGAATTACTACTATGCAAGTCTTATGATGTTCATTTGTAGATTATATTTTGTGGTAATCTTGTTTACAATGGCGACATCAGTGTTTCATTTTTGAAGATTTAGGATGAATTGTAAGTGATGAAATTCAAAATATTTTTCTGAGTTTTGATGAAAAGGGCTATCAACAACTTTGAATGGAACAAGTAATTCAATT
Source organism: Calamus simplicifolius (assembly GCA_900491605.1). NCBI lineage: Eukaryota > Viridiplantae > Streptophyta > Magnoliopsida > Arecales > Arecaceae > Calamus > Calamus simplicifolius. Next base: position 339,258 of record UESW01004724.1, read on the forward strand.
ATCCCTCTGCTTGCAATTTAGTTGCATTAGTTGTTTGTTCTTCTGTTTTAGTTCTTTTGTGAAGTAGCATGGTCAATTATTGTCATTCATGTGGCATAATTAGTCTTTCTCTATTTAATGGACATTACTGACCATATCATTAGCCCATCCATTATTTGTAATTTGCATATAAAATGTTACAAGTGGCTTGAGTTGTTCTTTCCTAATTGTGCATGCATGCTCAAGTAGTTATTACAGTTGCAGTCCTTCTAGCTGTTCCAGTAGTTAAGTTATTCAGAAATGTAAAAGTGGATATTTTAAAAATATAAGATCAAAACATAATTTGACAGATTTTTTAACCAAAGGCCTTTCGAAGGTTGAGGTATTTGAGACATCGAGGGGGTTGGGGCTTAAGCCTATATATTAGTCACCAGAGTGGACCCCTACCGTCATGGTAACCTCAAGGTTAAGGTTCAAAGGGAAACGATATCTGAGGTGATATCTGGAAGCACCACTTTAGGAGTCTATCTCCATCCCATCCCTAGTGCTTTAGTGTGACGGTTAGGTTGAGCATAGCTCTTAATAGATCCAAGGCTGTAAATTCAGTGAGGTACGATTCCGTTACATGTACCCTTGGAGGATCTACCTTATTGAGCATAGCTCTTAATAGATCCAAGGCTGTAAATTCAGCGAGGTACGATTCCGTTGCACGTACCCTTGAAGGATTTACCTTAGTAACAGTAGTCGTGAGTCTGCGAGTATAGGACTGAGGCGAATCCTTAGTAACTCTCATGAAAATCAAGGCAAGTGCATGGCCTAAATAGCACTAACCCGCATTATGATCAACTCATCTTTATACTGTGTATTTTATACACTACAAGAAAATACTGAAATAGAGACGCAAATTTAGCGATGCATCTTTGCATCGCTAAATTGCGACGCCTTAGCAACAACAAAAAATAGTGACACATTTAGCAACCCCAGAAACCTGCGTCGCTATTTAGCAACTCAATAGAGACGCAAAAAACTAAAAAAATAAAAAAATTGTTTATTTAGCGATGCAACAGTTGCATCGCTAAATAGCGATGCGTAGCTCAAAAAATTAAAAAATATTAAATTTTAACTTAGCGACGCAAATAGTGCGTCGCTATTTTAAGAAAAATTAATTTTTATAAAACAAAATTATGAAATAAAAATATTGCGATGCACTTCATTGCGTCGTAATTTTTTTTTAAAATAATTATGTTAAATAGCGACGCATTAGCGACGCAATAAACCATAAAATTAAAAAAAATAATTTTTAATTTTGTGACGCAAGATTGCGTCGTAATTTTTTTAAAAAATAAAACATTGCGACGCAACTAGATGCGTCGCAATTTTTTTTAAAAAATTAATTATATTAAATAGCAACGCATTAGCGACGCAATAAACCAGAAAATAAAAAAATTAATTTTTTATTTAGAGACGCAAATAATGCGTCGCAATTTTTTTAAAAAAATTAAATTTTATAAAATATAATTAAAAGATAAAAAAATAAAAATAAAATATTGCGACGCAATGAAATGCATTGCAATTATTTTTAAAAAATTAATTTTGTTACATGCATCGGATCGATCATCGCCGATCGGGATCATGGCTTGGATCGATCGCAACCGTCGGATCGTCGCCGATCGGATTGATCGCAACGGTCCGAGATCGATCATCGCCGATCGGGATCATGGCTTGGATCGATCGCAACCGTCGGATCATTGCCGATCGGATTGATCGCAACGGTTCGAGATCGATCATCGCCGATTGGGATCATAGCTTGGATCAATCGCAACCGTCGGATCGTCGCCGATCAAATTGATCGCAACGGTCTGAGATCGATCATCACCAATCGGGATCATGGCTTGGATCGATCGCAACCATCGGATCGTCGCCGATCGGATTGATCGCAACGGTCCGAGATCGATCATCGCCGATCTAGATCATGGCTTGGATCGATTGCAACCATTGGATGTCGCCGATCGGATTGATCGCAACGGTCCGAGATCGATCATCGCCGATCGGGATCATGGCTTGGATCGATCGCAACCGTCGGATCATCGCCGATCGGATTGATCGCAACGGTTCGAGATCGATCATCGCCGATCGGGATCATGGCTTGGATCGATCGCAACCGTCGGATCATCACCGATCGGATTGATAGCAACGGTCCAAGATCGATTATCACCGATCGGGATCATAGCTTGGATCGATCGCAACCGTTGGATCATCGCCGATCGGATTGATCACAACGGTCCGATATCGATCATCGCCGATCAGGATCATGGCTTGGATCGATCACAACCATTGGATCGTCGCCGATCGGATTGATCGCAATGGTCCGAGATCGATCATCGCCGATCGGGATCATGGCTTGGATCGATCGCAACCGTCGGATTGTCGCCGATCGGATTGATCGCAATGGTCCAAGATTGATCATCGCCGATCGGGATCATGGCTTGGATCGATCGCAATCGTCGGATCGTCGCCGATCAGATTGATCGCAACGGTCCAAGATCGATCATCGCCGATCGGGATCATGGCTTGGATCGATCGCAACCGTCGGATCATCGCCGATCTTATTGATCGCAATGGTCCGAGATCGATCATCGCCGATCGGGATCATGGCTTGGATCGATCGCAACCATTGGATCATCGCCGATCGGATTGATCGCAATGGTCCGAGATCGATCATCACCGATCGGGATCATGGCTTGGATCGATCGCAACCATCGGATCATCGCCGATTGAATTGATCGCAATGGTTCGAGATCGATCATCGCCGATCGGGATCATGGCTTGGATCGATTGCAATGTCAGATCATCACCGATCGGATTGATTGCAATGGTCCGAGATCGATCATCGCTGATCGGGATCATGGCTTGGATCGATCGCAACCATCAGATTGTCGCCGATCGAATTGATCGCAACTGTCCGAGATCGATCATCGCCGATCGGGATCATGGCTTGGATCGATCACAACTGTCGGATTGTCACCGATTGGATTGATCGCAACGGTCCGTGATCGATCATCGCCGATCAGGATCATGGCTTGGATCGATCGCAACTGTCGGATCGTTACCGATCAGATTGATCGCAACGGTCCGAGATTGATCATCGTCGATCGGGATCATGGCTTGGATCGATCGCAACCATCGGATCGTCGCTGATCGGATTGATCACAATGGTCCAAGATCGATCATCGCCGATCGGGATCATGGCTTGGATCGATCGCAACCGTTAGATCGTCACCGATCGGATTGATCGCAACAGTCCGAGATCGATCATCGCCGATCGGGATCATGGCTTGGATCAATCGCAACTATTGGATCGTCGCCGATCGGATTGATAGCAACGGTCCGAGATCGATCATCACCGATCGGGATCATGGCTTGGATCGATCGCAACCATCGGATCGTCGCCGATCGGATTGATCGCAACGGTCCGAAATCGATCATCACCGATTGGGATCATGGCTTGGATTGATCGCAACCGTCGCAATTTTTTTAAAAAAATAAATTTTATTAAAAAAATAAAATAAAACATTGCGATGCAAACAAGTGCATCGCAATTATTTTCAGAAAAATTAATTTTTATAAAATATAATTATCAAATAAAAATATTGCGATGCAACTCATTGCGTCGTAATTTTTTTTTAAAAAATTAATTATGTTAAATAGCGATGCAATAAACCAGAAAATTAAAAAAAAATTAATTTTTAATTTAGCGATGCATCACATTTTTTTAAAAAAATAAATTTTATAAAAAAATTAAAAATAAAACATTGCAATGCAACCAGTTGCATCGCAATTCTTTTCAAAAAAATTAATTTTTTAAAATATAATTATCAAATAAAAATATTACGACGCATTAGCGACGCAATTATTTGCATCGCTAATTTTCTTAGAAAAAAATTTTTTTGTCAGAATTAGCGACGGATTAACGATGCATAATTGTGTCACTAATCCATATTATATTAACAAAATAGTGAGGGATTAGCGACGCAAAATTGCGTCGCTAATCCCTAATATAAAACCTGAGTCGCGCCCGGCCCCCCCGGCCTCTTCTTCTTCCTCTTCTTGCCCTAACCTGCCGTCCCCTCCTTCGGTTCCCCCCGCCCCCTCCCCCGGCGCTAGGAACCCACCGGCAGTGGCCCCCGCCCCCCCTCGGCGGCGTCCCTGATTTAGCGAGGTAAGCCCCCCTCCCCCCCTCCCGTTTTTGGCCACGGTCGGCGGTGGCCTGGCCATAGTGGCCAGGCCACATTTTTTTTAAAAAAAAGTATCGGGGTGGGGTTTTTCCCTCACCACTGAGGCCACGGCCACGGCCGTGGCGGTGGCCTAGCCACGGTGGCCAGGTTATAGTTTTTTTTTAAAAAAAAGGGGTCGGGGTGGGGTTTTTCCCCCACCCCTACCGTCTCCGGCCATGGCCTCAGGCCACGGTCGTGGCCATGGTCGGCGGTGGCCTGGCCACGTGGCCATGCCACCATTTAAAAAAAAAAAAGGTGTCAGGGTTGGGTTTTTCCCCCACCCTTGAGGCCACGGCCCGTGGCCACGGCCGTGGCCATGGCCGTCATCTCCGGCCACGGCCAGCGGTGGCCTGGCCACTATTTTTTTTAAAAAAAAGGGGCCGAGGTGGGGTTTTTCCCCCACCCCCGCTGTCTTCGGTCACGGCCACGGCCGTGACCGTGGTCTCATGCCACGACCACGGGCCACCATTTTTTTATAAAAAAAGGGGTCGGGTGGGGTTTTTCCCCCCACCCCTGAGGCCACGGCCGTGGCCGTCGTCTGGCCACGGTGGTCAGGCCACTATTTTTTTTAAAAAAAGAGGCCGGGGTGGGGTTTTTCCCCACCCCTGCCGTCTCCGGCCACGACCGCGGCCGTGACCGTGGTCTCAGGGGGTGGTTTTTTTTCATTCATTATAATTTTTTTATATATTTAGATTTATAAATGTCTTGGGTTATCGAATATGTTTATTTCTTAAATTATTGTTCATGATATATTATTATTAGAATGCTTATCATGCAATTTATATGGTTTTGATAGTTTAGATGATTAAATTTTTAATGAAATTATATTTCTTTATTACCTGTTATATTTTGGCTTAGCAAATTTTAAATATTTAGTTTTTAAATATTGTCATAATCATTTTCTTAGAAAATTAGAAAAAAATTTAGAATATTCATGTTCTTCAATTGAAAGAAATTTGATATAGCAAACCATAATTTGATATAATTCCTCAAATTTTAAACCAACCAATCAAAATAAATTCGATATCATGAAGGAAAAATGATATAGCTCATTTAGAACTAAATTTAATGCAGGAATATTAAATTTGATATAGTGAACTCAGATTCAAGCACTGAAAGAATATAACTCCTCCTACTAAAAAGAATTTGAGATAAGAGCATAGCTTTTATGTGATTTGAGTTATTAGATTGAATCGGATTTAGTTTAGGCCAGGTTGAATCCATTTTTACTTATCTAAAGTAAATCCATATGACATACATACTATATCAAGTTCGTTCTTTGATTTTTCATACTATTTCTCACAACACTATAACTTTTAGACCCGTTTGAGACTTTGTAAGACTTAGTCTTGCAAATTCTCAAATTATCCTAGTGGATAATTTGAGATTATTTTTTGCGATATGTTTGTCTGTTATTCGTCATCGTTAGTTGAGCTTGCAGTTTGTATATCCTCATACGTTCTCTAGTGTGGCATATAAGCCACACATTTAGGAGAACATAAGGGGAATTGCTGCCGAAATTTTAACGTAAACGATGATAATTTCTAGCAGAATAACATATCGCATAAAATAATCTTGAATGGGATAGGGCCTTACCTAAGTCCTAGTGGAGTGAAAGTAGAATTCATTTAGGACACTTGCTTACTTATGAAGTCTAATGATTGAACGGACCCCGGTCCTGGGCCTCGGTCCTAGATAGCATGTCAAGGATTGTAGCCATGGCCCGGCCTTGATTTATTGGTATAATTAAAGAGGCACAATATTTGTTATTTACCCTAGATGTGTAAAAGAATTAATCTATTGCTATAATGACTAATGCAAAATTAAATTATTGTCTCCTTTAATGGTTTACCAGGAATTGTATAAGTCGGTCAAAAATGAGCGGGACTTGCTCGTGGATGTATGTAAGGTTAAAAGATGGGTTGCTTAATCCAGATTTTCTGAATGGATTGAAATAATTTATTGCATTTGCATATAGTCAACCCGAATGAATGGATGGGTCTAGGATCAGGTGCCCCTACAACTTACGCAAGTGTCAGAATAAAGCCTATAGAGATGTTAAAACTGTGAAGGTGCACTTGTATAAAAAGTGGTTTGTTCCTGGGTACGATGTTTGGAACTGTCATGGTGAAACTGAGGAAATGTTTGCAGCTATCACTAGCCAAGAAGTGTCAAATCCCATTGATGAACCATTTGTGAATTTAAACACATACGAAGAAATGGTGATGAATGCATCGGGTAACGAATTCAATCAGAATACATTTATGGAAGAACCAAATCCAGATGCACAACAATTTTATGATATGTTGTGTTCTGCAAATCAAGAATTGTATCTTGGTTGTGAGAGTCATTCCCAATTGTCTATGGCTGCTCGGTTGTTGAATATTAAGGCAGAACATGATTATCAGAAAAGGCATTCAATGCTGTAGCTAGGTTAATGAAGGAAGTTTTGCCAAATCATAATGTTGTAGCAGACAGTTTCTACTCAACGAAGAAGTTATTGCGTGGCTTTGGGCTCCCAGTTAATAAGATCGATTATTGCTTGAACAATTGTATGATATATTGCGGTGAAGACTCAGAGCTGAGATGGTGTAAGATTTGCGGGCAATCGAGGTACAAAAACGGCGAAGGCGGAGCTAGTACAAGTAGGAGGAAAAGTATGCCTTACAAGAGGATGCATTACTTCCCTCTTACTCCATGCCTCCAGAGATTATACAGATCTGAGGCTATAGCTGTTGATATGAGATGGCATGCCGAATATGAATCTAAAGAAGATGAAATGCGACATCCATCAAATTCAAAAGCTTGGCATGTAATACTGACTGTTGGCATGTAATACTGATTGTATATAATCTTCCACCGTGGAAGTGCATGAAAGATACTGCAATGTTTTTGATAGTTTTGGTTTCAGGACCATCAAATCCAAAAGAGAAGATTGATGTCTTCTTATAACCGCTGGTAGCCGAATTAAAAATGTTGTGGGAAACATGAGTCATAGCCTACAACATTTCTATGAAACAAAATTTCATCATGAGAGTTGCTTTGATGTGGACAATCAGTGACTTTTCGGCATATGCAATGTTGTCTGGTTGGAGCACTTCTGGGCGTCTGGCATGCCCTCATTGCATGTATGATTCAGATGCATTTACATTGCAGAAGAGTGGTAAGCCGTCATGGTTTGATAATCATAGAAAGTTCTTGCCTTCGAATCATCCTTATAGGCAGAACTTGATCGCCTTCCGAAAGAACAAAGCAGTCACAAAATTCGCTGAACCGGTTAGGTCTGGCACAGATATATTTGATACTATAGAATATTTGGGGTTGAGGTATGCTTGGGAACCAGATGCAGATAGAATAAATGGCCGTATATGTAAAGAACATAACTGGAAGAAGCGGAGCATTTTTTGGGATTTGCCATCGGTCCCCGCCTTAACAGTCCCTGCTCGGGTATCATTGCTTTAAAGCTAGGGTGTCATCAGATAAGAGCTAGGATATTGTAATAGCCTAAATCGGAGATATCGTCGGTCCTCGCCTTAACAGTCCCCGCTCGGGTGTCATTGCATTGAAGCTAGGGTGTTGTCAGATGAGAGATGGAATGTCGTAATAGCCTAAATCGGGGATGTCGTCGGTTCTCGCCTTAACAGTCCTCGTTTGGGTGTCGTCGCTTTGAAGCTAGGGTATATCAGATGAGAGCTGGGATGTCATAACAGCATAATCAGAGATGTTGTCGGTCCCCGTCTTAACAGTCCCCGCTCGGGTGTCGTCCTTTAAAGCTAGGGTATCATCAGATGAGAACGGGAGTGTTGTAATAGCCTAAATCGGGGATGTCGTCGATTCTTGCCTTAATAGTCCCCGCTCGGGTGTCATCGTTTTAAAGCTATGATGTCGTCAGATGAGAGCTAGAGTGTCATAACAGCCTAAATCGAGGATATCGTCGGTCCCCGCCTTAACAGTCCCCGCTTGGGTGTCATCGTTTTAAAGCTAAGGTATCGTCAGATGAGAGCTGGGTGTCGTAATAGCCTAAATCGGGGATGTCGTTGGTCCTCGCCTTAACAGTCCCCGCTTGGGTGTCGTTGCTTTAAAGCTAGGGTGTCATCAGATGAGAGCTGGAGTATTGTAACAGCCTAAATCGGGTATGTCGTCGGTCCCGCCTTAACAGTCCCCACTCGGGTGTCGTCACATTGAAACTAGGGTGTCGTCAGGTGAGAGCTGGGGTCTTGTAACAGCCTAAATCGAGGGTTATCGGTCCCCGCCTTAACAATCCCCATTTAGGTGTCATTGTATTGAAGCTAGGGTATCGTCAGATGAGAGCTGTGGTATCATAACAGCCTAAGTCGAGGATGTTGTTGGTCCCCGCCTTAACAGTCCCCACTCGGGTGTTGTCATTTTAAAGCTAGGGTGTTGTCAGATGAGAGCTAGGGTGTCGTAATAGTGCAAGCATATTCGTAAATAGCAAAGCAAGAGTCTCTACTTGGCTAACAAGATGAGCACTTCATTTGTCTGAAAAAGACACCCTAGTTACAAAGCAACGACACTAGTGCTTAAAACAAACTTTGTCGATGAGACTAAGACACCCTAGTTACAAAGCACTTCATTTGCGACTAAGACATCCTAGTTACAAAGTTACGACACCCGTGTTTTATATATTCTCCTATGTTAGTTGATTGAATACATAAGCATCAAACTCGTCCATCAAAGTTTTGAAAGATGGTACAATTCTTTCCATATCCTCTTCGGTGTTAATTGACTGTATACAAGTCTGCCTGTTGCTTGAACCAGCTTTTATTTCATTTTACATTAGGGGAGAATCAACGGATGCCTTGGCCATACTTTTCCTTGATCTTTTTAACTTCTTCTTGACTTCACTCTTTAATATGTTCTCTCTTGGGCGACCTTTCGTCCTAATTTGCTCAGGATCTTAAATTACAAGTTGTGCATTTGCCTTAGCTATGCAGTTAGCATCCACGACAATTTTGAATATTGGTGTTAGACCATTCATCACTAAATTAAATGTATCTACAGACACGGAGGCTATCTCTACGAGCTTCATCATCCGATGACTCATCAAACTATATCTACAATCAATAACATAATTTTATCGAAAACATATATTAAGACATTTCAAATAAAAAATGTCACTACGTACCATGATTTCGTGTGCTTTTATTACAACCTTCAGTATTGTAGTCAAAATCATCGAATTGGTATTTTATGTCCTTGCACCATCTCTTCAAGAAGTACTTATCTGGTAAACAAATATGTCACTTTGATGAAGAACCAACAAGGCATGCCTACACAGGTAACCCTTGAACTGAAAGGATCGACACTAGCATTGGACATCCTCAATATTTTTGTCGTATGACACGACATAATCTTTTATCATCTGCTTGCCGATTCCATCGACTTCAATCCTTTCATCTGACTTTACAGAATATACACAGCAGTTATCAGCTTCCTTGATCAATTTAGTATTTGATACAGCCATTTCAAGGATCTCATTCTAATTTTTTTTAAAAATGCGCCTTGTATACCTTTCTGCAGCTTGCCTCTCAAAATGTGAGGATGTCTTTAAGAAAGCAATCGTTTGTAATGTCCTATTATCTTCCTCATTTTTTATCTTGTACCTTTACTCCAAGGCATCTTTGTACTTGTTTATGAACTCCGTGAGAGTAGTCTTCGAATTTATAAACCCATCGAAGAAGTGATTGATGCCCTTACTCCTTTGTGAAGATGACATCCATGTACATAATTATGCCAAAAAAAGAAGCATTGAACATGAACATGAACCAAACACAATCTCCTACAAACCTGCGAAGAATGTATCCTTAAGGTAAATTAGGACCCATTTATTCTGACATTCGTAAAGGACATTGAACCAATCTATAGCCTTACATTCTTTATATTTCTCTATAAGATGTGCCCACCTTTCCTCAAATGACTGTATGGTCAATGAATCATATATCGCCTCATCGAAATCAACCATAAATTTGGGATTTGCTATGAAAATGTGGCCAATCTTTTCAGGTATCATCTTCAATATATGACAAAGACAATATCGATATCGTGTTAGGAAAAACCTCCCTAGCAGCAGCCTCGATTGCCAAAGACAATATCGATATGTGTGTTAGGAAAAACCTCCCTAGCAGCAGCCTCGATTGCCTTATCTTGGTCAGTTATTATGGCAATAGGTGCTTGACCACCATTTGCATCCAGCCATGACTAAAAAACCCATTTATATGTCTCAGTCCTCTCATCATACAATAATGCGCAACCAAGCAAGGTGGACTATCCATGATGGTTGACCCCGATGAATGGATAAAAAGGCATTTGATATCTATTTGTCAAGTAGGTTGAGTCAAAGCTTAGAACATCACGAAGTATGTGCATACCAATCTTGACCTTGAATGAATCCAGAAGATAGACCTGAGATGGCCATTATCATTAAGGTCTAAGGTATAGAAGAAATTGGGATTTCCGACTTGCATTTCGGTGAAATGGATTACCATCGACTGAGCATCTCCTTCTTTCAGCTTAGACTGACGTTCGCGACAAATGAAATTACGAGCATCATTCTCTGTGAAATCCAATTGTCTTCTGCCCCCTTTTCTCCTTGCTATGGCAGAATATATCTGAGTTGTGGGCATATTCACGACTTGTAAATTGCTGATCTCTACCTTCTCTGGTGTGCTGATCATTCTATGGGACCGTAGATAACTAGTTGATGTTATGGACATCCGATGGTTATGTTCTAAAGAAACCTCAACCAATATCCACTTACCACTTGTAGCATTCAGTCTTGCTGTCAGCTCCCCCTCCTCTCTGGGGCCACCGACAGCACACCTGCACACTTGTGGTAATCGGATAGTTTTACTAGTCTTTATGTAGCGCTCCATAAAGAGCTAGCGAACCCCAACTAATTATCATAAGTGGCAGACACACGAAAACACATCCTGTTAAAAACTTTTCACTTTCATCTCAATTATATGCACAATTCACCCAATCAACATTAAGCATCAACCTGCTCAGATAATATTTTTCATGACATTCCTCAGGCAGTTTACAAGATCACATTCACATTCGACATTAAAAATCCTAAGTGCACACATCATACTCATAATCTTCTCCAAAACATAAGTCTCGTATTCATATCCAAAAAGGTCTAAAACATCATTACATCCCACTGTACACATACACATATACAAAATACAATTATCAAACCACCCTCTCTCAATATACAAGGCTAGCATTTAAACACTCTTGCATCCAAGCAAGCTTCATCAGCTAAGGGTCCTGTCCTGCTTATCTTGTGATCCTGGCAGAAATACTCACTGATCTGAAAGAATATTTAAATCATAGAGGGATGAGACCTAAGTCCCAGTGACTGGATAACCATCTAACTATGGAGGAATAGAGAAACCATTACCTCTTAATTTCAATCGTATACTGAAACTATTTAACTTGTACAACTCAAAGTACATTTTTAACATGATATCAGATAAAATAAAATGTAGCTTATTCTTCAAATAACATATCAGTACTAGAATACTCTATAATAACTCTTCACTGAAAGATAACTCATTAAAATAAAACTTCATGCATTACAATATGAAGATATGCATTCTTTATCTACAACCCAGACTCCCATCAGGATATGCTTGCCCACTGGCATCTCAAGTAAGATCTCCCTCTCGGGATAACTATTTGGCCCATTGGCCCTTTTTATATCACAACATATGCTTTTAGATCTCATGATGCTGGGCTGTGTGTGTAATGCCTCTGAGGTACCACCCTACAGTCGCCCTTCTGTAGGTGTACTCTCATCGGGTGCGTGACTAGCAACAGGATCCCCGCACAAATAGCACCCCTTACCCGTGCGGTTCACCTGGCAAAGTGCTTTGTTCCTTAACCCTGGAACCTCGGGTTTTCTCTCTGCCCCCACGGGCTATATATAGTAACCAGCTCCACTGAGCTATGATTCATGCCCCCACGGGCTGCTCACAACCAGCCCCACTGGCCTGGTTAGGCATGCACTCACCCCTGATTCTGGGGTTCATCGTACGATCTGTTCGCAAGGAGGTGCCGGCTCGATAGTAGTGTGCAATGCTCATGCTACAGTACAGTCTAAAGGGTGATCAGCCCCCTAGCTGCCTGATGCTCAGTATGACTCATACATCATTTGTAAAGCTTTATCATGCAAATATGCCATGTATACATTAAAAATTCCCTCATTGAAACTCATGCTTATGTGTTTATGCTCAAAACTCATTTATCAGATTATCATATACTAGGTTCTCATTTCTCATATTTAAAACATACATAATACTCAACTAAACATAGCATACCATAACTAGGTATAAATCTCATTATACTAGCTCAAATTAACCTCTCATTGCTAGATGAGAAATCCACTCACCTTAGTAGGTTACTCCTCGACTGGTACAACTGGTACTCAACTCTGGTATTTCGGCTCCCTAGAATAACCCTCTTGACCTACGTCAACATACAAATACAATAGCTATTAGGATTACCTCCACACGAGGTTTTCCCATGAACCAAGCATGCATACATGATCTATCCTCTAATATCTCATTATTTTCTTCCACCCAATCTCTACTCAAGATTACTTCTACTATTACCTCAAAATACACTAATCTAAGAAAATCTAAAGTCATACAAGACCTAGGGAAGCTATAGCTTACCTGGAGTCGAGCACAAACCCCCAAGCTTCCCTTTCCCTTCTCTTTCTTCCTCCTTTTTCTTCTTCTTCTTCTTCCTTTTCCTCTCTTCCTCTCTTTTTCTTTCTTTCTTTTCTCTGGCTGAACCCACGTTCCCCTTTTTCTCTAATGACTTGGGGACCAAGTCATAGGAAACTTAAGGGTTAAGGCATGCCAAATCTCCCTTTTACCCTCACACACTCTTAACACACACTTTTGGAAAACACGTGGCTCACTATAACCATGCTATTTTGCCCTTATATTTTCTTTCCTAAGTTGCCCTTAACACAATTTGCAATTGACATCGGAGCCTTTTCCCCTTTTGCCCCTGATATAGCATTTTTTAATAGATTTATAGCCAGATCATCCTTTTTCGCTTAAATCTATACTTTTATGTAACATTTCTAAGAAAAGACTTTACCATCTTGAAGAACTCGATTTTAGAAATCCAACGGTTCAAACGGCATCCAAATCGGACTTGAAACGGATTAAATATGAATTTCTCAAGATTTAACTCAGAAAAACCTGCCGTCGCGGAGTCGGCTCGAACAGATTGCGAGTCGGCTCGAGCAGAAGTAGGGGTCGACTCCAGAAAAGTACGAGTCGACTCCTGAAAGGTAGGAGTCGACTCCAGCACTGTAGGGGTCGACTCCTAAGCGTGCCGAAAGTTTAAAAACGTGCCGGAGTCGACTCTATCAGAGGGAGTCGACTCCAACCACTAAAAACGTCATTTTTAGGATAAAACTCAAACTAAACTTGATTTTTCTTATGATTTAAACCCATTAAAACTTAAGTCTCTCAATTTCTCAAATCAGACTCATTAACATTTAGAAATATACTTATTTACTCCAAAAATTTCTTCTCTTTACATTATCAAAAGGCCACACACCCATATATCAAGAAAACTTTCTGACTTTCATTTTAACTGAAAATGCCATAGATTACAAGGTTTTCAGGATGTTACAATTCTCCCCCTCTTAAGAAATTTCGTCCTCGAAATTTAGCTAGATATTTTCAAAAGATGGGGGTACTTAAATCTCATCTCATCCTCTCGCTCCCATGTAGCTTCCTCTTTTTGATGATTTAACCATTGCACCTTAACTAACGGAATTCTTTTACTGCGGAGCTGCTTAATCTCCCTACTCAAGATCTTCACTGGTTCGGTTGCAAATGATAAATCCCCCTGTAACTCTATAGTCTCAGACTGAATCACATGAGAGGAATCTGGCACATACCTCCTAAGCATTGATACATGAAATACATTATGAATCTGAGATAACTCTGGAGGTAAGGCCAATCTATAAGCTAGTGTCCCAACTCTTTCCAGAATTTCATAGGGTCCAATATACCTGGGACTCAACTTGCCTTTCTTTCCAAATCTCATAATACCTCGCCAAGGAGATACCTTCAGAAAGACTCTATCTCCAACCTCAAACTTTACCTCTCTATGCTTTTTATCTGCATAGCTCTTCTGTCTATCCTGGGCTGCCTTTAATTTAGCTCTTATAATTTTAACTTGATCTGCTGTAAGCTGTACTAACTCAGGGCCTAACAGCCTTCTCTCTCCCTCCTCATCCCAACACACTGGAGTTCTACATTTTCTCCCATACAAGGCCTCATATGGTGCCATATCAATGCTAGAATGGTAGCTGTTATTGTAAGCAAACTCTACTAAAGGTAGATGATCATCCCAGCTACCAGAAAATTCCATGACACAAGCTCTCAGCATATCCTCCAGTGTCTGGATGGTTCTTTCTGACTGACCATCGGTTTGGGGATGATGAAATGCTGTACTGAACCTCAATTTAGTCCCCAAAGCTTTCTGTAATTCTGCCCAAAATTGAGATGTGAACCTTGGATCTCTATCTGATACTATCGATACTGGCACACCATGCCTACTCACAATTTCATGCACATATAATTCTGCTAATCTATCCAAGGTAAAGACAATCTTAATCGGCAGAAAATGAGCAGACTTAGTCAATCTATCAACTATCACCCATATAGCATCATTGCCCCTTCTGGTCTTTGGGAGTCCTACAACGAAATCCATAGTTATATGCTCCCACTTCCACTCTGGCACAAACAGAGGCTGAAGCTTTCCAGCTGGACACTGATGTTCAGCCTTAATCTGCTGACACACCAAACACTTAGATACATACTCAGCTATCTCCTTTTTCATACCATTCCACCAGTAATTCTGTTTGATAGTTCTATACATCTTAGTACTACCTGGATGCATTGAATAAGCTGAGCTATGTGCTTCCCTTAAAATCTGATCTTTCACTGATTCCACAGCTGGCACACAAACTCTGCCCTTGAATAATAACACTCCATCACCTCTAACAGAAAACTCTGACTGAGACCCACTCTGAATTAAATCTCTGGCTTTAAGCAAATGTAGATCTAGCAACTGAGCTTCTCTTATTTCTTCTAGCATTTGGGGTCTCACTCTGAAAGTAGCCAACAAGGCTCCTGACTCTTCTACAGCTAGCTCTGCATCTAACCTCCTTAACTCAATCATCAAGGGTAGCTGTACGGTTCTGATAGAAGCCAATGTGGCCATAGACTTTCGACTTAAGGCATCAGCCACAACATTAGCTTTCCCTGGGTGATACTCAATAGTGCAATCATAGTCTTTAATCAATTCAATCCATCTTCTCTGCCTTAATTCAATTCCTTCTGGGTCAATATATTTCAAGCTCTTATGATCAGTAAATATCTGGCATCTTCTTCCATACAAGTAGTGCCTCCAAACCTTCAATGCAAATATAACAGCAGCTAACTCCAAATCATGGGTGGGGTAATTCTTTTCATGGGATCTCAACTGTCTAGATATATAAGCCACTACTTTCCCATTTGCATTAAAACACACCCCAAACCCTTCAATGAGGCATCACTATAGATCACATAATCACTGGCACTATCAGGTAGTATTAGGATTGGGGCTGAGGTTAATCTCCTTTCAATTCATCCATACTCATCTGGCATTCATTTGACCAATCAAACTTGATATTCTTTCTAAGCAGCTTAGTCATAGGAGAAGCCAAAATCGAGAAATTTTCTATAAATCTTCTATAATATCCTGCTAACCCCAAGAAACTCCTCACCTCAGTCTGATTGGTAGGTGATACCCAATTTACTATAGCTTCAATCTTTTGAGGATCTACCATAATACCTTTGGCTGAAACTACATGTCCCAAGAACTTTACCTCATCCAGCCAAAATTCACTTTTACTAAACTTTGCATATAATTGCTTTTCTCTTAATATCTGCAAAACTGTCCTCAGATGCTGTTCATGCTCTTCACTACTTCTAGAATAAATCAAGATGTCATCAATGAATACTATCAAATTTATCTAGATACTCTTGAAATACTTGATTCATCAGGCCCATAAAAGCAGCTGGAGCATTTGTCAAGCCAAATGGCATTACCAAGAACTCATAATGACCATATCTGGTCCTAAAAGCAGTCTTAGATATATCCTCATTCCTTATTCTCAATTGATGATACCCAGATCTCATCAATCTTTGAAAACACTGCTGCCCCCTGCAGCTGATCAAACAAATCATCGATCCTTGGTAATGGATAATTGTTTCTAATGGTCACCTTGTTCAACTGTCTATAGTCTATACACAACCTCAAGGTACCATCCTTTTTCTTCACAAACAACACTGGAGCACCCCATGGTGATATACTGGGTCTAATAAACCCTTTATCCAATAATTCTTGTAACTGACCTTTCAATTCTTTCAATTCAACTGGAGCCATTCTATAAGGTGCCCTGGCTATTGGTCTGGTATCTGGGGCTAAATCTATACTGAAATCAAATCCTCTGTCAGGAGGTAATCCTGGCAACTCCTCAGGAAATACATCTGAAAAATCCCTTACCACAGGGATATTCGTCAGCTCTAAACCATTGCCCTCTAGGCTCACTGCACAAGCTAAATAGGCTTCACATCTCTTTGTTAGCATTTATTGGCTGACAGAGCTGAATCACTCCTGAGGGTAACCCCCTCCTATCACCAACAAAACAGACTTCTCTATCATCAGAAGTTTGCAACATCACCTCCTTCCTTAAGCAATCTACTCTGGCTCTATGCACAGATAGCCAATCCATCCCCAAAATGGCATCAAACTCTTTCAACCTCAAAGGAATCAAATCTGCTGCTAATTTCTGACTCCCCACAGAATATCACAACCTCTATACACTTGGTCTGCTATAAAAGGCCTCCCTACGGGCATAGATACTACCAACTGACTACCCAACTGGCCCCATCTCTAACTAGATGCTTAGCAAACTCACATGAGATAAATGAATGAGTAGATCCAGAATCAATTAAAATATAAGCATCATGGTTATCGATGGGTAGCATACCTGTCACCACATCAGGATCAATCTGAGCCTCCTGTCTGGTCATGGCAAACACTCTGGCCTCGGCTCTCGGAATACTGGATGACCCTCCTGGCTGATTAACATTAGGCCCCACCTGACTGGCTGAAGCCACTACACTACCATCACCTCTCCTACTAGGCTGTCCCCTTGGCATTACTGGCCCCTGAGGAAGCCCACCAGCCTGCTGCCCTCTCCTAGGGCAATCTCTCTTCAGGTGACCTAGATCACCACAAATATAACATCCCTTATTGCCCCTCCTACATTCTCCCAAATGAAGTTTTCCACATACATTACATGGGGGTATATTTCTCCCTCCACCAGAAGGACGACCCTGCTCCCCTACATCACCAGACACCCTGCTGGAGGCAACCTGAGGCACACCCACATAAGGCTTTCTTTGAACTGGGCTAGATGCTGACACAGATACGGATCCTCTGCCCACATCACCAGGGGCTCTAAACCCAGAATAAAACTGTCCAGTCCTCTGGGGTTTCTTGAATGGCTGAGCCCTCCCGGAGCAGAAGAATGACTAGGAGCACTTCTTTTCATTCTATCCTGCCTCCTACTCATATATTCTTTTTCAATCTCCTCAGCTTTGAGTGCTCCCTGCACCAACTCAGAGTAATTATTGTAGGTCTGCATACAGGTCTTGGCCTTAATAGGGAGGTTCAACCCATCCTGGAATAGTCGACATCTCTCCCTCTCATCAGCCACCAAGGCCCTAGCAAACTGAGATAACTCCACAAAAGTGGCTTCATAATCTGCCACGACATCCTCCCCTGAGTTAGACAAAGGAAATCCCTCCTCTTCTGATCCCTATAAATTTCAGAATAATATTGCTGATGAAATTCTCTTCTAAAATTTTTCCCATGTCAACTCCACTCCCTGGGGCTGCCTGCCCTGAATAGATCTCCACCAACTCTGGGCTCTACCCTCCAGTAAAAAGGTGGCAATACACAGCCTCTGCTCCTCAGAGCATCCCATCACATCAAATACTCTCTCGATCCTCTGCAGCCATGCCCGGCCTGAATAGGATCAGTAGTTCCCTGGAACTCCAGAGCCCCTAACTTTCTGGCTCTTTCCACATTCCTCACAACCTCAGTATTTTTAGATGGAAGGCTAGAACTAGCACCCACAGCTGCTACCACAGCCTGAGTAATCATGCCTACCAACTCTGATACTAGGCCCCTGAGTCTGTACTCGAGATGGGTCTACTGGCACAGGGGTAATAGACTGTGAAGAAGACTCTGGCATCTGCTCTGGAGATGCCCCCACTCTAGCCTCCTTAGATACTGGCTCGGTGGAATCACTAGAAGCCATTCTATCAATTTGACTTCTTCTAACTGACCTTCTGAATCTACTTTGACCTTTGCTTCTATCCCTGCCTGAAGATTGCTCTGTCTCTCTAGATGCCTTTGTAGTAATCGTCCTACAAGACATTATTCATTACATCAGTTTCATCATTCAATAGCTATAATCATAAAACATTCAATCATCCTAGACTCATACTCATACTTATTCCCCTAGGACCTAATAACCTAGGCTCTGATACCAAAACTTGTCAGCTCCCCCTCCTCTCTGGGGCCACCGACAGCACACCTGCACACTTGTGGTAATCGGATAGAGTTTTACTAGTCTTTATGTAGCGCTCCATAAAGAGCTAGCGAACCCCAACTAATTATCATAAGTGGCAGACACACGAAAACACATCCTGTTAAAAACTTTTCACTTTCATCTCAATTATATGCACAATTCACCCAATCAACATTAAGCATCAACCTGCTCAGATATATTTTTCATGACATTCCTCAGGCAGTTTACAAGATCACATTCACATTCGACATTAAAAATCCTAAGTGCACATCATACTCATAATCTTCTCCAAAACATAAGTCTCGTATTCATATCCAAAAAGGTCTAAAACATCATTACATCCCACTGTACATACACATATACAAAATACAATTATCAAACCACCCTCTCTCAATATACAAGGCTAGCATTTAAACACTCTTGCATCCAAGCAAGCTTCATCAGCTAAGGGTCCTGTCCTGCTTATCTTGTGATCCTGGCAGAAATACTCACTGATCTGAAAGAATATTTAAATCATAGAGGGATGAGACCTAAGTCCCAGTGTGAC
>UESW01004724.1:362593-470009 GCA_900491605.1 Calamus simplicifolius
CTTGCCTCCAACACGCCAGGTGCTTGAAGCAAAGTTGTTTGTTGTTGTTGGCCTTGCTACACACTATTGTGATTCCAAAACCAACTTTTTTTGTGTATCCATTGTAGAAAGTATATACATCATCTGTTGAATTAAATTCCATTCCAGTTTGAGAAATAACAGTATTATCCCCTGCATTTGGAGCGATGGGTTAAGGTGCACGGCCAGGAGTGTGTTCGATTTCTTTCTGATATATAATTTCAGCATTATATGTGGAAATATAGGCACACAATCATGAACAATGATATCCATAGATTTAGCTATCAATATATCCTGACAAAGCATTAGGACACCAAGGTTAAAGAAATACGACACCTCAGTTGAAGAAATACGACAACACAATTACGTTCGAACCCCAGATACCAGGAATACATGCCATCTATGATCTGCATAATGGCTTCCTGTTCGACTTCCTAGTCAAAAACTATGACACTCATTAACAGTTAAAGACATGAACTTACAACACCCCAGTTTACAAAAAACGACATCATAGCTGTAAAATGATGACACCCATTCATAAGATATTGAGGCAGGGCCTAATGATACCCCATGAAACAACTTACGATACCCCAGATAAAAATTGACACCCTTTAGCAGTTAAATACATTACTGAAACTCACGATACCCCAGAAAGCAACTTACAATACCACTGATTAAAACTACGACACCCGTTAATAGTTAAAGACATCACTGAGAATTACGATAGCCCAAAAAATACCTTATGTCACCTCAGAAAGACTGTTACGACACCCCAGTTCTCATATTACGACACCCAAAATGAAACTGAATGCTGTAATATAACGACACCCTAGAAAACAACCTACAACACTTGAGCTGTCAAATGATGACACCCTAGCTCCAAATGATAACTATAGAACTTATGACACCTTAGAAATAATCTGACGACACCCTAGATAGAAACTATGATACCTTTTAGCAGTTAAAGACATGACTGAAACTCATGACACCCCAGAAAGCAACTTATGATACCACTGATTAAAACTACGACACCCGTTAATAGTTAAAGACATCACTGAGAATTACGACACCCTAGAAAACACCTTACGACACCCCAGAAAGATTGTTATGACACTCCAGTTCTCATATTAGGACACCCAAAATGAAACTGAATGCTGTAACATGACGACACCCAGAAAACAACCTACGACACTCGAGCTGTCAAATGACGACACCCTAGCTCCAAATGATAACTATAGAACTTACGACACCTCAGAAATAATCTGACAACACCTAGCCTTACGACACCCAAGGAAACATTATGACACTGTAGTTACAAACTTTTGACACCCCAGTTCTTATATAACGATACCCTAGATGTAACTTTAAGCCATGAACTGACGAGACACCAGCTCTCATATTACGACACCTCGGTTCACATATTACGATACCCTAGCTGAAACTGTTCAGGCATGAACTAACGATTCCTTGCAGGAAATAACTTACGACACCCTAGATAAAAACTACGACACCTTTTAGCAGTTAAAGACATGACTAAAACTCACGACACCCCAGAAAGCAACTAATGACACCCTTTATTAAAACTACGACACCCATGAAACAACTTATGACACCCCAGAAAGCAACTAACGATACCCCTGATTAAAACTACGACACCCATTAACAGTTAAAGACATCACTAGAATTATGACACCTCAGAAAACAACTTATGACACCCCAGAAAATACCTTACGATGCCCTAGAAAGACTGTTACGACACCCCAGTTCTCATATTACGACACCCAAAATGAAACTGAATGCTGTAATATGACGACACACCAAAAAATAATCTACGACACCCGAGCTGTCAAATGATAACTATAGAACTTACGATACCTCAAAAATAATCTGACGATACCCTGGCCTTATGATACCCAATGAATCATTATAACACTGTAGTTACAAACCTTCGACACCCCAGTTCTTATATAACAACACCCTAAATGTAACTGTTAAGCCACAAACTGACGAGACACTGCTCTCATATTACGACACCCTGGTTCACATATTACGACACCCTAGCTAAAACTATTCAGGCAGGAACTAATGACACCCCATGAAACAACTTTTGACACCCCAAATAAAAACTACGACACCCTTTAGCAGTTAAAGACATGACTGAAACTTAGAAAAGAACTTACGACACCCCAGTTCTCATATTACGACACCCAAAATGAAACTGAATGTTGTAACATGATGACACCCCAGAAAACAACCTATGATACCCGAGCTGTCAAATGACGACACCCTAGCTCGAAATGATAACTATAGAACTTACGACACTCAAAAATAATCTGACGACCCCTAGCCTTACGACACCCAAGGAAACATTACGACACTGCAGTTACAAACCTTTGATACCCTAGTTCTTATATAATGATACCCTAGATGTAACCGTTAAGCCACGAACTGATGACACACTAGCTCTCATATTACGAGACCCCAATTCTTATATTGCAACACCCTAGCTGAAACTAAATGCAGAAACTTATGATACCTGAGTTGTAAATGACGACACTAGAGCTATATGGATAGAAAATTACGGAAATATAGGCTGAAACACTTTGATGACACCTAGTTCATAAGGTATAACATCTTAGTTAAAAGAGTATGACATTCGTGCAGAAAAACACTAAACTCAAGGTATTGACATTCGCTAGAGGACTGAGTTATGACTCCCAGAATGTCATAACTGTTTTGGTCTAAGAATGTTACTTGAGCATTAAATGGTTTCCTAATGCATTAACTTCCTCTAACGACAAAAATAGTTGGTGTAATAAAGGAACTATAAAAAGATGTGAGAATAAGGACTTTTTATTTCATGCTGCGGATGACATTTTCTCTAGAAGTTTATGAAAAAGTCTTCAGTAGCTAGGTATTCCAGCCTCGAAGTTGAAATATTTTCTTTTGACCAAAAATCAAAACAGGAGGAAATCCTTAGACCGAACTCTTAGAGCAAGGGCTCAGAATCTTGCTCAAACCTTGGATTGATTCCTTACACCCGAAAGCCAGAGCGAGGGAAAAGAATGTTTTAGAATCGGAAAGAGTTTTTCTTGCATTAGATATAATCCAAGAAAAAATGGTGGTAGAAGTAGGTTGGAGGGAAAAAGCATTTTCGTCTGTAGACTATTTTTAAAATAAAGAAGAAGCGCTTTTAATGGATGTCATGATCAAAACCTAACATCGTATCAGAGCTATCATGTCCCGCATCATTAGGTCACGTAGGATTCATGTAGACCAATAAGAAGAGACAGTGAAGTCCATGTAGAACTTGCTGCACGGAGGCGGTAGACAAAGACTTTTCCATCCAATAAACAAATGCCTTTCCCTCTGCACCACAGTTAACGGTCTCCCCTCTCCCTCCCTCTTATTCCTTCCCACCTTCCACTCTACTACTCTCCTGCCCAAGTCCATCTCCCTCTCCCCTTCTCCTCTCTCTACTCATCCTTCTTGCTTCATTTCTTCTTCTCCTTCTTCTTCTTCTTCTAATCACGTGAGAAGTCACCGCCGGCACCGCCACTTGCTGCTGCCCCTCCATGTCGCGGCGCCCTCTTCTCCCACCGCCCCTAGCCCAACCTCCGACGAGGAAGCTCTAGGAATCGAGGAGACGTCCTCCTCCTCCTCCTCGTCGCCCTCTTCGCCAGAGGAGTCGTTCTTGTGGAGAGACCACTGGTACCTCGTCTCCCTCGTTGAGGACCTCGACCCCTACTTCCCCACCCCTTTCCAGCTCCTCAACTGCGACCTCGTTCTCTGGAAGGACACCCGCTCAGGCGATTGGGTCGCGTTCGATGATCGCTTCCCCCACCGCCTCGCCCCCCTCTCTGTACTCTCCTTAGCCCTTTCTTTTCCCTCGATTTCGTTCACTACGTTGGAGAAGGTTGAGATTTTTCTGCTATCTATGATATGAATTTGGGCTTTTGATGTAATTGAACAGGAGGGAAGGATAGATGAAGATGGCTGCTTGTAGTTTTTTTGGGTTACGTTTTCTGATTGGTTTTTTTGGGTTAGGTTGCCGAAAGACTTTGATGATCCCAGTTTTTTTACGGTGACGATTCAATGGGACCTGTTCTATGGATATGATACGTTGATGGAGAACGTCTCCGATCCCTCTCATATTGGTTTTGCTCATCACAAGGTATATGTTTCATATACTTTTAGAATGGGTTTTCTATTAGATTTTAATGCAGTTTTACACTCCTACTTGTTGATTCTGTTCTGATTGGGTGCTAAATTTTATCTCATATTTAGTTTTACACTCCTATGTTGGGTGTGGCAGATGGTGGCTACCTAGATGATAAGACTAAGGCTAGAGTTATACTCTATGTCCTTAAGATAATTTCGTCCCGTAATGATGCTTATGGTCAGTATGACGATTGTCTCCCAGGATACAACAGTCTTCTTTTGATGAAAGCAGCACTACAATTCATCAAAAAATTTGAACCAAGAATGCTACTCTCTTTTTAATGCACTATTGCTATACTACCCTTAGGAAAGTATGCAAATGCCTAAGAGAGGAGAAGGATAGAATTGATTCAGATTGAACTCAATTCGGAATGAATGGATTGAATGAAAATACTTGGTTTAGGGTCCTATTTATAGGTTTTAAGGTGCCCTTTGGAAGCAACCCTACGAATTTAATTTAATTTCTCAAAGGACGTGAGGGTTAAGGGCTTATCACCCTTGATATGCCCATTAAACATCGTGATCTTCAGATTAGGCGATCAAATAAGCCTTTTCATGATCTGAAAGGTAGTTTCTCTGATCAGATAAGGCAATTCTACGATCGGATAAGTCATAACGCGGCTATGATACATCTTTCCATGATCTTTTATCACAACAGCTTGATCAGAGCGACGCCTTATCTCCAATCGTATGATCGGATGGATGCCTTATCACCAACCGTTGATCGATCGGAGGAGTGCCTTATCACTAACGGTCCTATTGACCGATCAACCGATGGGTGTGAGCCGTTGGATCGCGATCATGATTTGATCACTACATCTCGACCCTTCATCCGATCGATCAATGATCAATTGATCTCAGCCCCTTATCTTGATCCGATCAGTCTCCATCATCGGATCCTCATGATCTAGAAAAAAATTAAATCCCCTCAATCTCCTCACGTGCGAAGTGCAAAGTGTGCCTACAAAGCGCCCATTACCCTTCGTACACCGTGCGTGCGCGGGGGTGATGCTATGCATCACCTTCAAGCTCTCCACTTATGGTGAGCCTAAGAAACTTAAGCTTCAAGAAGTAATTTCCATATAAGTGAACCTTTCTTTTTGATTTTTTCAATGTGGGACAAAATGTCCCCATAATTTCTTATTCACACACTAAAGGGAGGTGATGGGCTTTCAAGGCCCATTAGGGTATTCAGGCCTATTAGCTTATTTATGCCTTATTAGCCTATTTACCCAACAATCCCCCACATGAATGGAAATTGGACTTAGATCAAAGATCAGCAAAGGCAAACCCCCATATAAAAGGATTTTAATGCAAATGAATATGCATACACACTAAGAGAGTATAATGGGATGAAGTTGTATTGGGATAGGTAGCTTGTGGCTTTAAACCTTCCTTAGTGAGTTGTTATCGAGTTTACTTGCTAAAAGGTGAACATGATGTCTTGAACCTTTCAGCGTTTTGTGTAAACTAAGACAATAACAATCACGCAACTTCTTTCCTAGCATTCTTTTGGTTCTCATGGTTGTGTTCATTTTGGCCCCAAACATCTCCTGGTCTCATGAGTGCTTCAGAGAATTAAACCTTAAAATTCTCATAGAATTGGCCCAGTTCACACTCACATAGGTGATTCTTATTAAGAGTATCCTGCTATACCCCACATGAATGTTCATGTCATAAGAATCATTAAAAGCAATGCTTATCCTAGTACCTTTAGCAGATAGCACCAATTATCATAGGAATGAGTAGGATTGCACATCCTTAGTGCTTTCAAGTCTCTTCATAATTTAGTTGTCCCTTTTGAACCTAGATCTTGGGATCTCCAGTCAGCTAGGTTGGGTATCCACTATGAAGATTTTTTAGTTATAGGTTTTAAATCCATTCCCCTCGATAAACAGTTTACTTGATCTCTTGGTAACCCCTTTGTTAATGATCCACTAGGTTTTTCTTTGACTAAACATAGTCAATAAAAATTACACCAATTTCAAGTAACTATTTAATGTATTATGTCTGCGATGTATATGTCTAGACTTACCATTATACATCTTATTCTGTGCTCTGCAAATTGCCGATTGACTATCACAATGTATGCATATTGCAGACACAGGCTTTGGCCAACATGGAATTTCTTCTAAAAGATTTCGAAGCCATTCTGCTTCTTCAGCTGCCTTTTCTAAGGCAATAAACTCAGATTTCATAGTGGATCGAGCTATACATGTTTGTTTAGAAGATTTTCATGACACAACACCTCCTCCTAAGGTGAATACATATCCACTTGTGATTTTGTATCTTCTGTGTTAGATATCCAATTAGCATCACTGTATCCTTCTAGTACAGCTGGATATCTTGAATAATGTAATCCATAACTTAGGGTATATCGCATATATCTTAATACCCTTATTAGAGCTGTCCAATGATTTGGACCTGAATTACTTGTGAATCTACTCAACTTATTAATAGCATATGCTATGTCAGGTCGAGTACAATTCATGACATACATTAAGCTACCAATTATACGTGAGTATTCCAATTGAGATATGGGTTCTGCAGTATACTTAGCCAAATATAGATTAACATCTACAGGTGTTTTCACCGGGCTAGTATCATACATTTTATACTTATTTAATATTTTCTTAATATAATAAGATTGAGATAATATTATTTCTTCAGATGTTCTAGTGATTTGAATCCCTAGTATAACATCTGCAACACCCATATTTTTCATATCAAAATGTTTGATCAACATTTTTTTGTCTGTTTAATCATTTCAGTATTACTACCAATGATTAACAGGTCATCTACATATAAGCAGATTATCACATACCCTTCAGGCAGGATTTTGGCATATATACATTTGTCACATTCATTTATTTTGAATCCATTTGATAATATTACATTATCAAATTTTATATGCCATTATTTAGGTGTGTGCTTTAATCCATATAAAGATTAACAAGTCTACACACCTTTTCTTATCCTAGAACAATAAATCCCTCAGGTTGTTCCATGTATATTTCTTCATCTAATTCACCATTCAGAAAAGTAGTTTTAATATTCATTTGATGAATTTCAAGATTGTTAATGGCTGAAAAAGCGATTAACATTCTTATAGATATTATTCTACTTACTGGTGAATAGGTATCAAAGAAGTCTATACCTTTTTTTTTTGTTTGAAGCTCTTAGCCACTAATCTGACTTTGTACTTGTCAATTGATCCATCAGCCTTTAGCTTTTTCTTAAAATCCACTTTCACTCTAAAGGTTTCATACCATATGGTAAGTCTATCAACTCTAGGTATGATTGTGCATGATGGACTCAATTTCACTATCAACAGCTTCTTTCCAAAAGGGTGCTTCTGGATTAGACATTGCCTCTTTGAATGTCTGAGGTTCATCTTGTAACATATATGTTACATAATTAGGACCAAAAGACTTTGCAACTCTTGGTCTCTTACTGCGTCTGGGTTCATCTTCAGGATATTCTTCCTGATGACTACTACTAGCAATATTATTATCATAAGTTCTTTTATTTGAACTTATTTCTAATTTCCTTTTATTTGAAAATATATCTTCAAATAATGTTGCATTCCTTGATTCCATGATTATATTTTTCTATATATCAGTTATATCTGATTTATACACAAGAAAGCGATATGCACTACTATTATGTGCATAATCGATAATATACAATCAACAGTTTTAGGTCCTATTTTGACCTTTTTGGGGTCCGGAATAGCTACTTTAGCTAGACACCCCGATTCTTAAGTAATTGTAAGAAGGCTTCTTTCCTTTCCATAACTCATATGGAGTAACTTTCTTCTTCTTAAGAGGTATCTTATTAAGAATATGATTTGCTGAAAGAATTGCTTCTCCCCATAAATTTTGTGGTATACCAGAATTTATCAACATAGCATTCATCATTTCTTTTAATGTGCAGTTTTTAAGTTCTGCAATTCCATTAGATTGAGGCGAATAAGGAGCAGTAGTTTGATGAATAATGCTATGCTCTTGATAGAATTCGTCAAAAGGTACATCGTATTCACCACCTCTATTACTCCTTATGGCCTTAATCTTTTTATCAAGTTGATTTTCAACTTCATTCTTATAACATTTAAATATTTCTAAAGCCTCATCCTTAGACTTTAGTAGATACACATAGCAGTATCTAGTTGAATCATCAATAAATATTATAAAATATTTTTTACCTCCTCTAGTTTGAACTGACTTTAAGTCACATAGATCACTGTGAATTAAGTCAAGAGGTTTAGTATTTTTTTCTACTAATGAAAATGGTGTTTTTGCTAACTTAGCTTTAACACATACTTCACACTTGTAATGTGGATCGATTTCACGATTAGGTAATAATTCTAATTTTATTAATTTTTGTAATGAATTAAAATTCACATGTCCTAATTTATCATGCCATAAATAAGAAGAGTCAACCATATAAGCAGAAGAAGAAGCTTTATATATTTCAAGGTTTCTATGTACAATCATTACATTAACCTTCAAACCCCTTCCAATAAATATCCCCCCCTTAGTGAGTACAAATTTATCAGACTCAAAGATAATCCTAAAGCCATGTTTGCTTAGGAGGGAGCCTGATATAAGATTCTTCCGGATGTCAGGGACATGTAGCACATCATTAAGTAGAAGCTCCTTGCCAGATGTCATCTTCATAATGATGCGGCCAAGTCCTTCTATCTTGGATGTAGCGAAGTTACCAATGACTAAATTTATACCATTGATAGGAGTATATGATGAGAATATACTCTTATCAGAGCAGACATATCTGGTAGCTCCAGTGTTGATGTACCACTCATTTGCTTTGTCAACAATGTTTGCTTCAAATACAATAGCTGACAGCATCATCTCGGACACCTCTTTGGATAGGGTTTCAGTAATGTTGACATCTTTTTTTTCTTTATCTTTGAAATGACAGTTCTTGGATTTGTGTCCTTGCTTTCCACAAACAAAGTACTTTCCCTTAAATTTATATTTCTTTGGATTGCCCTTCTTCTATTTAAAGCCTTTGCCTGAAAACTTGCATTTCTTTCTTCCTTCTATGAGGTTGGCCTTTGGCTCAGCAGGTTGTCCTCCTGTCTTCTTGTCTTGGCTTTTATTGTCCTCCTCGATCCTGAGGCGGACAATTAGGTCTTCAAGTCCCATCTCCTTCCGCTTATGCTTCAGGTAGTTCTTGAAGTCCTTCCATAGTGGTGGTAGCTTCTCTATGATGGCGGCTATTTGGAATGACTCACTGAGAGACATTCTCTCTGCATGTATCTCATACAGGATGATATGGAGCTCTTGGACTTGCTCCATAATTATTTTGTGGTCGGCCATTTTGTAGTCTAAGAACCTTCCAACCATAAACTTCTTGTGTCCAGCATCCTCTATCTTGTACTTTTGTCCAGGGATGCTCATAACACCTTGGTAGTATCAATACTGCTGTACACATTGTACAGGATATTGTCCAGACCATTAAGGATATAATTTTTGCAAAGAAAGTATGAGTGCTTCCATGCCTCCACCGCAGCAATGACTTGCTTGTCAGTCTCCCCTTCATTCAGGACAGGTGAATCTTCATTCAGTACCCTGAACAGATTCAGAGTTGTGAGATAGAACAACATCTTCTATTGCCACCTCTTGAAGTCTGTGCCAGAGAATTTCTCCGGTCTCTCAGCTTGAACAGATGTCATCATAGTAGCCATCTGCAACAGCACTTTCGTTGTAGCAGGAATTATCTTAAGATTGTTGAGTGTGGCAGATGGTGGCTACCTAGATGATAAGACTGAGGCTAGAGTTATACTTTATGTTCTTAAGATAATTTTGTCCCGCAATGGTGCTTACGGTCAGTATGATGATTGTCTTCCATGATACAATAGTCTCCTTTTTGATGAAAGCAGCACTACAATTCACCAAAAATTTTGAACCAAGAATGCTACTCTCTTTTTAATGCACTTTTGCTATACTACCCTTAGGAAAGTATGCAAATGCCTAAGAGAGGAGAAGGCTAGAATTGATTCGGATTGAACTCAATTCAGAATGAATGGATTGAATGAAAATGCTTGGTTTATGGTCCTATTTATAGGTTTTAAGGTGTCCTTTGGAAGCAACCCTACGAATTTAATTTAATTTGAATTCTTTGATCGGATTTGATCAAAGGATGTGAGTGTTAAGGGCTTATCACCCTTGATATGCCCATTAAACATCATGATCGTAAGATTAGGTGATTAGATAAGCCTTTTCATGATCTGAAAGGTAGTTTCTCCGATCAGATAAGGCAATTTCACGATCGGATAAGTCATAACGCGACTATGATACGTCTTTCCATGATCTCTTATCACAACGGTTTGATCGAAGTGATGCCTTATCTCCAACCATACGATTGGACGGATGCCTTATCACCAACCGTTGATCGATCGAAGGAGCGCCTTATCACTAACGGTCATATTGACCGATCAACCGATGGGTGTGAGCCGTTGGATCGCAATCGCGATCGTGATTTGATCACCGCATCTCGACCCTTCATTCTATCGATCAATGATTAATTGATCTCAGCCCCTTATCTTGATCCGATCAGTCTCCACCGTCGGATCCTCATGATCTAGAAAAAATTTAAAGCCCCTCAAGCTCCTCGCGATGATGCGCACGTGCGAAGCGCAAAATGCGCCTACAAAGCGCTCATTGCGCCCTTTGCACACGCGCGAGCATCACCCTCAAGCTCTCCACTTATGGTGAGCCTAAGAAACTTAAGCTTCAAGGAAGCTACGCATCACCCTCAAGCTCTCCACTTATGGTGAGCCTAAGGAACTTAAGCTTCAAGGAAGTGGTTTCCAAATAAGTGAACCTTCCTTTTTTTGATTTTTTCGATGTGGGACTAAATGTCCCCATAATTTCTTATTCACACACTAAAAGGAGGTGATGGACTTTCAAGGCCCATTAGGGTATTCAGGCCTATTAGCCTATTTATGCCTTATTAGTCTATTTACCCAACACCTACTTGTTGATTCTATTCTGGTTGGATGCTAAATTTTATCTCATAACTTACCATGTTTTATTCATTGTTCACAATGCATAAAGACACACGAATAGTCTAAGGACCTTTAGCTTAGTTCATGAATTTTATTCTCTCTCTTGGGAGAGTTTGAAATATGAGTTTGTCAAGAACTAAGAATACTAAAATAGTATGTTAACAAAACAGAATCATAATTCCAGCATGACACCCGGCCATCTTTCTCAAATCACTACTGGAGAATGACTCATAATTGCAATCATCTACTCATTCTTTAAACATTAAATTTAAATGTCCTCCATCGTGCATAGGTTACTGGCAAGTATGCTTCTGGGATTATACAAGCTGCAATCGCTGGAGTGAGGTTCACCTCCAGATTTCTAGCGAGCATGGTTTCTAAAATAAGCTCTGAAACAAGATTCAGATTCCTCCCTTAAGAGCAAAATAATAAATGAGTTGCATGGGATTTTGCTTAAACTATGAAACATTATGGGTAAGACTTAACAGGCTTTGAACATTTTTTGATGCCTCGATCGATGAACCTGGGTGAGCAAATAACCTTCTTCCATAACCCGAGCTTGGAGAAGGAAGAGAGAAGAGGGCCCTATGGAGAATGCTGTTTACTCACTAATTCTGAAGTTGGTTCGGACTTCTCTTTTTTGATGGTCTACAAGAGGGAAATAATGAGTTTCTCTTATTTGGTTGAACTACTTCAGCTACTGAATGAAACTTCATCTGACTTTGGTCATGATCCTTAGGAGGCACTAATGTACTCAAAATATCTACTGAAATTACTAGTGGCCATCTCAACAACTTTGTGATTATCCTTTGCCATACAATTTATACTTTCAATAGAAGAAGTGTCCATATACTAGAGCCAGTGAACATTTTCTCTTGCTACTCTTCCGGGGCATATGCTCAAACATTTATTATTTCTCATTGATGACTGGTCATTATTAGGGGATTAGAAATGTTACCTTGTCATCAGAGCTGGTTGTTAAAAAAGAAATCAGGGATCATGCTTAATAATTGAGTATTCTTACATGTTTCATTTCATTTTCTAAAGGCTTATTACTAATGAATTTACTATTGTGAAAAACTAAATATTAAGAATTCTAGCTATGTATCCTCTTAACAGGTAACTGGAAGAAGGGATAGAGCCAAGCCTTTGCCATTTAAGATGGAATCTACTGGTGCTTGGGGTTTTGCTGGGTCAGATTCTGGGAATCATCGTATCAGTGCTAAGTTTGTTGCTCCTTGTTATTACATGAATAAGTGAGTTCCATATCAATGCTAATTTTTTATGGGCCAAGAAGGAGATTTTTTTTTTTTTTTTTTAAATCAACTCCTTTGATTTAAAACATGCATTTTAAGTTGGAATCTCAAAAGAGATTTTAGGTGTAAAATAAACTGCAGAAAAGATTTTCCAGTGCTAATATAAAATCAAGGTTGAAAAATAATTGATAACTGCACGTATGAGTTGATAGTTGACACACTTTTAAGAAGAAAATATGATCTGCCATACTTCTTTGGATAATAAATATGAATTCTTGGACATATTGATGGTTAGTCCGGTGGAGTCATCAATCCATCCTGAGTTGAATGGACATTTATGATTGTTATATTAATAATTTGAGAAGTTGCTTTTTTCTTAACCCATGGTTGGTGATGATCCTAAATTTTCTATTTAATATAATTCCATCATGTCAAGTTTTAAGCAGGCCTGCTATCCACATCTAGTTTAATGCTTGAATATACTTATTTTCGTTGAGTTGCATTTTTGCAAGTTATCAAACACTATCAGGATTATGAGGGTATTTGCTGAATTACTTTTGCGATTTTGTTTTTATGGCATCTCATTTCTGGTGCAATAACATCATCAAAAGTGCAATTCTACTATGTCTTTGGTTCTGAATAATCTTTTAATTTAGCCTTATTGTCATGCATTTTCTGTTCCAGGATAGAGATAGACACAAAATTGCCCTTTTTTGGAGATCAGAAATGGATATAATATGGATCTGTTCCTTCAATATTCCTATGGCTCCAGGAAAGACTCGTTCCATTGTTTGTAGTGCTCGAAACTTTTTTCAGTTCACGATGCCTGGGCCTGCATGGTGGCAGGTACAATTTGTTTATCTGACTGACTTGCAACTTAATACGTGCCATATATTAGGAACTTATACTGAAATAGTGATGCAATTGTTTTCTTGCTAAACTATTGTTTCTGTGTTATACAGTGCTCAGGTTGTTGGGTTATGTAGAACTGTCAACGTGGCTACTGCATTTTGCTACCTTAATTAAATATCTGATCCTATAGGTTTTCTGCATGTTGAGGCTTGATCTAATGCATGCTTGTTCAAAATTTTTATCACTAAATTGTTTGTAATTTAAAATTATGTTGCCTGCAATCAAGGTTTAATCTATCGTTGACTACCACTTAGGGTGTCTTCTTTTACAATGAAATAAAATGTTGCCAAATCTATCACCAAAAGTCCCACAACTCTGTATAATTCATTTAAATTCGAGCTAGGGTGACAATCCGCCGCATGCCAGGCATGCAAGGCGTCTCGAATTTCATCACATAAATCAATATAAAGCAAAAATCCAAATCCATGATTTATTATAAACCATAATTATCAGTCTTGGGCTACCAGCCCTATACACAAGCAATACTGGACTATATCAATATAATAGAACTAAATTTATTTAATAGAAGCTCCGTCTACCCCAAATATCCTTCTTCATTCTTGAGGCTCTAAAAAACATTGTGAGAATTCTATGATCTCACACTCAATAAGTAAGCCTAATACAATTTCAAATTACATTTATCATGCTATCAGCATATTCATGTCATCAGATCAAAATAATTGGAAGCTTAATTAAATAATAAATACTAGAATATGCAATGTAACAAAACACTGTTTATATATTCATTGTTTTTCCTTATGTGTCCTACGGCCCTACAACACTCATCTAGTGTATCACTCTTAAATGTCCCCTAAGAGGAAGGGTCCTGGTACCAGTGTTATGCCATATCATAAACTATCATCAGAACACATCCTACGGATGTGTATCCTCCACATATCTTTCCCTATGGAGGTGGGTCACGTATCCTTGGCATTTCAAGTTATATGAGAACTGTGGCGAGACATACAAATAAATTTCAATGTCATCATCATGATTGCATATTATCATCTCAATAGTACTAACATAGTTTGCAAGATTAACATAATTACATTTTTGCATTTAACTGTAAGTTCATAATTTATAAATTAAGTAATTTATAAAATTATAATACTTGGCTTACTTACCTCAATATGCAAATTTCAATTGATAACCTAGCTATTTGAACACCTGGGTACCTACAGTATCATTTTACATTATTAAATTTCTAAAATCTGAATAATAAAATGATTCTTAAAACTCTACCCAGACCACTTCACGGGCCCAACTTTGGGCTCGAATATCTCTCAATATATTTACCCAAATGGGGATTTAAAAATATCCCAAGAAACTAGATTCAATCATGATTCGGGCCATATAATTATTTTGCTATTCTTGGCCCATTACAGGGCCCAAAAAGTGGCTCAAAAACTGCTCATAGACTGGCCCAACAGGGCCCAAGTCAAGGCAGCCCAGCTGGCCCAGTTCTTCTTCTCTCTATTGGTCCCCTGTTTCAAACGAAACAGGGTTACGTAGTGCCGGCGGCCAGGGCCGTCGCCGGCCAAATTGGGAGCGGCCCGGCCACTGATGGCCGGACCAGAGCCGGCCGCGGCGGCGGCCGGCCTCCCCTCTCCTTTTCTCTCTCTAATTTCCCTCCTATCCCACTCTTCCTCTCTCACGATCCACCGCGGCACGTTACTATGCCAGCGGCACGGCCGGCCACCATGGCCGGCCGAACCTCCATCGGACGAACGCCCAGCACCGGTGGAGGTCGCCGACCACCGCCCGGCTCAGCGAGGTGACGGGCACGCCGCCGGGCCTGAACCAAGGATCGGGCGTTGCACATCCATCACATCCTCCCTTTCTCTCTCGTCTCTGATCCCCTCTCTCTCTCTCTCTCGCCTCCGGCAACCCACCGGACGCCGTCTTTGGTGTTGGTGGGGCAGTCGGCCAAGGCTCAGGCCCGGCGAGGCGGCTGGCACGCCGCCGGGCCTGAACCAAAACCGGCACAGGGAAGGATGCCGAGGCTTCTTCCATACCTGGTTCCTCTCTCTCTTTCTCTGACTTTCTCTCTCTCTCTCCCTGGCATGGACAGAGGGACTTACCAGGAGCAGAAGCACACACAAGGATGATGGGAAGGAGGCGTTCGAGGATGATGGGAAGGAGGCGTTCGCGTGTCCTTTAAAGGCGACACAGACTCCTCAAATCAAGGGATTTGGGACTCCATTAGTTACGGGGTATTTGAAAATACAATCGTCAGGCATTATCTATTCCAGGAATATCACGATTAAGTTTCGCGATCAGGTAATCATATCCCGGGGGTTATATTCTCTCCTCCTTATAAAAATTTTGGCCTCGAAATTGATGCACTTTCAGTAGAGAAAAATAGAATTCCAAATTTTGTCACACAATCAACTAAGTCTTTATTCAAAAGTCAACAGTTGTAGCTACATCATTAACTATATTGAGATACAAATAGTTGTGGATACTTCTTTTTCATTTCCTCCTCAAGTTCCCAAGTAGCCTCCCTCTCAGAATGATTACTCCATTGTACCTTGACATAGGGAATGATATGTCGTCTAAGAACCTGATCCTTGCGGTCCATGATACGCACATGATGCTCCTCATATGATAAATCTTTCATCAACTGTATAGGCTCATATGCTATGATATGGCTGGGATCGGGAATATACTTCCTCAACATAGAGACATGAAAAATATTGTGTACCCCAGATAGAATCGGAGGCAGTGCCAGGCTGAAGCAACCTCTCCGACTCTACTCAAGATCTCAAAAGGTCCAATATAACGTGGAATTAGCTTTCCTCTAATCCCAAATCTCATCACATCCTTGGTTGGTGATACCCTTAAGAAAATATGGTCCCCAACCTGAAATTCCAATTCTCTCCTCCTGATATCAGCATAACTCTTCTGCCTGCTCTGAGCTGTACGAAGACGCTCCCTGATCAAATGCACCTTATCTACTGTCTGCTGAATTAGCTCAGGGCCTAACAATTTCCTTTTCCTCACATCATCCCAACATATAGGAGATCTGCACCTCCTACCATACATAGCTTTAAATGGAGCCACTGGATACTAGACTGGTAACTATTATTATATGCAAACTCCACCAAAGGTAAGTGGTTATCCCAAGCTCCACCCAAATCCATCACATAGGCTCGCAACATGTCTTCTAAAATCTGTATGGTCCTCTCTGATTGTCCATCTGACTGGGGATGATAGGCAGTGCTGAAGTTTAATTTGGTTTCCATGGCCTTATAAAGACTCTGCCAGAACTGGGACACAAACCTGGTATCCCTATCTAATACGATAGATACAGGAACACCATGGAGTCTCACGATCTGCTCAATATACAAATTAGCCAATCTTTCACTAGAGACTCCAACTCTGAAAGGTAGAAAATGAGCTGATTTCCTTAGTCTATCCATAATAACCCAAACTGCATCGTTACTCTTGGGAGTTTTGGGTAGACCAGTCACAAAGTCCATTGTAATCTTTTCCCATTTCCACTATGGAATTATCAGAGACTGAAGAGGTCCCGTAGGCCTTTGATGCTCGGCCTTCACTCGCTGACACACCAAGCACTTGGCCACATACTGAGCAATCTCCCTCTTCATACCTTTCCACCAAAAATTTTCCTTTAAGTCTCTGTACATCTTAGTGCCACCTGGATGCACAGTATAGGGAGAGTAGTGAGCCTCCTTCAAAATTTTAGCCTTTAGCTCCTCAATGTTTGGCACACAAAGTCTTCCTTCAAATTTCAGGGATCCATCCTCCATTACATAAAATTCCTTTTGAACTCCTGACTGCACAGCTTCTTTAATCCTTTGTAGGTCGGGATCTTCTATATGGGAGGACTTGATTCTATCCACTAGGGTCGGCTGGAGTACAAGTGCTGCAACAAGCCCATCAGATTGTTGTACTCTTAAACCAACCTCCCACCTCTTGAGATCTCTTAATATGTGAGGCTGGGAAGTAATCATAGCAGCTAACTCAGAAGAGGATTTTTGCTCAAAGCATTAGCCACTATATTGGCCTTCCCAGGATGATAATATAGGTTCAGGTCATAGTCCTTCAATAGTTCCAGCCACCTCCTCTGCCTCAAATTCAGCTCCTTCTGTGTGAAGATGTATTTTAGACTATTGTTTCTGTGTTATACAGTGCTCAGGTTGTTGGGTTATGTAGAACTGTCAAGGTGGCTACTGCATTTTGCTACCTTAATTAAATATCTGATCCTATAGGTTTTCTGCATGTTGAGGCTTGATCTAATGCATGCTTGTTCAAAATTTTTATCACTAAATTGTTTGTAATTTAAAATTATGTTGCCTGCAATCAAGGTTTAATCTATCGTTGACTACCACTTAGGGTGTCTTCTTTTACAATGAAATAAAATGTTGCCAAATCTATCACCAAAAGTCCCACAACTCTGTATAATTCATTTAAATTCGAGCTAGGGTGACAACCCGCCGCATGCCAGGCATGCAAGGCATCTCGAATTTTATTACATAAATCAAAATAAAGCAAAAATCCAAATACATGATTTATTACAAACTATAATTATCAGTCTTGGGCTACCAGCCCTACACACAAGCAATACTGGACTATATCAATATAATAGAACTAAATTTATTTAATAGAAGCTCCGTCTACCCCAAATATCCTTCTTCATTCTTGAGGCTCTGAAAAACATTGTGAGAATTCTATGAGCTCACACTCAATAAGTAAGCCTAATACAATTTCAAATTACATTTATCATGCTATCAGCATATTCATGTCATCAGATCAAAATAATTGAAAGCTTAATTAAATAATAAATACTAGAATATGCAATGTAACAAAACACTGTTTATATATTCATTGTTTTTCCTTATGTGTCCCACGGCCCTACAACACTCATCTAGTGTATCACTCTTAAATGTCCCCTAAGAGGAAGGGTCCTGGTACCAGTGTTATGCCATATCATAAACTATCATCAGAACACATCTTACGGATGTTGTCCTCAACATATCTTTTTCTATGGAGGTGGGTCACGTATCACTTGGCATTTCAAGTCATATGAAAACCGTGGCAACACATACAAATAAATTTCACTGTCATCATCATGATTGCATATTATCATCTCGATAGTACTAACATAGTTTGCAAGATTAACATAATTACATTTTTGTATTTAACTGTAAGTTCATAATTTATAAATTAAATAATTTATAAAATTATAATACTTGGCTTACTTACCTCAGTACACAAATTCCAATTGATAACCCAGCTATTTGGACACCTGGGTACCTACAGTATCATTTTACATTATTAAATTTCTAAAATCTGAATAATAAAATGATTCTTAAAACTCTACCCAGACCACTTCATGAGCCCAAGTTTGGGCTCGAATATCTCTCAATATATTTGCCCAAATGGGGATTTAAAAATATCCCAAGAAACTAGATTCAATCATGATTCGGGCCATATAATTATTTTGCTATTCTCGGCCCACTACAGGGCCCAAAAAGTAGCTCAAAAACTGCTCACAGACTGGCCCAACAGGGCCCAAGTCAAGGCAGCCCAGCTGGCCCAGTTCTTCTTCTTTCTGTTGGTCCCCTGTTTCAAACGAAACAGGGTTACCTAGTGCTGGCGGCCAAGGCTGCCGCCAGCCAAATTGGGAGCGGTCTGGCCACCGGTGGCCGGACCAGAGCCGGCCGCGGCTCCCCTCTCCTTTTCTCTCTAATTTCCCTCCTATCCCACTCTTCCTCTCTCACGATCCGCCGCGGCACGTTACTGTGCCGGCGGCACGGCCGGCCACCATGGCCGGCCGGACCTCCACCGGACGAACGCCCGGTGATGGTGGAGGTCGCCAACCACCACCCAGGCTCGGCGAGGCAACGGGCACGTCGCCGAGCCTGAACCAAGGATCGGGCGTTGCACATCCGTCACAGCCTCCCTTTCTCTCTCGTCTCTGATCCCCTCTCTCTCTCTCTCTCTCGCCTCCGGCAACCCACCGGATGCCGTCTCCAGTGCCGGTGGGGTGGTTGGCCAAGGCTCAAGCCCGGCGAGGTGGCGGGCACGCCACCGGGCCTAAACCAAAACCGGCACAGGGAAGGATGCCGAGGCTTCTTCCGCGCCCGGTTCCTCTCTCTCTCTTTCTTTGACTTTCTCTCTCTCTGCCTCCCTGGCATGGATAGAGGGACTTACCAGGAGCAGACGCGTGCACGAGGATGATGGGAAGGAGGTGTTCGAGGATGATGGGAAGGAGGCGTTCGCGTGTTCCTTTAAAGGCGACGCAGATTCCTCAAATCAAGGGATTTGGGACTCCATTAGTTACGGGGTATTTGAAAATACAATCGTTAGGTGTTATTTATTTCAGGAATATCGCGATTAAGTTTCGCGATCAGATAATCATATCCCGGGGGTTACAAGATCACCGGTACATTTCATTGCAACCTGGAATAGATCAATGCATTCAGTTTCCTGGATTCCTCAGTTTTTTTTTGCACCTTAATATAAATCTTCATGAGGGGTCAAGGTGTGTGCTTGAGGTTATCAAACCTGAACACCTCACTTGTTTACTGGCACTCAAACCCATCCAGTACAGAAATTTGCATATTGGAGGACCAGGTCTGGCTTGCAA
This sequence comes from Calamus simplicifolius, assembly GCA_900491605.1. Classification (NCBI taxonomy): domain Eukaryota; kingdom Viridiplantae; phylum Streptophyta; class Magnoliopsida; order Arecales; family Arecaceae; genus Calamus; species Calamus simplicifolius. The sequence goes on from UESW01004724.1 coordinate 382,650, forward strand.
CTCCATGTCCCATCTTTTCTCAAACTGTACAACTCCATCTTCATCCCAATGTCATTAGTTTGCAATATTTTCTGTCACTGTGAAAACTATGCATTAACATAAAATGAGTTGCAAGTACATCCATCAGTAATGAAGCAGACATATAAATATAGCAGTTAAGAGTATTTTTTTTTTTAAGTTCTACATATATTGACCTGTGCAATTAACAAAGTGTAGTCATTCCACTTGTTGAATTTTCATACCGTCCTATATGGCATATTTAGGTGCTGTATTCCTTGTGCCTAATGGCTCTGTAGTCATAGAATACAATGAAGTAAGGATCCTGTACATACGATCATGTTGATGATTGTAAGTACTCTCAATGTCATAGTACCTTTGGTATATCACATAATAGCAAGTGAGGTTCTTCTGTTTCTGCTGGATAGTTTGGCATATGTCATTGCCATTTATGGTAGTACTAATTTTACTTTTTAGTTGCATTCCAAACAAAAGGTAGCATTCTGTCATCGGTACCTGGATATATGTTATGATTATGGGATTACGGTTATGGGATTTAAATTTATTAATTTGTTTTGGCAGTTGCATTCAGATTGTTTAATTAGTTGTGATCCACACTCAACACTGATTATGTTTCTCATTCTGTTTGATGACGAAGGTGGTCCCTCGCTGGCACGAGCACTGGACTTCAAATAAGGTGTATGATGGTGATATGATTGTGCTTCAGGGTCAAGAGAAGATATTTCTCTCCAAATCCAAGGAGTCTTCAGCTGATGTCAATCAGCAGCAGTACACAAAAATCACATTTACGCCCACACAGGCAGACCGTGTTTGGTCTTAGCATTCCGAACTTGGTTGAGAAGATATGGGAACAGCCAGCCCGATTGGTTTGGCTATGCTGACCTAAAATCTTTGCCTTCCACAGTCCTCTCTAAACGTCAGGTGGGAACTTGATCTAACTGGCTGAATGCATTTTCAGAAGCCCTTTAGAGAGAGAGAGAGAGTCCATGCTCAACTCAACTCAACTCAACTCAACTCAACTCATCTAAGCCTTTTCCCAGCTACAGAGAGTCCAAGCTACTTTGTGGAAAATAATGGTGTTTTTTTTCCTTTCTTCTGCAAACTACATGACCGATATGGACCTTCTGATGGGAAAGAATCCGTGTACGAGCAAATACTAGCAGACCGTAATACGCAGCGGAATAATAAATAAAAATGCGCAAACCACACAATCACAGAAACACCAAGATTTACGTGGAAAATCCCTTCAAGATAAAGGGAAAAAAACCACGGGCAAGCCAGAGAAGAAGATCTACTATAAAATAATAAATATCCAAGTCTCAAAGTCCCTTGCCAGAACTTGAGAAACAATCACAAGAGAATAATAGGGATATAAGGATTACATCACCGAAAAATACGGTCTCCTGCGTTACCTCCTTATTTTCTTCCCTTCTCTTCTTCTTCTTCTCTTATTTTTCTTCTGCAGCACCTTCACGTGATTCCTGGAGTGGAAGTCCTCCCACGTAGTTAAGCACCAAGCAGCAGCCCTTCCTTCTCTTCCCCTAGCAATCCATGCTCCTAGAAAAAAGAAATACCTGCTACATGCTCCTCATATTTTTTCCAGACGGCTGCTCCTTAAAATAGAGAAAATCAAAAAAGGAAGGCGGCTACTCCTTTTATAAAAGAGAAAGAACAAACCCTGGTATAAAAAGGAGTAGCGCTCCCTTTTGCCCTAATGGGCTGAATAAGTGGGCCATGGGCCCAACAACCTCCCCCTTCAGCCCATAAGGGAGGCTGTCTCATGCTTCCTTAGTGTAAAATCATGCCGACCAGCTGTCGGCATATCTCTTGCCTTTCTTTTGATAAGGTCTTTGTCAATATGTCTGCCCCATTTTCATCTGTGTGAATTTTCTGAAGCTATAACTGCTTCTCTTCAAACACATTTCGAATCCAGTGGTATCTCACATTTATATGCTTTGACTTGAAATGAAAAGTTGGGTTCTTGCACAAGTGGATGGCGCTCTGGCTGTCACAATGTACCACATAATTTTTCTGTTTCAATCCCAATTCATGTAAGAATTCTTTCATCCACAGCATCTCCTTACAGACCTCGGTAGCAGCAATATATTTTGCCTCTGTGGTAGAGAGAGCTACACACCTTTGCAATCTGGATTGCCATGACACAGCTCCCCCTGCAAAAGTAAGTATGAAACCTGATGTGGACTTCCTTGTATCAATATCTCTCGCCATATCTGCATCTGTGTAACCAATCAGCACAGCTGGACCACCCCCAAAGCTTAAGCAAACTTTGGAGCTTCCTCTGAGATATCTGAAGATCCACTTCACTGCTGCCCAATGCTCTTTCCCTGGATTTGCAAGAAATCTGCTAGCAACACCCACTGCATATGCGATGTATGGCCTCGTACATACCATCGCGTACATCAAACTTCCGACTGCTGAAGCATAAGGAACCTTCTTCATTTTCTCCTTCTCCTCATCACTTGAAGGACTTTGCTCTGAGCACAACCTGAAGTGACCTGCAAGAGGAGAACCAACTGGCTTTGCATTGATCATACTGAACCTATCCAATACCTTCTCAATGTACTTTTCCTGTGACAACCATATTTTCTTGATTCTTCTATCACGGGAAATCTGCATACCCAGTATTTGCTTTGCTGGTCCCATATCCTTCATTTCAAATGAATTGCTCAGCTCCTTCTTCAACCTGTCAATCATAGACATATCTTTTCCAAGAATAAGCATGTCATCAACATAAAGTAGGAGTATGACAAAATCCTCAGTAAACCATTTGATATACACACAATGATCTGAAGCCATTCTTTTGTATCCATTTTCAGCCATAAATGAATCAAATTTCTTGTACCACTGCCTTGGAGCTTGCTTCAGCCCATATAAGCTTTTTTTCAATCTGCAGACAAGATTTTCTTTACCTTTGACTTTGAAGCCTTCTGGTTGCTCCATATAGATTTCCTCCTCCAAATCACCATGAAGAAAAGCTGTCTTCACATCTAATTGCTCAACCTCCAAGTCTAGAGTAGCAGCAATACCTAGAGCAACACGAATTGAAGACATTTTAACAACAGGAGAAAAAATCTCTTCAAAGTCAATACCTTTCTTTTGACCAAAGCCTTTCACAACCAATCTGGCCTTGTACTTTGGTTGAGAACAATGCTGTTGAGTCTTTAACCTGAAAACCCACTTGTTCTTTAAAGCCTTCCTTCCTCTTGGTAGTTCCACTAAATCATATGTGTGGTTCTTCTGTAAGGCATCTATTTCTTCCAGCATACCTACTAACCACTCCTTTTTCTGCTCACTTTCAATTGCCTCCTGGTAACATTCTGGTTCACCTGCATCAGTAAGCATTATATATTCATCTGTAGAATACCTTTTGGAAGGTTGACGTTGTCTGATAGATCTTCTCAGCTGAGGCTCTGTAGGAGGTTGCTCCTGATCTCCTTCTGCTCAACATGTCCTACAGGTGAGTTAATACCTGCTCCTGCACTATTTTCTTGCACATCTCCCCTATCACCCTGATTTACTAGAGGAGTAACTGGATCATAGTCTGTTAATCCTCCTGCAGAAGACTTGACTGACACCTCCTTCTTGAAGTCTTGAAGGGTTTGATCTTCAAAAAATACCACATCTCTACTTCTGAATACCTTCTGCTTTTCTGGATCCCAAAGTCTATAACCAAACTCATCATGTGAGTAACCAAGAAAAGCACATTCTTTTGTCTTACCATCCAGCTTGGACCTCTCAATGTCTGGAACATGTGCAAATGCACGACAACCAAACACTCTCAAGTGCTTATAAGAGACATCTTTTCCTGACCATACACGCTCTGCAACATCACCATCTAGAGCTGTACATGGTGACAAGTTTATTACATCAACCGCTGTCTTCAATGCCTCATCCCAAAATCTTTTAGGTAACTTGGACTGTGAAAGCATACATCTGATCTTTTCCATGATGGTGCGGTTCATTCTCTCTGCAATTGCATTATGCTGAGGAGTACCAGGAACTGTCATCTCATGTTGAATGCCATGTGATCTGCAATAATTATCAAATAACCCTGTGTACTCACCACCATTATCTGACCTTATACATTTCAGTTTCTTTCCTGTCTCTCTTTCAACTCTGGCATGAAACTCTTTGAAGACATTAATAACCTGATCTTTAGTCTTCAAACCATAGACCCAAACTTTTCTAGAAAAATCATCTATAAAAGTGACAAAATAAAGTGCACCACTGATGCCTAGAACATTAACTGATCCACTAGGAGTTTTTGTCCTCAGAGGACCACAAACATCTGTATATATACGATCCAAAACATGCATTTTTCTAGATAAAGCAGGACTAGCAAAAGAAACTCTATGTTGCTTGCCAACCAAACAATCAACACATGGGTTCAGATGTACACCTTTGAAGTCTGGTAGAACTTCTTCCTTGGAAAGAACTTGCAGCCCCTTCTCACTCATGTGTCCCAGTCGTTTATGCCACAACTCCATGCTGAAGTCGTTCTCTGTAACATTCAACTGTTCACCATAAGCTTTAGCCTGCAACCTGTATAAAGTGTGACATTTCTTTCCACTGGCTACAACAAGTGAACCTTTACTGAGCTTCCATTGCCCTTTATGAAATCTGCTATCAAAATCTTCATCATCAAGTCTTCCAACTGAGATTAAATTTAGCCTCAAGTCAGCTACATGCCTTACATCCTTGAGCACCAACTTACAGCCAAGATTGGTCTTCATGTGGATGTCACCCATGCCAATGATGTCTGCTGTGCCTTGATTTCCCATCTTGACAACACCAAAATTTCCAGTCTTATATGTAGAAAAAAACTCCCTCCATGGTGTAGCATGATAAGAAGCACCTGTGTCAATCACCCACTCATGATTCTGACACTCACATGAGAAGATACCATCAGAAGTAGACAAAATCAAATAATCATCACTCTGCACAGTAGCTGTGATATTCTCCTTTGACTCTGTATCCTCCACTTCTTTTCCCTTTTTCTTACTCTTCTTAGGCTTCTTACACTGATTCTTGTAGTGCCCTTTCTTACCACAGTTATAGCAAGTAATATCTTTTCTTGACCTTGATTTGCTTCTACCCTTGTATGAATTGTCTCTATTTCTAGACTTTGACCGTCCTCTATTCTCTGAGACAAGTGCCTATGAATCAATCTGAGAAGTTGCTGAATTTTTCCTTCTTAACTCCTCATTCAATAAACTGTCTGTTACTTGACTCATGGTGATAACACCGTCTGGTGCAGAATTACTGAGGGAAACTACCAGTGTCTCCCAACTTTCTGGCAATGAACTGAGAAGTAACAATGCCTGCAACTCATCATCAAGAGACATTTTCATAGAGGATAACTGGTTATTAATACTCTGCATTTCATTCAAATGCTCAGCAATAGAAGCACTCTCTTTATATTTCAGATTCACTAGTTTTCTGATCAATAAAGCCTTGTTGCCAGCTGTTTTTCTCTCATATAGACTTTCTAACTTTTTCCAAAGAGAGTTTGCAGAAGTCTCAGTGGAAACATGGTGAAAGACACTATCATCCAACCATTGCCGAATAAAACCGACTGCCTTCCGATCTAACATGATCCAAGCATCGTCTGTCACTGTAGCGGGCTTTGCTTTGACCCCTTCTAAAGGTCCATATAGATCCTTGCAATATAAGAGGTCCTCCATCCTTGGTTTCCATATCATCCAATTGTTTCCGTTCAGACTGATCATGCGGGAAACATTACCGGCCTCCATGCTCGCACACACAAAAAAAAATTCACAGGCTCTGATACCAGTTGATGGGAAAGAATCCGTGTACGAGCAAATACTAGCAGACCGTAATACGCAGCGGAATAATAAATAAAAATGCGCAAACCACACAATCACAGAAACACCAAGATTTACGTGGAAAATCCCTTCAAGATAAAGGGAAAAAAACCACGGGCAAGCCAGAGAAGAAGATCTACTATAAAATAATAAATATCCAAGTCTCAAAGTCCCTTGCCAGAACTTGAGAAACAATCACAAGAGAATAATAGGGATATAAGGATTACATCACCGAAAAATACGGTCTCCTGCATTACCTCCTTATTTTCTTCCCTTCTCTTCTTCTTCTTCTCTTGTTTTTCTTCTGCAGCACCTTCACGTGATTCCTGGAGTGGAAGTCCTCCCACGTAGTTAAGCACCAAGCAGCAGCCCTTCCTTCTCTTCCCCTAGCAATCCATTCTCCTAGAAAAAGAAATACCCGCTACATGCTCCTCATATTTTTTCCAGACGGCTGCTCCTTAAAATAGAGAAAACCAAAAAAGGAAGGCGGCTACTCCTTTTATAAAAGAGAGAGAACAAACCCTGGTATAAAAAGGAGTAGCGCTCCCTTTTGCCCTAATGGGCTGAATAAGTGGGCCATGGGCCCAACACCTTCAAGTCTCCTCTCTTTTTGTTTCTTACTTTTTGACTGGGCATTAGGTTCCAAGTAGGACTGAGGAAGCCCTAATAGTCTAGATCAATCATCAGGATAGTCTGACTCTACAAAGCCATCTATAAACCAATCTCCTGTGACCTCATGTGTATTAGGTCAACCATTTATGATATGGTGATAAGATCTAGGCATTATAATGCACTCAATTTGTATGAGCAAACCATTCAAGTAGGAACACCATGTAATTATGTCAGTTGAATAAAAACTTTCTAAACCCTTCCTTTGTGGTGTCATTGTTTTAAAGTGCACCGTGGCATGTGTGCTGCTGAACACAATATTGTTTTAAACTAAGATACTACTTCCACTTTGCAGATGTTGGACAGATATGAGCAGCACACTCTCAGATGCTCATCATGCAAATTAAGGAGCTTATGAGGCTTTCCAGAAAATTGATAAGTTATTGATTGGTGCAACTGTGTTCTTCTGTGTGACTGCTGGGATACCTTCAGGGATCCCCAGCTTCAGCTTCTGCTGGCAGGTGCGGCTTTGGTGAGTGCGGCTTTGGCGTATGCATTGCATGAGCTTCAGAAGAACTTTGTCTTTGTGGATTATGTGCATGCTGAGATTGACTGACCCACTACTGATGTGGATGATTTTGTATGGTAAGATTGTGGGAGTTTGTTTGAATGTACCTATGTAATTGGTTTTAATGGAGATATAGGAATAAATTTTGCAAACTTGTTTTTATATTTGAGTTAGGCAGTGATGCCATGCAGTCAAGAGAAAATGCAATATATTTTTCATATCACTGTAATATATTTTTTATATCAAGTGTACATTTTCAATATATTTTTGGTGTATGCGATTCCATATCTGTTTGATTATCTTCTAGCGAAAAATATTCTAGTACCTATATATATATATATATATATATATATATATATATATATAGATAAAGCAATAAAAACTCAAGTATAGGATATTTGCTTTAAGGAGATGTGATTGAAATCAGAAATTCAAGTTACGCAAAATTGGAGGCTACACTTACGGTTGGTTAGCTAATAAACTTGAAACGAGTTTTTTAGGTTTTGCAGGCAAGAAAATATTCAATAGCTTATCGTGTGCTGCAAATGAACAGATAATGCTGTCAGCAGGTGGGAGGGGCTTGCTTTGCACTGAATGTTTTCATACGGATAAAAAATTTATAAACTTGCATGAAAACTTGAATTTTATCTCATGATAAAGTGTATTGTATCTTATTTTCAAATTATTTTCTAAAATATATCTTTTATTTATAATTTTTTACTCATAATTCTTTTTACTTTTTAAACTTTTTGTTTAATTCTTTATATTTTAAAAATATTATATTTTGACATTTTATTATACAGAATAGTTAAAATTAATTAAATAATTTATATGTTACCATAACGTGAATATATATATATATAGGTTTTGTTTTGTTTAGATATTAATTATTCTATCAATTTTAATTAAACTTATGGTGTAATAATATTAAAATTATAATATTTTTAAAATCTAAAAAAATTAAAGTATAATAATAAAAAAATTAAGAATATCGGATGACCACAATGAAAGTTTAAGGATGAAGAGTTTTTTTTCCTTAAATTATTTAAAAGGAAGCCTTGGATTAAGAATAAATTAGGCTACCACCAACTATACTGTCGATGATGCGAACCTACCGTTTTATACATCAAGCGTCTGGTGGGAAGATGCTAGGGTGATTTAGGAATAAGTCTCTTGTGCTGGATCGCCTGGACGCTCAAATTTGTGTGATTAATTATAATTTTGTCTTAAAATTTTGATATCCGAAGGGGTTTGGCTTCCCCGTTAGGAAAAACTGTGACGCTGAAATGAACTTTTCTTGGGGTTAGTAAAAGGTGCTACAAAATGAGGAGAGACTAAATGACGTCCCCTAGGTTTTGTCTATCATGGAGCCTCATGTTGGAATCATGTCTCAGTTTTTACTTTTCTTTTTGGAGCTTATCCACCATATTAGCAAAAATACGAAATCCTTGATAATTGTTTCCCCTTCTCTTAGTTTTGCGAGAAAAAAAAGTTGAAATTATGAACAAACCTGAGATGAAAGATATAAGACTAGCTCCTGTCTCCCTTGCCGCGCTCCTCTGCCCTAGCTCCTGTCGACCTCTGCTGTCGTCCTATAGCATTCTCCGTCCTCGACAAACCCCGGAGTATAGTTACGGTGTGTTTGATATGATGGATAAGGAGGATATTCCTTAGATATCCCTCTTATCCCTAAATGCTATAGCTATATGGGATAGTGGTGAAAAAGTTTAACCATAGGGGATAACTCATGTTTAATCATGGGTTATCCTCTGAACTTATTCCCTAGAGAACCCAGGAATAACTAAAGTTATCCATTGATGGCAGAATAGTAATTTTAAAAAAATACTTATTTTCTTAACTATCTCCTGTATAAATGCTATCATATATATTTATCAAGAAATAGTTAAAAAGCTATCAAACCGACGGATGAGCCCCTGGGCACGCACCTGCCGAGCCACACCATCCGTTTCTCCGTGCACCCACAAAGACCTGACGCGGGCGAAGAGCCAAAGCGGCGCTCCGGCCAACTCATAATAAATACGAAGCGAAGAGTCCGCGCAGCCCTTTCGTTCCCTAATCGCCTTCCCTCCCCCCAAAGCCCTCGAAATCCCCATTCTCTCGGTCCTCCGCCCTCCTCGTCGACGAGAGATCTCCTCCGAATCTTCCAGTTATCTCCTCCAAGAAAACTCTGTTCTTCTCTATTTCTATTGCTCTCTCTGTCTCTCTCTGTGGTTTCCCTTCTTCTCTCCTCCTCCGTCTGAGAGATCTCTTGCGTCTCTGGGCTTCGGTTGCAGCATTTCTCCGACCGGCCCCCTTTTCTCCATAGCGCGGAGATTTCATCGTATATGGACGGTCTTTTGTATTCGCCATTTCGGTGTTTGGTGGGATTTCTAGGGTTTTGTATCGAGTCTAGGGTTCTGGACAGTAGAAAGAGTGGCTGTTAGCTCCTCATCTTTTTCTTTTTAGGCTTCATGTTGGGATTTATTAGGCGTTTGTGTTCTCCGCTTGGATTTTTTGTTCTTTTATTTCTACTTCGATCTGTGGATTACTGTTTTATACTGCGGCTGCTGGTTTATGGATCTTGTGGTACAAATAAGGATGTTCTTGAGTGGGCCCTTTGGATCATACTTTGTTATTACTTAGCCCAAATGTGAAATGTATTTGTGGAATCTGTTTATTATGCTTCTTTTTTTGATTTTCTCTATCAATTTGTGTAGTTGTTTATATAACCCGTTGGCTAACTTGATGAATGGATTTTACTTGTGTGGAACTTTAGTATAATAATACCAGCATCACTTGAGAAGCAAAGATATAAGACTAAACAATAAACTATGATCGGGTTACTTTCCATTAACGGATAACAAAACCTGTGTGAATATAATATTTTAAGACCAAGTCAATTACAGAGATGGTGCTGTCTACTTTATTTACTTGGTGAGATGTTTATCGGCTGTGGGGAATTGAATAGGATATCAGTAGATTAGGTACGTAGATGGGTTGCAAGAATCTTGTCTGTGAACTTTCCTCCATGTTCCTACCACTAAAAGATCATGAACCGAGTTGTTAATGCTGATGAGTTGTTCACCATCTGTTGCATCTTGGTCCAATTCTCTGTTAGTGCTTTAACCAGGTACCCTGTTGTTTTTTGGATTGTCCTTCCAATTCTCTGTTAGTGCTTTAATCTGGTGCCCTATTGTTTTTTGGATTGTCCTAGTCTTTGGGGTAGACAATTGGTTGGACCTTGCCATGGCATGGCACCTTATCTTTGTCATGGAGTGCACTTGCTGCTGCCTCATAGGTGTTGCATTTCAAGTTTGTGTTAGTAGAGTGCCATATTCCAGACCTCACTTTGTGTTTGATGAACGGTTATCTCCTCCCCTCCGGTCTATGTATGCAAATTCTACCATTCAAGAATCTTTTGCTTGTGATGTTGCACAATTGTGCCATGCCATAAATAAATATCTTAGAGTTTAAAATAACTAATTATGTGCACAAAAATAAAGGTTTCTACGGTTGTTGTATTCATGAGATAAATTATTAACTGGTTTCTTCTTCATTGTCATGAGAAATTCTTAAATTTATAAAATATTCAAAAATAAATAAATACTTTGGAGTCAAATTTTAGATATTTTGAAATACTGTTTAGAACTGATGATGTGTCCACAACATCAAAGAGTTGATGGTAATGTTGAAAGATAAAAAAATAAAGAGTGCCACAGTTTATACGTTAGTGAAAGTCCACATCATCACCAACATATTACACTGTGGTGTACCATGAGGCATTTTAATGGAAAATCCAAATCTTTGTTCATGTAATTTCAAATGCACAGACCATGGACTAAAGTTCATTATGGAACAATTTTTCTGCTTCCTTTTGATTGATATAATGGTTCAGAAATCAGAGATTTTAAGTCTCTCGTTTTTAATTTCTTTATTCTGAACATGAGTATGTGCACTGCATGCACGTGTTTCGACTTTTGTTAGAAAAAAGATTGAGATTCATAGATGTCAAATAATGAAATCATTATTTGTTTAGATCACTAATCAAACATTACAGCGGCCATGATGGCGATGCAACTAAGCCATGACTATGGGATGTTTTGATTTGATCTTATAAATTCAACTGATTTTTCCTACCAAAACAAATACCTCATGGCCTTGCCAGGCTGGACATAAAAGTAAAGCTTCACAAGCTTGTGCCATATTGGGCTGCTTCATTCCTACCCTTTTTTGAAGTCTGAACTCCAACTTATTTTGCTGTCGTTTTCGTTTCCAAGGCATGAATTCCATGTAGTCTTTTATCACCTTATTTTTCTCAGTTGCACTACAAAACAGTCCAGCAAATATAGTTAGAATCAAGTAACCGTCCAAGCTATATATGGTCAATTTCTGTTATCCCATAACGAAGAAGAAAGCCTTACATCTTTTTCACCTGGACTTTTGTTGCACATCCAAAGGGTTTATCAATATTTCATTTTTATGCATGTACCTCATCATTCTCGACTCTGCAGATTATGCACATCAGCCCTTATTCCACAGCATTTTAATTGTACATGCACTTTATCTGCTGACCCCATGTAGTTGGGAAAAGGCTTAGATGAGTTGAGTTGACATGCACTTTATCTATTTAATCTCTACAAGCTATGCCTTTTTTCGCAACAATTTGATTGATATTATGATTAATGTTGTATATCTTGCTTTAAGATATTTTCATGCATCTTCCAACAATCATGATGGACCCTGTAAGTGATTCTCAGTTCATCCATCCAGCTCTGGTCCATGAGATGTATTCTTCTATCTCTATTAGTTTGTCTAATGACTAGCAGCAGTTATTATGATTTTATAATTCTGACTATCCAAAAATTTCATATATGGAATTGAATGCACACTAACCCATGATGGGCACTCATGGCTACTGGAAACTTGATACATATGACTCTGATTTCGTTGTTGTTGTTTTTTTTTTTGTAAGTTTATCTAGAGTGAGCCAAAGGTGGCATCCACATTTCCTCAGTCTTCCTACTAGCCTTATTGCTCTCTCTCTCTCTCTCTCTCTCTCTCTCTCTCTCTCTCTCTCTCTCACCCACCCCCACACGCATACTCATGTTATTGCATAAGCATGAAAATAGCCTCTGCAATTGATCTTCTTTGGGGTACTTGTAGATTTTCAATTTGTTCCATTTTCTTGTCATAGCTACATAGCCTTGGGCTTATGTTGCATAGCATCATATTTGAAAACTTCTTCATTTCTTGAAATCATGGTTATTTTCTGTTTTTTGATAACAAGATCTGTGTTTTTTATGCATGTCGATGTTGGTATGCCAATGGAGTTCTTCATTTTATTCTTTAATATAGTTGTTAGATCCGATTGTTCCCCCCTTTTCTAAAGGTTGTAGTCTAAGGCGATTTTCCTTGGTGTTTAGTAGATAGGAAAGCTATGCGGTATAATGAATCTAATGTGTCTTTGGTTAGGAAGACAAATGTCTTCTTGCTGGTTTTGATCTTAATCTAGTTTTTGAACATCTCTATTGAAAAATCTGAACCAGAATTCCGACGACCGATGTCAAGTTTGGCCGCCATGCTCTCCGACGACATCTGGGAGAACATCTTCTCCTTTCTCACCGCCAACTCCGACCGCAATGCCGTCTCCCTCGTCTGCCGCGATTGGTTCCAGATCGATCGCCGCTCCCGCCGCAGGATCTTGATCGTGAACTGCGACGCCGTCAAACCTGCTGCCATTGTCGACCGATTCATGGGTGTCCAGGCCATCTACATCAGGGGCAGTCCTTGGTACGAAGAGTCCCCCATCCCTACAGACTGGGGCTGCAGGGCCGAGTCTTGGGTCGCCGCCATGGCCACACGGTGGCCTCAGCTTGAGGAGGTCCGCCTCAAGAGGATGGTCGTCAACGACGACTGCCTCAAGCTCATATCTGAGGCTTTCAAGAAGCTCAACGTACTCATTCTGCATACGTGCGAAGGAGTAACGAACAAAGGCCTCGCTGCCATCGCCGCCAATTGCAGGTATATATACACACACCATATACTCCCAAAATCTTTTATAGAGGAAAATTATGAGATCATTTTCGTTCTTGCAGAAATCTATGGAGCTAGACTTCCCATTCACCTTTATAGAGGAAAATGTGCGAACTGGCTTAGCTATTTTCCCGAATCTTTCACGTCTTTGGTAAGATTGGACCTTACAAAAAGCTTGAATGCAGAGATTATCCCTGTCGTTGAGTGCCTGGTGAGCAGATGCACAAACATCCAAATTCTTAGGATCCTTGACCCTCTGCCTCTTCATAGTCTTGTCAATCTTGTAAACAGTGCGCCTCAGCTTATTGTACTTGAAACTCATCTGCTTGATGTCAGCACAATGCTGCTCTTGGAGATTTTTTGGTTGCTGCTATTGAATACGATGAACCTGACTATGATCCAAAGCTCTTTTCCAATCTTCAATTAGCGTTTGCAAGATGCGAACGAATGAGGAGTCTGTATCTTTTTAAAACGGTAACTGAAGAATATCTTCCCGCAATCTACTCAGTCTGCAGTGGCCTTACATCTCTGAATCTATATTCCTGTAAAATTACAAGACGTGACCTCCTCATCCAACTAGTCAGCCGGTGCAAGAATCTGCAGCGACTACAGGTACCATCCATATTATATTACAAAATGCATTTTATTTTCGTACTCCTTTCCTTTGATTATCCTTAATTAATTAACATTGCTAGATAATTGCTTGCATAGAATATCATCGGTTGCCATAGGATGACCTTTTTATTTTTTATTTTTGTCGTTTTCCTCATTTGGATGCTGATTAACTCAGCAAAGTTCTGATCATCGCCTTTTAGCATCATTTATGTTCTATTTATTCGTTTGTCTAGTTAATCTCTGTTCATTTTTTTATATATACACTAATTATGCGAGGATATCAACTTTTAGGTAGAATCTTACCTCGGGAATGATGGACTAGAGACTGTGGCATCATCTTGTAAGCTGCTTCAAGAACTGCATGTCTTATGTCCTTCTTTCAGGCTCTTGCACTGGGAGGAGGACTATTCCTTCACTGAACATGGCCTCGTTACCGTCTCTGTGGGATGCCCAATGCTCCGGTATGTCGATTATGGGTGCAATCAAATGACCAATGCTGCTCTCGTCGCTGTTGCCCAGAACCTTCCCAATCTTACGTGCTTCCACCTGAGTGTTTGGATCCCAGGGCGCATGATTATGAGACTCAAGAGCCATTCGATAAAGGCTTTAGTGCCATTGTAGAATCTTGCAAGGATCTCAGGCGTTTGTACCTCAGGGGTTCCCTCACCGATGATGCATTCGGATCTATTGGGGCAAATGCAAATCGCCTTGAGAAGCTCTCAATTGCATCTACTGGACAAAGTACTGTTGGTCTCCACTACATTCTTTCAGGCTGCAAGAGCTTACGGAAGCTGCATATCTTGAAATGTCCATTCGGAGAATATGCTTTGCTGTTCAATGCTGCTAAATTGAACAGTATGCAGTCTTTGGATGGTGTCGTGCTCCGTGAGCTTGAGAGCATGTCGGTTTCTGGCCCAGGTGATGCCAAGGCTTAATGTGGAGGTTTTCGATGAAATTGAAGGGAGTACATTAGATGCGCAGCCGGATGATTTCCTTGTGGAGAGCCTCTATGTTTACAAGTCTCTTGCAGGTCGGATATCTAACAGTCCACCTAGCGTCTGGACAGTGAGTGGTGCTGTGAGACAATGAAGTACTGATTCCTACCTCTGTTTTTTCATCCACTTGATTACTCTTACTAGTTCTTTGTAGCCATCCCGTTTGCATCTGATTCCTACCTCTGTTTTTTCATCCACTTGATTACTCTTACTAGTTCTTTGTAGCCATCCCGTTTGCATATATTCATAAGATCAAAGTTGAAAGTTTCGAATCCGAATACTCAATGCCCAACCTCTTTCTGCGTATAAAACCTTAAGTTATAAATTTGTTTTTAAGAAAACACTGTTTAGTTTGCAGGCCTCCACGAACCTATCAGAACAAAACCAACTACAATTAAGGGCTAGTTTGGAAGCAGAATACTCGGGAATATTTGTTTTTTAAACACGATAGGCACAGCCAGTACTGGATCAGTAAGGGTTTAATTAAGCAAGGAAAACATGAAATTAATGTCTTAAATTAGCGAATAGTGATGGCACCTAAAGGACCACCCAACTCCATTTATCTATCCTCTCCATTTATCTATCCACTCTGATAAAATTGTGTAGGATGGGCAGCCCCACAACCACCAAGAATAGCTTGTTTAGTTTGGGAGAACTTCCAAAGTTAACACAGAATTAACGCCTTTTCCAGTGTGCGATCGCTTCCAAACTAGATCTAAATTAGCGAATAGTGACTTGTATGTGCACCTAAGTTAGACAATGGCCCAACAAATCTCCGTAAAACTAGTTTTATCGCACTAGAAGGAAGGAAGAGAAATATAAAAACTAAAACGATTTGTCTTTCTATATCCCAAGAAGGACTCCCATGTTGATGGCGAAGAAGAACCAGTTGAAGGAGTACTTCTTGAGGGCCTCGTTCTTGTCGGCTTCATCGAACTGGTCGGCTCCGAAAGAGGAGACGCATGGCTTGATGCCCCCAGTCCCCAGAGCGATAAGCGCCAGTGCTGTGTAGAGGAATGCAGTCTGTTTGGTGGTCGCCGACTCGCACACGCTGCCCGGCTTGCACGCGGAGGTGGTGGGCGGAGACTGTCGATGGATGCCGCGAGCGTCAGCAGTACCATCCCCTGAGACAACAGGATGGTAAATGGGCAAAATTGTTAATCTTTTTGATCGATTTCATGCAGTAATAATCTTCCTCACGATATGAAAAGCTGGATAAATATATGAAGTTATAGCGGAAAAAAAAAAGGAAAAGAATCTATCTTGATTTTTTATCTCTCAAGCTAACGTACCTAGCTAAATATTTACAAGATTTTGAGGAAACGAAAAAGTTATGGTTAAAACACTTTTTTTTTGAAAATGTTTTATAAAATTAAAAGCATAGATTAAAGAATCGGGATGAGAACCCTTGCGTTTATAAGAACAAAGCATATTCTCTCTTAAGAAAAGTGGAGAATTTATTCTTTTCTTACTCAGCTTTTCAGAATGGTCGCACATAACTATCCCTTAAGCTTGTTTCTCTTAGCTAGCTATTTTGCACCATTTTTAACCAAGAATTCTTCATATCAAAATTTTGGGAAGAACATGCCCTGATGCTGATGATCTAGCTTGGCAGTGCATTGGGCTGGCAGCAGGTGGTAGTTGCTGCCAGTGCACCAGCGTAGCAGCTGTTCGGCTTGGGGCTGGTGTTCATCGTGACCCAAGTGTCTGGCTCTTAATTCTGGACTCGGACAAAAACTTGGAAGCTAATCTGTTCGGTCTTTGTTGAGAGAGAGATAGTTCAGAGCAATTCCGGCCACCGGCAAATAAAATTAGCAATTCATTAAATTTTTTTAAAACATAATAATAAGTCTTGACAATACAAAACTCATCCAAGTATATAATTATAGCTATGTGTTGATTTCACAAACTAAACCAACTTGCATATCTTTTTTAATGCATGCATATAAATAACCATTATAAAAAAATGGATGACTAATTATGAGGTTATAATAGGCTGTAAATGTTGATCAGGTTAGCTGGCCGGCAACCATCCGCGTCGCGCATCTGGACTCGCCACCGGCTCTGGCATGCCATAACTGAGATTAAAATTCACAGCAGCCTTTATTACATTTAACAGAACTTTTTTTTTAAATGTAATTTTAAATACTTTCAGTTGTTAAGAATGTTATAAAATGAGTAGCATTTTGTGATAAATGCTACTGCTACTTTATTATTTTACGGCATTATTTAAGTAATATTTTAAAAATATTAGGCAATAATATTTTGTCTGCATTTATACTAAATTATTAAAAAAATCATAAATATTATTTTAGTTACATTTTTATAGAAAATTAAAAATAGTAATTTGTTCTGCATTCATGATAAATTATTAAAAATTATAAAAAATACATATCACACCGCTAACCCGTGGGCTGGACACTGGCTATCAACAACTCAAAGATATAATCCTAGAACTTATGTAAAGCTTAAAATTTTACAATTAATCAATTTAGTTGTAATATTAAATTTATTTAGAATTTAAAAATTGTCTAACATAAATTATTACAACATGATTTCAGTTATTAAAGCTAATTTTATTACTATGGTGCTAATAAAAAAAAATCTAAATTGTCTATTATTATGCACGTCTGCTACCATCTTGAATTACTTGCATCTCTTTGAGTTACAAGGAGCATTGAGTTGAAGCATAACAGTTAAAACATTTATTTTAGTAAATTTTGTATCTTATTGATGATTTCTTTCAGATTTTATAGATTTCTAATTGTGAATATATGTGCAAGCTTTGATATTAATCACTTTTATCTTAAGGATTGAAAAACTTTTATTAAAAGATTATGTTCTTTGTTAGCCTATTTGATGCAGATGTATACATAGAACGAAATTTTATTTTTATTTATTTTTATTTTATTAAGAAAATAATAATAATAATAATAATAATATATTATATTATTAATTATTATTTCATGATCCAAAACTAATTCCTTTTTTTTCATCCCTTGTTTGTCCTTCATTTTGATCAACGCGCCAAGCTGCATGCCACCTCCTCTGAAATGGTTGAATCAAAGACACAGAGAGAGAGAGAGAGAGGAACGTTAACTTTCAAAATAGTGAAATACCCAAACTCTGTCATGGCGCCGGAACGCATCACAGCAGTGAGACGTCGTGGGAGGAGGAGGCGGCTCCAGCCGACTCAAGCATCCAGGGAGACCACACGAATGTTTGACCTGGTCAACCAGGTCTACGGTCAACATTCTTGATATCTGATACACATATCACCACCTTTTCATTTTCTTTTTTTGGATTCTTTCTGCCATGGGAACTACTACTGTAACTCATCAAGTTGCAGCCAAGGAGAAGAACGAATGCAGATGGTAATGCATATGCTTCACTATGACATAGTGGTGATACAATTTTCCTTATTTTCTATTATTGAATCCAGTACTATTCAATAATGCCCATGGACCTTCCACATTAGCAGCAGGTCATTGAGAAGGAGATCTAGTAATTTGAATGCTGAACTTTTGTGAACCTACTGAGGAATTTTTTGAAATAGAGGATATAATTGCTTGCTACTTCATCTGCCATTATGAACCCTGAAAGGGTTGAACTGAGGAAGAGAAGAGCTCATCAAAAGGGGATCAGAACCAAGATTGAAGAAGATCATCACTTGGAAGGACTGTGCGGAGGGCAGCAGAGAAGGTCAGTTCTCTCACCAGGAAGTACCAAATATCAAAATGAGAGGACACAAATAAGTGGTTAGAAGAGATGGTCAACCAGCTGGCACTGGCAACTCCTTAATCGTCATGCTAAAAAATGGGTCCAAGCTTTTAAGGAGATTGTGTCAAGATCGACTTGTGCGATATCCTTTCAATTGATGAATGCTAGTTTTTGCATTTTTCTTGTGCAAGTAATCTATTTATGCTTTTCTAGTGGGAAATTTGTTTATACTTATATTCTTATTGGACGTCATGCATGTTACCCCTCTTTTTAAAAAAAAATTCAATTCCTCATAGAGACGCTTAAATATCAAAGTTTATGGCACCTGTTATTTGACTTGAGGAAAAGGCTGGGACATTACTGTTTTAAATCGTGGACGTCCACTCGCATTATCTGAGTCAGGGGATAATTTGAGATTACATTTCTTCTTTTATTACTACAGTATTAGACTTGTTGGGGGGGGGGGGGGGGGAGTCTTGGCAAGTATATATATATTTGTGTGATTTGAAAATGGACGCACTGCATGACTGGATCTTAGTTTAAAAACTGGGCCACGCTTGAGTAGTACTAACAATGCCTACATGAGATGGCCTACCTTCAATTTTTAGGTGAAAAAACTTGCTGCATCATCCTTCAGAGCAGCAAGCTGTCGCGCAAATTAGTTACTCGTGCATCCAGGCGCATATACGATGCGCGATTATAAGGCTCATTGAGCCACCGCTTGCGCGTTGATACGCATGGGCGATCAATTCGTACGATGCCTTCGGTGCAGTAAAACTTTTTCTTTTTAAGTTCTATCAAAGTGGAGTCACTGAGTCGAACGCGAATCAAAATGAAATCCATGCAGGTGTAGTGATCAAACTTGTAATTAGCCTTTTAAACAAGCCTGCAGCACTACAGGAAAAAATTAAGAAAAAAGCTTGCAGGATTGACTGAAGCACCCACTAAATAACTGGATTCCAACGTCGGAGCCACAGAAGCCCAGACCCCCATTGCTTGTTCAAACCTGACGGATCGAGAGAAATGTTCGACGAAAGTCCAATGATTTTTCGAAGCGGAGGTTACCTCATAAATTAAACGTAGAAATAATTTTATGGACGGCCAACGTTAGGAAAGTTCTTTTTTTAAAAAAAATAATTTTCTTTACCACATAAGTCCCATAATAGTTACTCGATCCTAACTTTTTCTCTAGCTATTTCGCCGGCGCTCTCTTTCTTTTTCACTCTGAAAATATTTGAGGGCAGTCGTCTTAAATTCAAAACCAATCGAGGGAATGGACATTATGAAATGAATAGGCCACCGATATATGATTGGCATACATAAATCCACGCTCGTATGGTCAAAAGTGCTTCCTCTTTTCGACTTTGTTGCGTTGGCTCCAAAGGTTCATGTCTTTTAGATGGAGAGACCTTGTGCATCCTGCTACGTGCTACACAGATGGAGCCTGAGCACTAAAACCGGCTGCCTTGGAGGAGATTTCCATGGTATGCTATTCTATAAAATAAAGGCATGAGAAGAAAATATTTTTGTATATCATTTTTTATGTATAAAAGCGTGCATTAAACGCGCATTGATCGTGCATCCGTGTAAGCACTCATGTCATGACCCATTAGATCGCGGTATATTTCATATGTGCGCTCGTATAGATGTAAAATCAAATGCGTATGTTGGATATATGCCTTTATATACACAAACTTTTTCTCATCATTAGATGGTCTTCGGCTAGCCGGGAGTCTATTAACTTGCTGTCTTTGAAAGGACCTTGACGGTAAAGTGTTTTAAATGTTGGCATCCATCTTCCAGTCTGCCATACTTTAGAAGTTGCCTCATAGCATTTCAATTAATTTCTCTTGAATCATATCCCTTAACGGCAGAAGGTGATTTGAAATGCGACGCCGGTGGATTAGATGCACGGTCCTTTGATCAATAAAACCAATCTTTGCCGCTAAGATAATAACAGTAATATTTAAAATAAAAAAAAAATTAGCACTAAATATTAAAAGCCTCGACAGTACCATTATAATATCACTACCTTTATAGTACGTACAAATCAAAGTTTAAAATCTTAATTTTTAGGTATTATAGTAGCTTTTTATTATTTTATATCTATTCTCTCTCTCTCTCTCTCTCTCTATATATATATATATATATATATAAGGGTTGAATTTATTTATATGAGTATTGATGTAGCTAATCATTATCAGGCCGTACGATAACATACCGCAAACTTTCGAACAATTCCTGCCAGCCTAGAGCTCGACTTGGGCCCTGAATTCGGCTTGGCCCCGACCTCGGCCTCGGATTCGGCTTGGCCCCGGATTCGACTCGACCTTCGACTCGACCTCCACCTCGGCCTCGGCTTGGCCCTGACCTCGGCCTCGGATTCGGCTTGGCCTCGGCTTCGGCCTCGGATTCGACTCGGCCTCCGCCTCGGCCTTGGCTCGGCCTCGGCTTGGCCCCGACCTCGGCCTCGGATTTGGCTTGGCCTCGGCTTCGGCCCCGGATTCGACTCGGCCTCGCCTCGGCCTTGGCTCGGCCTCGGCTTGGCCCCGACCTCGGCCTCGGATTCGGCTCGGCCTCGGCTTCACGACTAAAATCGGGTAGTTACCTGCATGCGCAACGATCGCTGGTATTTACGGCACTCGCCCAACAAGGACATAACCATGTGCTGTTCCCAGAGCCTATCCTAACAGGAGGGATTCGACGGTTTCAACAGAGCGAGAGAACAGGAACCTCCCAGACAGGTATAAAAGGAAAACCCCGAGCTCATGGCAGGGGATTCTGATTCTTCTCCCTAGACAAGTAAATTGAAGACTTACCTGTTCCACAAGCCCACTAACTTATTATCACCTGTGGCTACCCCCCTCGTCGGCTTCACTGGAAATGTTGTCAAGGTGGAGGGCGAGATTACCCTGCCAGTCACGGCGGGATCACCACCCCATCAAAGCACAGTCTTGATGAGGTTTCTGGTGGCCAGGGTCCTATTAGCCTACAACGCTATTCTCAGTCGCCTGATTTGAACCTCTTGGATGCAATCATCTCCACCGGGCGTCGGTTGGTGAGGTTTCCAACCCATCAAGGAGTCGGAGAGATGATTGGAGAACAGAATCCCGCACAATTATGTTATCACATGGCTCCTAGCCCCCAAGAAATGGCGGCTCCCTCTACCCTGGTGTTATTTGATCCTAGGGAATCTGAAAGAAGAGGAGAATCAGCAGAACGATTATTGTCTTCCCCATTGGGAGATGACCCCACCAAGACTGTGCAAATTGGTGAGCTTCTCCCTTTAGAAATAAAAAATAAACTTCTCACCTTTTTACGGCTAATTCAACATCTTTGCATGGTCTGCTTCGGACATGCCTGGGATTCCCCCGGAGGTGATAACCCACAAGCTCAAATTGACACAAAGTGCTGACCTGTCCGACAAAAGAAGAGAAACTTCACCCCCGAGCGGAAAAAGGCCATAGATGAGGAAGTTAACAAACTTTTAGTTGCCGGCCACATCAGGGAAGCCTAATACCCAAATTGGTTGGCGAATGTGGTTATGGTCCAGGGGCAAGCGGAAGCTGGCGAATCTGCATCAACTTCACTGATCTTAATAAAGCGTGTCCTAAGGACAGCTTTCCTCTGCCGCGAATCGACCAACTGGTGGATTCTACCTCCGGATATAACTTTTGAGTTTTATGGACGCCTTCTCCGGCTACAACCAGATAAAGATGGATCCGGCGGATGAGAAAATACTTCTTTTATTACCGATAAGGGCATCTACTGCTATAAAGTGATGCCCTTTGGACTAAAGAATGTCGAAGCTACTTATCAAAGATTGATGAATAAGGTCTTCAAAGACCAGATTGGACGTAACATGGAGGTGTATGTGGATGACATGTTGACCAAGAGATCCACATCGCCAATCATGTCACCGACTTGAAAGAAACTTTTGCCAATCTCCGGAGTCATCAATTAAGCTCAAACCTCGTAAATGCGCCTTTGGTGTCACTACGGGGAAATTTCTGGCTTCTTAGTCACCCAACGAGGAATCGAGGCAAATCCAAAATGATCCAGGCTATCCTCGAGATGCGGCCGCCCATCAACAAGGAGGTCCAACGACTTACTGGAAGAATAGCTGCTCTGAGCCGATTCTTATCCAGATTAGCGGAGAGGTGTTTGTTTACCTTTCTTCTTCAAAGCCCTACGGAAAGTTAACAGTTTTGAGTGGATGGATAGCTACCAACGGGCCTTGGAGGAGTTAAAAGAATTTTTGTCTACCCCCACTACTATCCAAACCTGAAGAAGGAGAGCAGCTCTTTGTCTATCTAGCTGCTACCCCGGAGGCGGTTAGCTCTGTTTAGGGCTGTAAACGAACCAAGCCGCTCACAAGCTATTCGGTCTCGGTTCGGAAAAAAGCTCGTTCGGAATCGTTCGTGAAGGTAAACGAGCCGAGCTCGAGCTCAATTTCGAGCTCAAAAAATTAACGAGCCGAGCTCGAGCTTAATAAAGTTTGATTCGTTAGCTCGCGAACATGTTCGTATAGAGGCTCGCGAACATGTTCGTTTAAGGCTCGGTTATATATTATAACTGTTAACTTAATAATAATACCATTAAATGTTCATGGACTAAGTTGTTATGGTGTTTTTTGTTGTCATATATACTAGTTGTTATTTATGTATCATTAGTTATACTTTTGAGTGAATGCATTAGTTTCTACAGGTTAACTTTTGAAACTAAAGTATGCTTAACGAGCTTGATTACAGGCTTAACAAGCTCGAGCTCGAATAAAGCTCGTCAAACATGCTAAACAAGTAATTAACGAATCGAGCTCGAGCCGCTCGCGAGCTTGGTAACTTTAGTTCGAACCGAGCTCGAGCTTCATTATCAAAGCTCGAACTGAATTCGAGCCGAGCTCGAGCCTACTAAAAAACTGATGAACCGAGCTTGAGCTTGTCATTATTCGGTTCGGCTCAGTTCGTTTACAGCCCTAGCTCTGTTCTAGTTCGGCTTGATCAGGATGGGGCACAAAAGCCTATCTACTATACCAGTAAAGTGTCCATGATGCGGAGATCCAGTACTCTCAGATAGAGAAGATTATTTTTGCCCTGGTCGTCTCTGCACAGCACCTCCGACCATACTTCCAAGCACACCCGATAGCGGTGCTCACAGACCAGCCCCTCAAGTCTATTTTGGCTCGACCTGATACTTTCGGTCGCCTGGCAAAGTAGGCTGTCAAACTGGGAGAGTTCGATTTGTCATTTCAAGCTCGCCCGGCCCTTAAGTCCCAAGTGTTAGCAGATTTTTTGGTGGAATGCACTTGGACCGACGAGCGGGACAATAATGCCCCTGAGAAGTGTCCTGTGGCCAAGGATGACTTGTCGGAGGCCTGGATCCTTCATGTGGATGGTGCCTCTAATTCCCAGGGAAGTGGAGCGGGTCTTATCTTAGCAAATCCAGAGGGAGTTACCTTTGGGTACGCCCTTCGCTTCCTTTTCAAGGCCACCAACAATCAAGCTGAGTATAAAGCCCTATTGGCAGGGATCAAATTTGCCCGTGGGCTAGGAGTAAAGCATCTTCGAGCCTTTACTGATTTCCAGCTAGTCTTCGGGCATATTACGGGAGAGTTCGAGGCCCGTGACCCTACTTTGTCGCGATATTTGGACAAGGTTAGGGCGTTGATTTCTTCATTGGCCTATTTTACCATCAGTTACATTCCTAGAGGGGAGAATGCAAGAGCTGACGCACTGTCAAAGTTGGCTACTTCGGCGGATGAAGGCCTGGAAAGAGAATACGTCGAGCATCTGAAGAACCCAAGTATTGATTCCATTGAAGAAATTATGCCAATTGTGCAGGAGCCAACCTGGATGGATGCTTACGTCCGCTACCTCACTAGCGGTGCTCTTCCTTCCGACCCAACAGAAGCTAGGCTACTAAAGAAGAGAGCAACCAAGTTTGTATTGCTAGAAGGCCGTTTGTATAGGAAATCTTTCTCTCATCCTCTCCTCAAATGTATGGATCCAACGGATGTTGATTATATTCTTAGAGAAATTCATGAAGGAATATGCGGGAGTCACATGGGGGGCAGGTCTCTAGCATATAAGGCTCTTCGGCAAGGATATTATTGGCTCACGATGCGCCAGGATGCCGCCGAGCTGGTTCGAAGGTGCGATAGCTGCCAACGACATTCTAGTATTCAGCGATAGCCGGCTTCACTATTAAACCCACTGTCGGCTCCCTGGCCTTTTGCTAAGTGGGGGATGGACATACTTGGGCCTTTTCCCCAAGCTGTAGGGCAAAGGAAGTTCTTATTAGTGTCCATTGATTATTTCACTAAATGGGTCGAGGTCGAGGCGTTGGCTAAAATCACTGAGGCCAAGACAAGGGCATTCTTTTGGAAGTCTATCATTTGCCGATTCGGCTTGCCCCATACTTTGATTACCGATAACGGCCATCAGTTCGACAACTCATCATTCCAGACCTTCTGTGCTGAGCTCGGCATTTGTCACTGATTCACTTCTGTTGGGCATCCTTAATCTAATGGAGAGGCGGAGGTCATGAACCGTACTATCCTTCGGGGACTCCGTACTCGGTTGGATGAATCCAAGGGCAGATGGGTGGAAGAACTTTCAAGTGATATATTCATTTTGATCCATGCTAAATAGTTCATATTTATGCACCAAAATATTAATCTTAGATTCCTTAACTTGGTTGGTACCCTCATAAGTAACTTCCAACATATCCCATATCTCCTTGGCTAAGATGCAAGTGGATATTCTATTGAATTCATTTGCGTCCAAAGAGCAGTATAGGACATTCATGGCCTTGGCATTGAGCTGAGCAATTTTCCTATCATTTTCATTCCAATGCCTTTCGGGCTTAGGAACAATGGATCCATCTATTAAGTGTGTGGAAGTGCTAGGACCATTGATAATGACACTCCATAACTCATAGTCTAAAGCTTGAATGAAAATCCTCATTCTAGCTTTCCAATATGAATAGTTTGTGCCACTAAACAAAGGTGGTCGGTTTGTGGATTGTCCTTCAGAAAAAGAAGAATCAGCTTGAGCTGCCATTTGGATCTTTAGCTCTTGATTGTTAGATCAAGCAGGGATGAGCACAAGCTCTAATACCAATTGTTGACCCAGATGGCAACCCAAAAGGGGGGTGAATTGGGTTCTTAAAAATTTTAAAATTAAATTCTATTTCAAGATGAATGTGCACAACGAATGAGTGGAGAGTGTGATGCTATGAATGTTGAGCACAATATAAAAATTAGAGTGAAAGAGATAAGAAATAAGCACAACAAACGCAAAGGATTTATAGTGGTTCGGTATTATCTACACCTACATCCACTCCCAAGCAACTCTTGGGCACGTATTATAATCACCTTGATTACAACATAGTTGTTTTACAAGATCACAACTCGAACTTGTTGTTTTACAATGGGATCACAACGAACCCAGCCGGTTTTCACAGGTTCACCAGCACACAACCTAACACAAGCTAATCTTAGCTTGCCCGAGGTCAACTACCTCACCTGATTCAATCCCCTGATTGAATCAGAAAACAAATGTATCAAATAATTGATTACAACAATATAAAAGCTCCTTAAATGAGCAGATAAACAATATAAATAAAAATAAAAATAGAAAAGCATGATTAGAAGATATTTGATGTTGAGTTTTTCTTCTTTTCCTCTTCTCTTCTGAATAATCTTTCTCAAGATTGAACTTAGGCTCTAGAAGAATGTTAGTACAAAGAAGGATGAAGAACTAGGGCTCTTGCTTTTCTTCTTCTAATTGATGGAAATCCTTCAGATTTGACTTTTGAATGCTTTTGGATTTCTCTTCTATCTCTTTCGCATAGTTAGGCTTTGAATCAGAGTTTTCTCTCTTTGATATTTCTCTATTTTCCTCTTTTTTCTTCCTTTGCTTTTGAATGGTCGGAATGCTCCTTTTATAATCTCTCTTAATCCATATTTTGATGCAAAGTAGCTATTGAAAGTACGTGGATGAGTTTAACACAAAAAAGGAAAAGATCCGTTAAAGAGTATAAGAAAAATATGACCGTTGGAGCCATTTTTGACAAATCTGAAAGTTGCCTTTGATAGATTAGTGTCGGCTCTAATCTGGCCTGGTGTCGGCTCTAAGTCGGGTTGCCAAAATAGAAAGAAAACATTCGTCGTGGAGTCAGCTCTAGAATTTTGTGGGGTCGACACAACTCAAGCTGAAGTCGGCTCTAATTTTCTTAGGGTCGACTCAAGCAGTGTTTCAAAAAATATAGTCTCTATTCTCAGGTTAGAGTCGGCTCTAACTCTGCTAGAGTTGGCTCTAGAATCTAAAGCAGAAAGATAGTTCACTATAACTCAGGTTAAAGTCGGCTCTAATTTTCTGGAGTCGGCTCTAAACGGTGCCGAATGTGCCAAATAGTTTCGATATGCTCCAGAGTCGGCTCTAATACTTCTGAGTCGGCTCTAAAATCTGAACTTTGACATATGCCACTAAAAATTGATCCAAGCTCATTTTTGTACGAATTATGAATACTTAATCATTCTAAATTCTTGAAACACTTGTCAACCATACTGCTAGTAGTAGTCATCAGAAAAAATATCCTGAAGATGAACCCAGACGCAGTAAGAGACCAAAAGTTACAAAGTCCTTTGGTTCTGATTATGTAACTTATATGTTACAAGATGAACCTCAGACATTCAAAGAGGCAATGTCTAATCCAGAAGCACCCTTTTGGAAAGAAGCTATTAATAGTGAAATTGAGTCCATCATGCACAATCATACCTGGGAGTTGGTAGACTTATCATCTGGTATGAAACCTTTAGGGTGCAAATGGATTTTTTTTAAAAAAAGCTAAAGGTTGATGTATCAATTGACAAGTATAAAGCCATATTAGCGGCTAAGGGCTTCAAAAAAAAGAATATACTTCTTTGATACCTATTCATCAATAAGTAGAATAACATCTATAAGAATGTTAATCGCTTTTGCAGCCATTAACAATCTTGAAATTCATTAAATGTATGTTAAAACTGCTTTTCTAAATGTGAATTAGATAAAGAAATATACATGAACAACCTGAGGGATTTGTTATTCCTGGACAAGAAAAGAAGGTGTGTAAACTTATGTAATCCTTATATGGATTAAAACAAGCACCTAAATAATGGCATATAAAATTTGATAATGTCATATTATCAAATGTACTCAAAATAAATAAATGTAAAAATGTATATATGCCAAAACCCTGCCTGAAAGGTATGTCATAATATGCGTATATGTAGATGACCTGTTAATCATTGGTAGTAATACTAAAATGATTAAACAGACAAAGAAAATGTTGATCAAATATTTTGATATGAAAAATATGGGTATTACAGATGTTATACTAGGGATTCAAATCACTAGAACATTTAAAGAAATAATATTATCTCAATCTCATTATATTGAGATAATATTAAATAAGTTTTAAAAGTATGATACTAGCCCGATAAAAATACCTGTAGATGTTAATCCACATTTAGCTAGGTATACTGGAGAACCCATATCTCAGTTGAAATATTCACATAAAATTAGCATTTTAATGTATGTCATGAATTGCACTCGTCCTGACATAGCATATGATGTCAATAACTTGAGCAGATTCACAAGTAATCCAGGTCCAAATAATTGGACATCTCTAATAAGGGTATTAAGATATCTGCGACATACCCTATGTTATGGATTACATTATTCAAGATATACAGCTGTACTAGAAGGATACAGTGATGCAAATTGAATATCTAACACAGAAGATACAAAATTCACAAGTGGATATGTATTCACCTTAGGAGGAGGTGCTGTGACATGAAAATCTTCTAAGCAAACATATAGCTCGATCTACTATAAAATTTGAGTTTATTGCTTTAGAAAAAGCTGCTGAAGAAGCAGAATGGCTTCAAAACCTTTTAAAAGATATTCCATGTTAGTCAAAGCCTGTGTCTGCAATATGCATACATTGTGATAGTCAATCGGCAATTTTCAGAGCTCAGAATAAATGTATAATTGTAAGTCTAGACATATACATCGTAGATATAATATCATTTAAGCAGTTACTTAAATTGATATAATTTTTATTGATTATATTCAGTCAAAGAAAAGCCCAACGAATCCATTAACAAAGGGGTTACTAAGAGATAAGTAAGCTGTTTATCGAGGGGAATGGGTTTAAAACCTATAACTGAAAAATCTTCATAGTGGATATCCAACCTAGCTGATTGGAGATCCCAAATCTAGTTTCAAAAGGGACAACTAAATTATGAAGAGACTTGCATATCACTAAGGATATCCAATCCTACTCATTCTTATGATAATTGGTGCTAAATGCTAACGACACTAGGATAAGCATTGCTTTTAATGATTCCTATGACCTAAAAACCATGTGGGGTATAGCAGGATACTCTTAATAAGAATCACCTATGTGAGTGTGAACTGGGCCGATTCTATAAGAATTTTAAGGTTTAATTCTCTGAAGCACTCATGAAACCAGGAGATGTTCGGGGCCAAAATGAACACAACCATGAGAACAAAAAGAATGCTCAAAAAGAAGTTGTGTGATTGTTATTGTTTTGGTTTACACAAAACACTAAAAGTTTAAGACATCATGTTCACTTTTTAGCAAGTAAACTCGATAACAACTCACTAAGGAAGGTTCAAAGCCACAAGCTACCTATTCCGATACAACTTCATCCCACTATACTCTCTTTAGTGTCTGCATATTTATTTGTATTAAAATCCTTTTATGTGAGGGTTTGCCTTTGCTGATCTTTGATGATCTTTGATCTAAGTCTAATTTCATTCATGTGAGGGATTATTGGGTAATGGGCTAAAATAGGCCTGGAATACCTAAATGGGCCTTGAAAGCCCATTACCTCCTTATGTGGGTGAATGAAAAATTGTGAAGACATTTAATCCCACATCGAAAAAATTAAGAAAGAAAAATTTATTATATAGAAACCTCTTCCTTGAAGCTTAAGTTCCTTAGGCTCACCATAAGTGAAGAGCTTGAGGGTGATGCTATGTATCACCCCCGCATATGCGAAGGGCGCAATGGATGCTTTGTAGGTGTACTTTACACTTCGCTTCAAATTTTTTCTTGATCATAAGGATCCGATGGTGGAAACTAATTGGACGGTGGAAACTAATTGGATTAAGATAAGGGGCTAAGATCAATTGATCGTTGATCATCAGATTAAGATCAAATTGATCATTGATCAATCACATGAAGGGTCAAGATGCGGTGATTAAATCACTATTGCGATCGTGGTAGTGTCGATCCAATGGCTCACACCCATCGGCTGACCGATCAACTGTTAACCGTTGATGATAACCAAGATAAGGCATCGCTCCGATCAGACCGTTGTGATAAGTCAATGTTTCGATCATGAAAAGGCATATCAAAACCATGCAACCACTTATCTGATAACGTGATCATCAGATTACGATGGTAAAATGGCATATCGGGATATGGATTGACTTATCCGATCGGCTGATCATCATATCACGGGATGAATTGGTGTATCAAAGGCATCCTTTGATCAAATCCGATTAACCAATTCAAATCGGGTTAAACCCGAATGGTTGCTTCCAAAGGGCACCTAGAACCTATAAATAGGGCCTTAGACCCTTGCATTTCATTTAATCAAAATCGGATTCAATCCAAATTCGATTCAATCCAATCCAATTCGTTTCCTTTCCTCTTTTAGGCATTTGCATACTCTTCTTAGGGAAGTAAAGAATAGTGCATATAAAAAGAGAGAGAAGCATTCTCGATTCAATATTTTTGGTGAATTGTAGTGCTACTTTCATCAAAAGAAGACTGTTGTATCCTGAAAGACAATCGTCATACAGATGGTAAGCTCCGTTGCGGGACAAAATTATCTTAAGGACATAGAGTGTAACTCTAGACTCAGTCTTATCAATTGGTATCCACTATATGCGCCAACAATCTTAAGATAATTTTTTTGCTATCACGGAAGTGCTGCTGCAGATGGCTACAATGACGACATCCGTTCAAGCCGAGAAATCGAGAAGTTCTCCGGCACTGACTTCAAGAGATGGCAACAGAAGATGTTGTTCTACCTCACCACTCTGAATCTGTCAAAGTATTGAATGAAGATCCACCAGTCCTAAAGGAAGGGGAGACCGACAAGCAAGTGATTGCTACGGTGAAAGCATGGAAACATTCAGACTTTCTTTACAAGATACCTAATTGTAGTAGCATCAAGGCTCATCCATATATCCAATCAAGGTTCAAGTTGTTGAAACAATAATATGGTGCTATTTATGATATGTTGAATACATCAGGATTTGGATGGGATGATACAAGATCAAGATGTATGGGACAATTGGGCCAAGGTAAATGCACAACATAGTAATTAATTCTCC
Source organism: Calamus simplicifolius (assembly GCA_900491605.1). Taxonomy (NCBI): domain Eukaryota; kingdom Viridiplantae; phylum Streptophyta; class Magnoliopsida; order Arecales; family Arecaceae; genus Calamus; species Calamus simplicifolius. The sequence continues at coordinate 413,470 of UESW01004724.1, forward strand.
ATTCTTATTTACTTTTTGATGCTTTAGGTAAAGTTTATTTAATTTATATTGATTCATTATAATAAAGTCATCCTCAAGTATCTGGTCTTTGGAGCAAGCCATTCTTATATTTAGAGAAACTATCGATCATATTTGGAAAAGATCGTGCAATGGATCAGAGGACCGAAGATCCTGCAGATGCAATCAATGAAATCCTTACAAAAGCAATGAATAGTGAAGAGGATGTCCAGTTTATAAATCCTACCAAATTTGAGAGTAATAGCTCCATTCCCCAAACTCCTAGCGGTCATGTTCAACAAAGTGCTTCTTCGTCAAGATCAAGAAAAAGGAAGGCTTCCAATGAAGAAGTTGCTTTTACAAGCACTTTGATTGAAACTATAATCAATCTTGAAGTAATATGTCAAAGTTCAAGTACAGTTATTGATAAATTGGCATATTATTTTTAGTTTCTTGCAAATGATCAAGAGATGAAGAAAAAGGTTTATGAGGCAATAAAGGAGATCGAAGATTTGGGTTGCATGAGTCATTTGATGGTTAAAGTTGGATTAATAATTGCTTATAATAGTGCAAGTCTAACTTACTTCTTTTTACTAAAGGTTAAGAAAATATCATATTGGATGTCCTTGGTTTAAGTCCTAGTTAGGACATCTATGTTGCCAGTTGTGGTTGTATTGGATGCTGTGATTGTTTGGTTATTTATTATGATATTTTATCTAGTAAATGTTTGGCTAGCTAGTAGATACTTTTATTAGTAGTTTTGGATTTGTACATACCAACTTTTATGTCGTGTTGCTGTTTTAATAAACTACAAATACTATTTATTGAAATAGTTGAAAGTATTTTAAAATTTCAAAAAAATATTTATATTATATTACTATTCAAGTTGTTGAATTGTTCATATTACTTATTACTATTCAGTTTATTATTAGATTATATGTTACTAATTTCTATTATATATGATGCATATTTAGATTTAGATCCTATTTATTCTATTTTGTTATATATGGAGTGTCATTTTTTAATTTAAGGATCATAAAATTTAGGCATTATCATTTATAAATGCAAGTTTTTTTTCAAACCAAATATATAATAGTATATAAATTTTTAATAGATTTGATTTAGGAGTATTTTAAAAATTTGATGTTATATGATTGATAATCTGTTTGGCATACCAAACACAGTAATCAATATTACTGTAACATTACCTATGTATACCAAACACAATAATCAACATTACTAACAATCTATCCAGTGGTAATCTATCTTATAGGCAATCCATATTATCATTTAGGATTGCCTGGCGATGCATCAAATGCACCTAAGGCTTTAAGAGGTATATTACCATCATATAAGTTAGTTATCGTACCACAACAAAAATAAATAATGCATGATCACTTAGAGGTATATTTGGTATAAGATAATGGGCTCCACATCAGTGATCGTGCCATTTAATCGGTCTAATTTTTGAGAGGAAACATTGACACAATTGCAATGAAAGAAAGTTCTGTCGTCAAATATCCATATGCTAGCTTGGCCTTAACAAGGACATGTGATGCACAATGTAAATGAAGTTTGAAAAGTTTTTTTCACTAACAAGCAATAATGTTGCATTTATTTTATGCTAAAGTACTATGTACAAAGTAACAATTATTAGAATTATCTGTTAGTCACAAGAAATAGTTAGAAAATTTGAGATTGAAAATTCTTCTAGCCAACACCCTAGAGATGGGCATTGGATCGGGCCGCCCATGGCCCGGCCCAGCCTAGCACAAAGTGGGCTATGCCAGCTACAGTAACGGGCCATGGCTGGCAGGCTCGGATCGTGCTGGGTTCAGAAATTTTGGCCCACGAACCAAGCCCGGCATGACTCGGCTCGGCACTGGCTAAAAGGAAACTTTAAAATTAGCCTCCCTCATAAAATAGGAGGCAGCCAAAATGCACTTCGTCAATAAGATGTCATATATAATAAAAAAATAAAAACTAAACAAAAAATATCGAGAAAAGCTAAAATTTAACTTCCTATAAAGCCTCACCTCTCAATGAGAGGGTATCATTTAACAGGATTAATAACAATAAATAATATTTAGGCCTGGCATAAATATTGAATTCAAAGGAATACAAAAGTTTAAATTAAATTTAAAGTTGCCCATTATTTACATAATTGCTTATATTAAGCTGAAAAATTGAATATGAAAAATAACTCATTTGTAATTTTTCATCTTGAATCCTGAATCCATGCTTCCATGTCTCGCCTCAGCATAAACCAATCTTTCACAAGCCAAACAACCGTATTTATCCAAAATATTTGAAAGAATAGCCGACTGAATATGTAATCATGTTGGAGCGGCACATGCAATGATGAGTACATATAAAATACATCTAGAACCTATTTTCACTGTGAAGAATCATTTTGTAAATAAAGTTCAAAGATGAAGAGAAGAACGAAAGCAATGATAGAGTACTCTCATCTTATCCATTTTTCTTCATATTAAAGCATAAATATCATAAGAAATCAGTTCTTTTAGCATCAGATCACAATCCTTGAAGCCACTTAATGGCAGCAGCTAAGTTGGCTTCCCCTATGACCAAATTTGTTCGATCAACTGTTTCAGCCTTGTTGAAAAAATCCTGTAGACAACCTTGTCAAAAACTGTGGCCAATATTTCATTACTTTAAGTTTTTTTCCAGTGCTAAAATAATGCTTTCTGTTTACATGTCATCGTTGAAGTCAACTGCTAAATTTGAATCATCAATGATAATAGTCACAAGCCAAACATTATTTATAAAATATTTGAAATAAGAGTGAATATGTAATCATTTGGAGATGCATATGGTACATATAAATCAAGAACCTATCACTGTAAAAAAGACAACTGAAAGTGAAAGCATGAATGTACTCTCATCTTACCTTTTTCATATTAATTCGTTTTCCAGTTCTATAATCTCCTTGAAGCTTGCTGGCCAAAGTTGGCTCCATGACCAAACGTAACTGCTCAGCCAGTTCCTGAGACAACCTTGTTGTGGCCATTTATACCTTTTCCAGTCTAAAATTGCTTTCTGCACTGTCTCGTCAGCTATTTCTTCAATATCCATAGACTTCGATAATGCCTTATCATTCATAAGGTTATTAAGAGGCAAAATTTTCTCATCCATGTATGAGCTTTTGAATGAAACCATGTCCCCTAACAGGCTGTCCAAATTACTTTCCTCTCTTTCTTCCATTGAAGCATTGTTTTCCACTACTGCATCAAGCAGTTCCTCATCAACTTTCTGTCTCAGTATTGAAGCTTGGTGCGTTTCAGAATTCTCTTCCAGAACATCAGTTCTATCAACATCTTTTTTCTTGACATTATCTTCCTCTGTGGTGGACTTGCTTCCTTCAAACTTGCTTTTAATCTGATCGGAAGTTGCAGCTCCAAGTGCTTGAGTAGTGCTCTTTTCTGCCTCAGAAACATATCTATATTCATCTGCATTTTCATCAACAATATCATCGGGGGCCACAGATTGATCCTCTTGGGGATCAGCTGATACCTTGGCTCTTTCTTTCCATTCCTCCATGGCATCTCCTATACTTCTGTATGGATTTGTCTGAGTTCTTTGCATCGGTGTCGTATCAACCTGCAAAGTCTCAGTTTTTGGCTGATTATAAGATAATCTGGAACCAACAGTTGAGTCAGGCAAGGATACTTCCATTTTGGGCACCTCATTAAATGGTAAATTCCTCGAAGGAGCAATGCCAGTATTCATGTCGCTGCTATTTGCCCAGTGAATCTCTGGGTCTGTGTTTGAGTTTATATTATGAGGATCACCCAGTGGCTTGGTTGAACCAACTTGCTCTGCAGGATACTCAACGGACTCGATTTTATCCGACTCCAAAGTTTCTTGACTTGCATCCAAGTCCATGCCTGCATTCTCAGCATCCTCCCCTCCCTTAGTCTCACCATTTTCATCTACTTCTGAAGATTTCTCATCATTCATCCGATCAATGAGATTGGACTTTTCATCTTCATCCTTCATTTCCTTGTCAGACGCAGTAGGATCTGAATCGGTTCCATCCATCATGTCAGAACCTTGAGGTTCCTCCATGCTCACATCTTCCAAATTTTTCTCATCTTCATGAAGTTGAATTCCTGTCGGATCTTCAAAAGCATTACTCTTGTCCACATTCATATCATCAGCATTCTCATCGTCATCAGAAATAATAGGTTCCTTGTCCTCCTCGCTATGCTGGTCAGATTCATCATTATTGCCCATCTCTCCAGACTCTTCCACTCTTAGAGCATCATCATCTTTAGCTCTGAGTTCCCTACTACCAGAATCTGTTTCTTTGACAGATGGACCTGATTCATATTTATCAATAGAAGTATCAGGTTTACCATCTTCGTCCTTATCCCAGAGCTTCTCATCAACTACCTGTCTGTCATCACCAGTCCCTCCCATCTTAGAGTCCAAGTTTATTTCCTCCTCATCTTCAATATCATCTCCTGAGTCCTCACTGACACTGAATGTATCAGCAGCAAAATCATCATCCATCTCTATTCCTCTATCCTTTTTACTCGGAACTTTATCTGAGTTCTCTAGCCCATCTTGCTGAAAAACATAATAGAAAACAAGGAAGTTTTGAGATGAAATTTCTAGCGAAAAAGACACAAACAAGCTGTATTGCCAAGTATTACCTTTTCAGAAGATCCAAGGAGCTGAGATTCATTCTCTATCTGGTCACTCACATCATTTATACCTTCACCCTCTCCCATACCAGTTCCACTAGCATCTTGTGTTCCATCACAAGCAGTAATCTCTGTCGGTTCTTCTACAGAACCAAATCCTTTAGAAAATAGTAAAGCAAAAATATGGGCAAGCACATGAGTCATTTCTGCTATCTGCAAGAGAGGAAGAGCACGTTGAGCAAATATTTATACAAAAACAGGGGAAGGCTGATGAATAAGGTCAGACATGCTTACTGTTTCATGTGCATCTAAAAACTCAGATAGGATGCCCTCACTGAAAGTTACAACAAGTCCCAGCAACACATGAAGATGCTTTAAATCTGTCTCTACCTGAGAGGACACCTCCGGTTTTCTATGTGCAGCACAGTTTACCAGTTTGCTCTGCAAAAGCCATTCACCCAGATAACGATCAAAGCAGAAACAAAGATGCCTTCAGACGACTAACAAAAATCATATAATACAGCACGAGATTTAACATGCCAAAAACTAGTGGAATATAGAGTTCAAGGATAGAAATATACCGCGGCTACAATTGTTTTACACAGTGCATTATATATAAGATTTAGATGTAGATTCATTATATATGATTTGAAAGGATGTTCCCACAAACTGATATTCTCAGCTGATAATTCTTGAACAAAATTATGGCCTACATGAAGCACATCTAGCTTTCCAAACACATCCTTCATCAGTTTATTTGTTTCTGCAAGAGAATCAGCATATACAGCTCCAAGCTCCATGACTTTAGAATTCTCTTCATTAGCTGATTGGCTTCTTGCCTCAATCTCAGAATTGAATTCCTCCATTAGCATGATCCCCTGCAAAATTCAAAAGGTTCCTTTATTTTCAAAAGACTTGACTGATATAAATGAGGAAGCAGATGGTACAACTTAAGCATAGGCTTTATTCAATATGACATATTTCTAAGACATAAATGTTGCTGCAGAAGGTAGATTTGCATTGGAATTTTGCAAAAGTTTGGCTAATATATTCATATCCTCACCCATACAAGTAAATGATCTTACTGAAACATATGATATATTCAATATGATACGATTTGCAAGCATTATTTGGTCCAATATGTTCACATAGAACTCCATGATATATTGGTTTCTTTCTTACAGTTAAGATACATCATAGATAACAGCGAGAAAGAAAAATGCCAGATGGATAAGCCAACTTTGAGCCCTATAAAATTTCACTTACAAGATAGGTATTACTACATATGCTGATCATATTAAAAGATTTAAGAACCTATTGAAGTTTGTCAGAAAATTCCACCCTAGCCTAATTAAAATGAAAAAATCAAAAACAAATATATACCTTACTGATTAGCTCCCTCATACGACCCAACAAATTTCCCTTCAAGGATCTCATAAATGCAGTTTCCATGCCCAAATCTTTAAAGTTCTCGATAATTTGAAAATTGAACATTACTAATTGTTCCACCTGTTCAGTAACAACAAAGGGCAGGTGTGCAGCTGATGTAGTAATGGATCTGTCACTGCCGATTAGATATTTATCCAGTGATTCCTGCAGCAAAGAATACTAGTAAATATTGAGGCTAAGAAGCCATTTTTCAACAAATCCAAGCATTACCTTAGATTTCAAAAGGCTAGGGATAATATTCTTAATGAGAGCAGATAATTCATCTGCTTCACCCCTGACCACGCTGCAAGTACTCATATGACTGCTGTTTACTCTTCCAAGCAACAACATCACATCTCTTGACATAGCAAGTAGGCTATCAAGTAATTGCTGCCACAAAAAAGAAAACAAGACCAAAAAACCTTCAACTTATAAACAGAATTCTCTACATCAGCTTGGCAAATCACCAATGCAAAACTTACTTTTTGATGCCACATGCACTTGAGCACAGCATTTTGGTTTGTACTTATGGAAATATTGCTATCAAATCCTACAAGAGTAAATAATGAAGCATAAATGTTGGGCAGAAATGTAGGTCACAATTATGCTATTAGTGATATTAAATACCTGTGCTATTTAGCAAATGAAGCAGCCGTCTTAGATTTTTCAGCTGCTCGGATACATCATAAGCAACATATCTCTGTTCGCATTGTAGGATAATTAGACGGTCTAGGAAAGAGGCTGCTCGTTTAACCTGCATAAAAAATAAAATGTGATGACATATTTACTCCATATACCTATACTAAGATATGTCGTACTTGAAAAGAAATGCAGTGAAGCTTGCCTGCTCTAGGCTGAGATCTTTGCTGAAATTGCTGCAAATCTTTCTAAATTGCTGCATCATTGCCAGGCTTTTAAAGTAGTACTGATTTGCAGCCTCCCATTTGAAAGCACTGCTAACATCTTCGGGCTTATCAGCATGGCTAGGAAGACCAATATCGATGTCTTTAGAAGATGAGCAGCGTTCTTTCATAAGCAAATGTAGCACATCATATGATGGCAGAAGAAATGAGCTACTTGGCTGGCCAGATTCCAGTTCAACGAGCTTATCAGCATGGCAAGGAAGACCAATATCGATGTCTTTAGAAGATAAGCAACGTTCTTTCATAAGCAAATGTTGCACAACATATGATGGCTGAAAAAATGAGCTGCTTGGCTGGCCAGATTCCAGTTCAAACCACATGACACCACCAAAGAGGAATCATAATCAGATTATCATAACAAATTCAACAACGTTGTTATGTGCAAACTCATTATCAATCAAAACTGGTTATCAAACTTAGAAGACCAATGATAAAACTAAAAAGGAATTCACAGATGATCTATCAAATCTCTCACGCTTCTAATTATCCAGTCACAGCTTTTGTTCTTATGCGTTGAAGTTTAACAAGATTTGATTATAAAACTTTAAGAGGGAAAAGTGACTATAAATTGCACAGGTACCTCAGTAATTATGGATCTATGCCTAGATAATCCACATCCTTCCAAAACCTTCAACAGATCACCTAGTGCTCTCTTCTTTTTGAGATTTTTGGTTTCATGTTTCCAGATATGAGCAAATTCAGCTGCATTGTTGCAAATATTTTCCAGTGAAGTCCAGACATCCTCCCAAGCTTTCTTGAAGTGCCCAAATGCAGATTCAGAGAAGAGGGACTGCTTGATAACATCTACAAGCCCTGCAGCATCAACATCAAATCTTGCAATAAGAACCCATATTTCATTCCCAGTGATCACAGTAACCACATCCACTCAGTTTGTTATATACTTAATCCATCTAAGAAAAACAGAAGACATAAAATACTTGACCTTTACTTTGCAAGAAATCAGCACCAGGAATTGTCATAGTACATGCTTTGCAATGCTAATGCAGCCTTGTTTCTCCATTCTCCATACCATACGAACCTAAACCAAAATAGGAGGAATAACTCAGAGAATGAATCCCGTTCAAAAATAAATATGAAATTATATCCTAAAAAGAACACTAGAGAACCTTTCTGTATTTCTTAGCTTCACAAGATCCACAGGAAATTGCAGCACTTCTACTTTCATTTCATCGCAGGTTCTATGTTCAAGCCAAGATGGAACTTTCTCTCTCACTAGCGCATCTTCTTGGTTGAGGACAATCATCACAGGTTGTTGTAGAACATCCTATTCAATAAAAAAAGGTATTTGCAGTTAGATGAAGTAGATATTTCCTAATGACAGTAATCACATACAGGTTCATGATAAATATCTAACTATTAAAAGATAATAATCAATTTCTTTTAGCAGATAGAAATTTTTCTGATAAGAATCAAAACAATGTCACTATCTGTTAGGCAGCAAAATGGAGTGCAGCATAACAAAATATGGCAATGATGCAGATATAGTCACACTAATCATCCATTTTAGTAATTAACATTCATGATACTTGCATGTAAATATAAATACATCCAACAACAAAGTCATATGTCAATAGCCCCCCCAAGATATGTATGAAAAGACTTGGGAAAAGAATAATTTTGAGGTATGGTTCCCATTTTTCCACTAGCATTTGGATCAAGGTGTTGCATGGATCCTTCCAAGATCCAATCCATCATATTATTCTGTAAGCTATGCACATTTTTTCCTTTTCCTCTTTTTTTTTTCTTCTGAGAGTTGAATGTAAATGGTTACTATATAGATTACAGTTTGCACACACAAAACAAAAAAACTTTCCGAGAAAAGGTATATTTTGTAGATTACAATCATGCAATCATCACATTTTTCTTGTGTAACATTAAGGCTTCAACATATAATTTTGAAGAAAATATAGATCAATTAGGAAAAAAACTTAAGTGGATCTTTCCGGGATCCAATCCATCATATTATTCTGTAAGCTATGCACATTTTTTCCTTTTCCTTTTTCCTTTTTTTTTTTTTCTCTTCCGGGAGTTGAATGTAAATGGTTACTATACAGATTACAGTCTGCACACATACAAAAAAAAATTTCCGAGAAAAGGTATATATTCTAGTGCATGACTGCTTTAAAGAGAAAGTCGATCTAAAGCAAAAGAAAATCATGCAATCATCACATTTTTCTTGTGTAACATTAAGGCTTCAATATATAATTTTGAAGAAAATATAGATCAATTGGGAAAAAAACTTAGGACAAAAAAAAGGATAATAATTAGGAACAATTAAGAACAATGAATTAATACATTAAATTTCTGAATAAGTTTCCAGATCTTGCGTCGGGTTCTCCTAAAATTATCAATTGAAGAGTAATTGTGAGGATTCTCCTAGTGGAAGAGTTTTAGATATTCTTTTAAATCTTTTTCTATAGATCTTCTGCCAGCTTCAACATGCTCCAAAACTCTGAAAGCAAAACAAGTCATAAATTAAATATTAAACATGATAAAAAAGTAAGAGAAGATATTATAAATCTAATGAAGATTAAAAAGTTAACTAAAGACTTACAAGGGCAAGAATTGCACATAATATCCAAATGCATTGTACAGGATGTTCATTTTTGTTCTCATAATACGACTGTCACAAGTCAATTTTAGAGTTAGGTCATGATAATCAACATATAAAAGGAAAAAGAAAGAAGGAAAATATATCATGCGCCATGATTTCAGTTCAAAGATGTTTGTTCCAACAAAATTGATGCAGAAATGGTACAGGACAGAGTGAAGAATGAGGGTATCTCAGAATTGTACCATTACATATATTTGAAGCTAAAAGCATAAAATATTTATAGGAGCACAAACACACATCCATATGCATGCTTATATTTGACGGCTGGCTTTGGGCGGTCACATCAGCCCAGTCAAGCTATAAACAAATCAAACTTTGTTTTGGGAAATATGGTGGAAATGCCATCACCAGGGCTTCAACCATGTACCTCTCTCCAAAGCAAGGTAATACGAGAGGGGTGCTGACCAATGGACCCAAGTCTTGTTGGCTAAAAATAAATCATATTTTAAATTGTAGGATGAGTTTCATGAACGACTTAAATTAGCAAACCATATTATTTACTGAAATCACTTCAAAATATAATAATCTATGTTTGTTTGTTCAAATTTGCACCAAATAGGATTAAACTAAATCATTGATAAGTTTCAATAAATTTGTAATGGATTTTATTGCATAATAATTATTAAAAAATAATTATAAAGCCTGCTCTTTTTCCGAGAGAAGAGTTAGTCAAGCCAAACCCACATCCCTTCCAAATAACAAGGGTACAACAAGTCAAACAATTTTCAAAGTAAACACCGTTATAAAGGATTTTTTGGCTACCAATAAAATATGTTATTAGTTATATGCAAATTATTTTATCCATTCGTTGCAATAAACTCATTATATTACCATCAACAATTCATAGAGTACTTCACATTTTATGCTATTGTGCTTACATCAATAAAGTTTACTAAATGATATTTGATAAAATAGAAAGATCTCTAAATGTTTTACTGGTAGCATTAGGGTTTAACCAAAAATCATTAAATTTCACAACAGTACTTAGAATGGAATATTCCATTCTTACTATTACTAGAATGGGTTGGGAGTCTTTTAACTCAATGTTTCAAATTTCCCCCTTCGATTCTTTTCAACCACAGTTGGGCATGAAGGGACATGCTGGATCACAAAACATAAAAATAAAATTGCAATGAGAATATCTTACCTAGAATAAGCTTTCAAGTTGATACCATGTTGAAGCTGGCCATGGAAGGCGTTTCTTAAACTCTCCAACACTTGAAGTTTGAATAAACTCCTCGATACTGCATGTTAACATTGTTAGAAACTAAAAAGTCTACATGCTAAAAAATAAACTGGATCATTAAAGACAAAAAGTGCTGACACATGCCTCTGAATCGTAAACAAACTATCAGCTTCAGCATAACCGGAATGAAGAACTGCATGCAAGGGAAACCATAACTGCAGAAAAAAAGCAGAATGTTCAAAATGGCAATTGCTTGCCATCTTTAATACACAAATGAATAAATGTACAACTAGCTCAGAACCTACTTTTCCAGCATTTATCTCATACTGTTTCTGAACATCATCAAGTAGAATAGGCCAACAATCTAATTCAAGCTTTTGCCAAGAGGACGCCAGATCATATATTGGTTGGAGCTCATCTGTAGAAGACTATTAGACATGAAAAACTAAACAATCAACGAAAAATCTTCCACCAAGATCAAGATCTTACTTTTAAGAGAGAATCTAGAAGCATTTTCCTGCAATGATTGGGCTCGACCAACTAGAAGTTGCAACCCTAACAAAGCCTTCACAACACAAAATTTGCTTTAAGAGAAAACAGTTACCAATATTGAGTTGTCATTTAACACTACAAACAAAGTAGTACTAAATAATAGCATCAAGCACTAACAGCATACCTTTGACAAAGGTGTACTCAGTGGCATTGCTAAAAGAGTATCTGTAGTGTCCAATATTTTCTGGAGAACTGGATCGTCTGGCCACTCATTCAGAAAAGATTTGACTTGTTCCTGAATGACTACCAATGGTTTTACCATTTTATGCATAACTGAAGCATTTGAATCCTGTAACAAATTAAAGAGTTAAGATATGCACAAAAAACATACATGAATTAACATAAGAAAAGATCATCTTATGCATAACCCTATAGATATTGTAGACATGAGTTGGCTGACAAGATATGCCCAAAGTTCGCTCGTACTCCAAGCATATGCAAAGTAAATGTTCTGGCATTAGGTTGTCATCCAAGATGGAAGAAGGTAATGCCTGTAGGCCTGGAAAGAAAAAAAGAGGCTATAATGACATTATTATACAAGAAGGCTATATGACTGAGGACCAGTTAACTGTATAACCCAGTACAGATCACCTTTTATTATTCTGGCCCCTAATCTGTAGGATTCCATGAAGGAAAGCAGTCTCTGTTCATCAGTAATGAGACCAATGCCAGGCTGAAATGCATCCCCCCCCCCCAAAAAAAAAAAAAAAAAAAAAAAAAACAAAAAAAAAAAAAGGGTTAATCATGTGTGTGTGTGTGTGTGAGAGAGAGAGAGAGAGAGAGAGAGATCATGATCTGATATAAGTTTACATATTAGTCAGAATAAAGCAGGCATTACATAAAACTGACTCTTAGTGATACCAAAGAAAAAAATAAACTAAATTGTTCCTAAATTATATTCAAGATCACATACTTTCTCAAAATAATCACTGTATAATCCAGAATTTTTTTTTCTCACACAGCAAGTTTATAATTCTGAATATAACTAGCTCTTAAGCATCAAAAGAAACAAGTTTCAGTTAAAAGTGATCTGAGCTTTTATACACTTGGCAAAGTGCTTATAATTGGTGATGAGTTTCAGTCATACTGCGTTCACTTAAAAAGTCTAGTGCTATTTTAAATCATCAGGGAGTTGAAAAATGCAATTTGATTTACAAGTGTTTAGGCAGTCTATAGAAAAGTATATCTTAACACTAAGCTTTCCAATGTATAATAATGATTAGAAATAATGAACTACCAGACACATAGAACTGACACAAGGGAAGTATTTCTTCCTAGACATAAGGCATGACATTATAATTAAACTTAAGGAGGATAAAGATTGATTTATAAATATGAACAGTTATTTATAGATTTTGGAGGAAAAGAAAAAAATCTCAACGAGAAGAGAAGCGAGAAGGAAAAGTTTGGGTAGGATTTTAAGTACAAGGGGAAAACACAAAAAAAAAAGAAAAAAAAGGAAGAATGTGTCAATGATCAAGTATAGCAAATGATAAGCGGGGAATGATAGGGGCAGATTTTGTGGGATGACATGCTTTGCTGCACATTGTTTCCTTCAAAAGATCTTCCTATTTTCAATCTTTATTTCATATAAAAGAAGCTATTTCACCTCATGAAAAATAACATAGCTCATGAAAATATTACAGACAGAACCATTTGAACAATCTCAAAAGTAACAAAAAATGAAAAGTGAATCTCAGATAAGTTCAAACAGAACAACATCATTAAAAATCAAAACTAAATTTTCAATCAGAAACAAGGCTATATCAAGAGAACTTGAAAATACAGTACTGCTGAGTGATACAGTATTTCCTTTAATTTTTTTTTGCACCTACCTATCCTAGAGTTAGACGAGACGGTTAGGTTAAAGAAAGAAAATATGAAAGAAAAATAATTTTTATTCACACTTACCAAAAGCATTTTAAAGAGATTAGGAAGCAGAAAATAAAAATTATTTTTAGAAATTGAAAACAAAAAACTTTTTCTAAAACCAAATGCTTAAATTTTTGAGTCTCATTCCTCACAGTTGTTTCAGAGGGAGGTTGGTGGACAGTTATGTTGGATACAAGCAGATGAACAAGTGAACATGCTGTCACATCTTTGCACTGTTAAATTTGAGTCTCAACAGTTGTTTTTGGTGGACCACAAGCATGGTCTCAATTCCACAAGGGATATAGCTCAATAGTAATTCAGGAGCAATACAGCATAAATAATTTTTACAATGTGGAGAATAAACGAGAATAAGAAAGTCAACTAAATGAAATTAGTGTTCCCTAGAGTTTTGATTAGCAATTTCCCAAGAGAGTGTTTCCATCGCACCAACCTTCAACAAAGTTGTATTATTCAATTACAGCGGGAGTAGACCCATTCATGTGGCTTTGGCAGTGGTGACAAATTAAAAAACATTTTCTTGTTGAAATAGAAAAATTATTAGTGTTTATCTAGTAATGCCCTTGTTGTTTTAATAGCCAGTAACATTCCATCCAAAAGGGTGTCACTGCAGCTTATTTTCCCTTCATTGTCTGATTGAACAATTTTCAGGTGACATGACAGACTGTTAATACCACAAACCTCCTATCTGCCCTAAGGCATGAAGGAAAAGGAACAGAGAAATGATTTTACAGGCGCTGTGTGGAATGTTACTAACCTAACAAAGAAATAAACAAAACTTACTTGTTCAACAAGATCACTTGAGCCAAATAATTCATTGTGGACAAGTACCACACTCTTTAAAATGGAGTCAGGAATGAGGTCCCATTCATCTTCTTTAGTTTCATCTTCTTTAACATATCTCTTCTGGAAAAACAATAGTCTCAATACGAAAAATACAAAAAACAGAAGTTAGGGGCACAACCAACAAAAGGAGGATTACACTGGTACCATTTCAGTAAATTCTTGTTGCATCAAGGTCTCTTCATTCTCAAATGTCAGTGGCCCATCCGAATCCAAATTGCTGAGTTGAGACATATCCCCTACCAAAATACCTTCTACCTTGATCAAACGAGGCCTAAACTTATAAAGTTGAGCAGCATCTTCTTTTTTGTCTTTCTTTTGTGATTTCATATTCATCCATAGGCTCGTAAATTGACCAAATATCTCATCCAAGAGCTAGCAAAACGAAGCATGATAGAATATGTTAAAACTTTCCTGCGACATGCATGTCCGAGAGACAAAATCAACATGGGGGCTTACCAGGAAAGAAGCCTTGTCCATCACAAGAGAACAACAAACATGATGTGCTGCACGAAGGAGCATAATATGATGAATCGTAGTTTGTAGCTGTACAAGTGAGACCTGTGGCCATGCAGCACATTTCATTGCCGTTATAAGTTAATCGTAAATGAGCTGGAAATAACTCATAATGAACTGAAGCATCACTAATATGAATGAAATTTTAAGATCAACTACGCTATAACAAGCAAAAACTTAAGTCTGCTCACTGATTTGTCAGTACTGATATCACTTGATATGATAACCAACTTTTTCAATAAATTGAAATCAACAGCCTGGACACTTGCAGATGCATTCAGGTCACAAGCTATATTTTCAGGTCCTCCATCAATCAGCTCAACCGGGTATCCTCCAACCGGCAAACCTCTAGGAAATTGCATGTAAGAATAAATTGTAGCCTGCAGCATCAAAGTCCTTCACACCGTCAATCACAACGATGGGCTCAAACGGAAAGGTCACAACTTTGCACATAACAATAGGATTTCAACACCATATTAACCAGTCTAAACAACAATATGTTAAACCAGTATTAGATGTTTCACATTGCCAACCAGAATAAGAATGCAACACCTATTTCAATGCCCTTAAGCATCATCCACTTACCAAAATCCTTTCAATACGGTGTTCTTCAACTTTCTTTAAGTACTCACTTTCCAGAGCACTAGACACAACCACTGATAAGCCCAATTTCATTTCATATACAGCAACTTGAACTGGTTGAATCAAGTCAATATACTCAGCAAATTCTTCCGATAGTCTTTTAATAAAGGAAGCAGAAGTGACCTGAATATTCAAAAGATCAGACGTAGCAACAGATTGTAAAACAAAATACATGGTAGACTGGGAAGATGTACATGGACCCAAAACAAAGAACCTGCAAGTTTAATATGTGCATATTGTACCTGCCAATTGCAAGCTTCGTTAATCATCGGTGGGAGATCAGTGCTGCCTTTCAAATTCTTAACAAGATCCATACAGGATGATACAAGCTTCCGGAAGTCAGCACATACTGATCTTAAGTTCTTATATTTTGGAGGCTCAGGACGAAAGACAACCTGTAAGAAGTAGACCATATCAAAAATCTGTGATCAAATCAATTACATTTATTATTTTATACATATCAACCCATGAATTGTATGAGTGATCTCCAGACGGCCAGTGTGCAGATGGCTTTCACAGATTGTTTCCCCAATGGTAGTGCCACATACAGATATTCAAGAAATTATGGAGACCATTGCAATCCAAATTGATGCACCAAGCCTGTGCCAACAGACTGCAAGTCAACAATTTTCCAGTATATGGCACAGATGTGTCCAATATCACGCTGCTAATTAAGTCAAAAAAGTATCTCCTATAACTGCAGTCAATCATAGGGCTGCAACTCAGGTGGACTGGGTCAGGCTGAGGGTGAACCCAAAACAACTCAACCTCTATATCTCCAACACTAAACCAACCCAACCCAGCCACGGGTTGAGACTTCTATAACCCATTTCAACCCAACCCTATCTTAAGCAAAAATCAAGCTGGATTGGTATAGTCAAATCGGGGTGAGTTGTGTCACATTAATTGAGTTAGATCCGGTAGGATACAAATTTTAAGATAGGGGAAAGGTTTAGGATGCTATTGTTGGATTAGTATCTGCTAGACAGAGGCTTCATACTTTCATCAATTTTGATGGCACACTTGTATACAATTTAACAAACTCCGCCAAGGCTGCAAGCCCGGGTAAAGGAGGAGGGTTGCGTTAGGTAGCTGACAGCCAGCATAAAACTCCATCAGATCTTCTAAAATATGAATATACTTCTATACAATTTAACAGGGCTAAAAATATAATTATACAAACATACAAGCGAGGTTTTCATTACCACTAGAATATAACAGTGCAAACAGTACAGTACCATTCCAGTAGGTTTTTGGCGGTTGGCACTAGTACACACTACACAGTATGTTGGTATGGGACAATGTGTAATGTTTTTAATACCCAGTAATGTATGTTCCAGCAAATACTGATGAGAGATTTGACAACAGTTTTTGAAACCTTGCATATAAATAATCCATTTAATCCATATGAACAAAAATACTTAATGGAAGCATAAATATGGATGACGGTTCGATTGGGTTGTGTCAGGTTGGATCAGAAAGAGTTTGGGTTGGGTTGAAGGTTAAACCCACCACAACCTTAGTTGAGGTTGGCTAGGGAGAAGGGGGGTTGTTTCAGGTTGACCCTGACGAAGTTGCATCCCCAGTTGACTGACAATTCCTATGAGTTGTAACATGTTAAGCAACAGTTACTAGCATTTTCTCTCTTAAATGTTCTGTAATTCTCTGGACTGGCAGCAAAACAAGTGCATGTCAAACATTTATTTATACACCAAGTGAGAATCTTCCTAAGATTGGTTCCCCATTATTAGCATACTGCTGCTCTAAAATATCATTGAGTTATGACCAGTGTTGTTAAAGCTGCTAACCTAGGTCCCCATGGCATAGTCACTTAAAACTTCCAGGCCATGGTATGCTGAACTAGTTTATATCGAGTATACTGAACTATATCAATAATAAACTCGTAGAGATATGGGGGTGTCCTGAGTATTGGCCTGTTGAATCAACTCTCAACCCAAGCAAACCAACACTGTACCAGGACAGTACCTCTGAGCAAACCAACAATGTACCATGACAGTACCAGCACACATCTGGTACTAAGATTCCAGACCTTGCCTAAGACCTACTTTTGCCCCTTCATTTCTCTGTTCTAGAAACCAAGTGGCAAATGTTTGTGCTTGCTAGCCACCCGGGTGACTTTTCTTTGCTGATTGTGTCATGGTCCTCCAGCTAGCAGATTACTTCCATTGCTTCCTCACCCTCCTTCATTCTATAGGCATCAGGTGGCAAGTTAAGGCCCAAGAGGCAGTAGGCAGCTGATTGAAGACATATAAAATGAAAAAAAAAAATATCATACATAAGCATATGTATGAACTCCTGAGGGCATGTAGGCTTTTCCTCCCTATGCAGTAACCTAGGCACCCACCAGGCCACATAAAGGGGTCCACCAACTTGTCCCACCTAGGTTTTTCCACAAACTTGGTAATAAGAATAGTTTCAATATCGATCTCATGGAACAATGCAGTAATTTATGTCCTTTGGGAAAAAGAAGTGATCATATCTTCAGAAGAGTCAGAATTAGAAAGCAATTTTTGGCTAGAAAAGAGAAAAAAATTCTTGATCATTTATTTGATTACAATAATGCAAGGATTGACTTAAAGTTAAAAGCAATGTTCACAATCTCGATCCTATGAATTGTACCAATCAGGTATACAGCACAGTACCAAGCTGAAACATACTCAATACATGGATGCACACCAACTCAGTACCGATTCACTGTTTTTGCCTTCTTTCTTTTTCTTTTTTTTTATTTTTAAGATTATTTTGAGATTTATATATCTTTAGATTATAATTTCAAGGGCATTTAGTGTTATTTTATTTCACATTGCCCTTTAAAGAAAGAATTATGGCTTAATGGATGTAATTCTATTTATCAAATTTAGATTTGTAATAATCAAATATAGACAATGTATACTTTTAAGCTTGAAATACGTATATTAAATTGATTCAAATCACAAAATACATAACAACATCTAGTCCATTGTAGAGGTTTTATGCCACTTACAGACATCTAGATCATTTCCATTGTCAAGACATAAAGGTCGATAATAACAAGACAAGGAACTAAGGTGAATGCAAGGTAAAGATTCTATGGATGGTTTAATTTTGAGAAAGAAAAATCATACTAAAAATTGAATTGACACAGGATAATATTCTAGAACATTAATGTAGATGGTTTGATCTTGTACACCAAAGAGAGAAGGCCTCTATAACGTTGATTTTAGCAATGAGCTTAAGGACTAACAGGAAGGCTCCATCACTTATGATGCTCTTTATTTATAAAGTTTTCAACCATATATTAAGTCGTGCTCATATCCTTGCTTCTCTTAATGCACTTTATTACAACTCGTTCGCCCAAACATACAATAAGAGAATAGTTTGTGTGCAGCCACTTATCATTTACTCAATTTTTCCTGTTATCTTCATTGATCCTATATTTCCACATTACTTAAGAAAGATGTTTTTTTAGCGAGAAGATCACTTGATTTATCTTTATTATTTCATGGTTTTGTTAGGAGTTTTACAACTCAATTAGCAGTCATCATCCTATTTCCAATCTGTTTCTACTCTTAACATCAAATGTCTTCTTGTTATACAACTCAAGCATATGAAAAATTAGTAATATGATCCTTTGATTAAACAAATTAACAAACTACAAAATCTCTTGGGGTATCATTGAGTCTGAAAAAATCTGTTGTCTACCCTTGACAACATTGTTGAGCATATGGACATTAAAAATATGATATCTGGTTTAGACAATTTTATGCCTTTTATGGTTTCATTGTTCTTTGAGCACATTTGCTACATACCTATGCATATCAGTGTCTGACCTAGTTTTCATCAGCTACATCTTTCCTTCCAAGTTTCAATAGTTATCATGTTAATTCTTGCTTTTGAACTTTTGTCACCATCTCCTTACATTTAACTCCACTGCTTTTATGTTCATCTCACGGATACGGATAGGCTAAATTATCCCAATATATAGCTGGACATGACAGCCAATTTTAGATAGGCTAACTTATGTTGACAAATAGGTGAAGCTTGCACACAATGGTCTAGCAATTTTCTCGCTTCTAGGCTCATGTTTGCACTTCTCCATCTCTCTAAAATTGTCGCAGCCTGATTTACATTCAATATCTACTAGAAAGGCTTATATTAGGATTTTCCTTAGCTTTCATTTTGTTTATGCAACCATTGTTCCCCCCAAGAGTTAGAACAATAAAAAAGGATTCTAAGGTTCGTATGGCTAAACTGAATTTTCTTCTTCAGATCATTAATGCGTGAGAACTTGTCAAAACCAATTACCATTCGTGAAAAGTATTTCTATTTGTTTATGGTTCAATTAAGCAGACAAGGCTCAGATGGTGGTGAATTTTTTCACTTACAGGCATGTCGTAGGTTATGAAAATGGCTATTAATGATGGGCCAAATTTTTATTCGCATATAGAATATTGGGGTTTTATGCATATTGGGGTTTTATGCATTCAGTAGTTGAACCAAAGAAAACCTCTTTCATGGGGATCCATACAAAAACTACATGTGATAGCTTTTGCCATTCTCAACTGATTTGGAAATTGATTATAATCATGACGATCTTCGTTTCAATGCCTTGGATGAGGACAAGGATTTTAAATTTCTATTACAAGCCTCCTTGTGATAGAATATACAAATTTTTCCATACAAAACCCACCATTACTTTCATAATTTTTGAAAAAGAGAGAAGAACGGCATCCCATGGCCTTCTCTCTTTTTGGTCACAAGATGGCTTGAATTGGCCCAAACTGAGCAAAACCACCTTCACATCAACAACTCCCAAAACAAGAAGCCAAACTGATCCAATTCCACACCAGTGCAGGTGGGCATGCCCCAAACTGGGAGGTCCAATCATTTTAGCAGACCCATTCTCAAAACTCAGAAGTATTAGGTTAAGAGGAGGAATGCAATGATTATCAAGGAAACATGTCATGAGAAAAGATTCTGTGATCATGAATTTCATATGGCTTTTCCAAGTCAACAATATGAAAGTGTTCCACCCTTTCCAAAAAGGGGTAGAAACTGTAGCAACTAAGTATTGAAATACACAATGAATGATATCAAGAACATGAAGTAAAAGATCATGGAAGCAGACAACATAGAGCACACCCCTATTTGGAGATAGGTATAGTAATCAAAGATGACAATTTCTGATATTCAATAATACTAAGTGATGCAGAAGCATTTCTCCAAAGCACAAAAAGTAATAGAACAGGTATGGTTATCAGATATGATAACTCATCAGCTCCAAAACATAGAGACACTATTTTCTCAATGAAAACAACACTTTACCAACTTGAAAGCCAAAATGATCCAAAATGCATGACAAAAGCCATGTGTCAGTGATCGATAAAATGGTGACATAGAAGTACAAAAAGGAAAAAAAAAAAAAGATGTTGGGGAAAGGAAATCAAAAGTGGCACCATGAGCACAAAGAAATGAAAATCAATTCAAATGGTATGAGTGCATGTGTTAAGAGAAAAAGGAAGGCCTTCAATAAAGATGGATATGAGTAACAAAGAGTCAGACATTAGAAGAGAGCACAGAACAATCAGATGAACGCCATTTAAATGTACTTGCATTAAAATAAACCTATCGTAATAAGTTGTTAGAAATGGCATGTGAGGAATTATAAAGTTCATAGTTTTTTTTATTTTTTTAAATGCAAATAAAACTCAGAGTTAGAAGAAATAATGATCCTATTGGTTATGATTGGTTAGGGTTATAATGATATAATGGTCAATGAAATATAAAGCTGAGCCTGGTTAGATATTTTTTTCCAATGTCATCACGGTTGCTTCATCCTAGCAATTTAGACAGTTTTAAAACAATAAAATAGGCATGTTGCCTCTCCATTGCAGCAAGCACATATAGAAGCCAAAAAAGAGCTTTGATGAGACCCATCCTTGCAATTTAGACAATTTTGAAGCAACAAAAAAAACATGTTGGCTCTCCATGATGTAACCAGAAGTTACGCAGATGGTTATACTGAGATGCATTGGGTGAATTGCATTACTAAGAAATAGTGAGCTAAAAACTGAGAAGAATTGGCAAAGAATATACAGAATTATGACATTCATGTTAATAGAAGCAAGTCTGCAAAAATTATTGTTTGCTTATATGCAAACCTAGGAGAAACAACTACTCCCATCACAAAAGAATGCAACAACTACTCCCATCACAAAGAATGCAACAAAATTCTCCGCACTGTCCACTAGTGCCAATGACAAGCTCTGACCAAAGCAGAAATATACATAAACTTTTAAAGTAATTAACCGGCAGCAAACAAATGACTTCTACTTTTAAGTGGTCATGTGAATTCTCAAATTTCAGATCTATAATATCACAAATTCTACAAAAGGGCAAAAATTTCACTTTGCAAACAGCATCACATTATGGAGAGGAAAAGTCCCATAGTACATAAGTTTTTCTCAATTGGTTCTCTATAAAATTTCAAAATAATAGATTCAGCATCAAATAATGCCATTGAGATGACCCACCATGAAAAAGTTGCGAACCATTGCTAGATGAATATCCAATATTCCAATTAATAGAACTAACTATAACTAAACATTTTCAATAATACAATCACATATTAAGTTATTGGAGATAGATTTTGCATATTTTATCATGTGGCAGTGATACGGTACCATTATTTCCTCAGAGTCAAATTTCATAATTTAAAAATGTAACTGAAGTAAAACTAAAATTCTGGCAACTTTTCATTACCACCATAAGGACAGATGTTAGCATGATAAGAAAAAAAGAATGGCATTCAACTAACTCTAGTTGTTTAAATGCCATTAAAACAAAAGGACCATTGAAACTATTATACAAACAAAATAAATTGATGTCAATTTTCATGATATATTTTCTATTGCATGAGTGATGAATAAACAAGTGAATCTCGCCTTTTCTGAGACTCAACGAACCAGATGACACAAATACTAACAGAATATGCCAGGAGAAAAGAGGTCATTGTTACAGCAAATTAACAGAATATGCCAGGAGAAAAGAGGTCACTGTTACAGAAAATTTTAGGTGAATTTTATACTGTGAAATTTAAGTAATGATAGAGAATAATCTTTTAACAATCCCCTAAATTACAAGAGACTAAATCTTTTAACAATCCATGGTAATGATAGAGGTAAAAGTAGGCCTAAACTAATATGAACAAAAATAATTAAAAAAGATATAATTATTTGTAATTTGAGTGTTAACTTAGTCCTAAATAGAGCAGAGTGGATGAAGCAAATTCATGTAGCCGAACCCATGTAGTTGGGAAAAGGCTTAGATGAGTTGAGTTGAGTTGAAATTGAAGTAATGGACATGGAAGAAATTTAGAAAAGGGTTTTCGATAGGAAAGTAAAGAGCATGACCTTTGCCTGTAGTTGATTCCGTTGCGACTCCAGATTCTGTAATGAAGATATTCTCCGTTTTTCATTATCTTTTGTTGAGATCCTTCCTACCATATGCTCACATTCTCGGCGCACCTACATACAGCCAATTAGCAAGCCAATCAGCGATCAAGCTTGTCTTTTGAAAAATATATATTAATTCAGAGGCATATATCAAGACTAAAATATGCAAGCTTAGATGTTAAAGTGAGGCAGAAAATTGCATATGCAATAACATAACTCAACAGTTCGTAGCTCTCTCACCTATTCCAGAAAGAATGTTTTCCTCCTTTGTCCAGGACACCAAGAGGAGAAACATCTAGAATACATAACAAGTCTTCTGACAAATAGAAACCCCTAACATCTTGAGTATCTAGGCTCACTTTGATGGAAGTTTATAAAATAGCGAACCGAACATAAGAAGGATCTTTAGCCATAATAATGGTTGAACCTATTTTACTGGTGGCATAGTCTATTTACATGAAAATGTGCATCGTAGTAGAACATATCTGTTGGTTTATCAGGAAATGATTGTGGAAAGTTATTCTATATTTTCCACCATAGGTGAAGTCTAAACCATGGTGGACAGTCATATTTTCAGATGTTCAAATGAGTTAGCATTCTCTTTCTATTCAACAATTGCAGGACAACTTATTTATGCAGGTGTTCCCTTATCATGCTGCCAATCTCTCCTCTCTTATTCTTAGACCCTGATATATAACATTATTAATTTAACAATAAACTATCATAAAAAGAAAATTTAGATATATGATATTTGGTGGAATATTACAATTATTCTCACTTTAAATGAACTATATGAAACCCAATATACCATCCTACACAAATTCATTAAACATTCTTTATCCTTATTTTTTTTTACTAACCATAATATTTCTACATCTCAAATAGATGATCATGCTTGCATCTAAACCTCACATCTAAACTAGGAGCACTACAGAATTTAGACAAAGCTTAGTTATTTAGTTTTTTTTATAAAAAGTTAATTAATTATTTTGGTTTCTAAGTTCAAAAGGGATAAGGTTCCACAAACACAAATAACCAGTATGCACAAATTATCAAGAATTTCAATAGTTTGTCTTAATTTTGTAAGCAGGTTTGCAATTTTTTAGCTTTATCTATATATACTTTCCTAACTAAGAATGCATCATACTTGTTAATTTTTCACTAATAATTTTTGCATATTAGAAGCATCTTAATAGATCTTTTTCAGATACTTATAAGGTATACATTCTCCAGCCATTGGAATTGTTGGCCTGGGTGCTAATTAATGCGTCCACTCGGAATCCGAAGAGTCCCATAAGTGGGGGACTCTTCGGAATAGGAGCAGACTCTTCGGAAGATAAGCCTCGGGCTTATCCGTCTGTGTGAGCCCTCTTTAAAATGTGAGACCGAAGGTGTCATCTGTGAGGAAAGTCTTCGGAGAGGAAAGGTGTTCTGAGAGAAGGACACAAAGGCTCTTCCTCCTCTTTCCTACGGCACCGCGGCTTAGGGGTGTGGATGCATTGAGGACTCTGGTAGCCCTCGACGGCCGACGATCCCGTTTCCGCTGCTGTTTCCGCTGCTGCCAATATTGAGGTATGTCCTTTATCTTTGGCACCTTCAACGGTACCTTCAATTGGTATCAGAGCAAGTTTGGTCGTCACCATACTTTGAACGGTGGCCGATGTGAGGAAGGCGGAGGAGCTGGCAACGATGGTTGTGCGCTGCCTATCTCCTAAGCCTTTGATTCCACAGCTGGCGCTCTACGATTCTGCAACACAAAAAAAAAGGGATAAAAAGCACTGCTTGCATGTTTTTCGGAGAACAGGCGTCCAAACCTCTCGCGCTGAGTTACGAGATTTAATGAATCAAAGGTTTTTCATTCCTTCCTTCGTTGGAAAGAAAGGATCGAGAGATTTAATGAATCAAATTACAGTTTTTTTTTCCATTCCGCATTAATTGCAGTTTTTTTTTCACCTACCTGCCGTGGATGGGCCCTGCTTACAGCTTAGTAATTGTGATGCACTAAGTTAATCTTCATTAAAGAATGTAACATCACCCAGCTGCCACGAATGGGTCTCTCCCTTGTCCCTGAGAGCATCTATATGCACCCCAATTGCAGTTTTTTATGCACAGTTACAATCATATTTATTTCCGATAAATATTTCTGTATGCATAATTTATTTATGCTTAGTGTATAAATTTATTTATGCCTAGTGTATAAATGTGTTTTATGCATTTTTTTTCTGCTTGGCATAATATACTAATTTGTGCATTAGGGGTGTTTGTCTTCTGCATGTATATTTATGCAAATATGTTTTATGCATTTTTTTTTTCTGCTTGGCATAATATACTAATTTGTGCATTAGGGGTGTTTGTCTTCTGCATGTATATTTATGCTTGGTGCATAAAGAATATATATGTTGTTTTTTAGTTGACATGCGGATTTGTTCCAAAATTTAAAAAGTGGATTACATAGATATGTTCTATGGAAACTTATCAGATTCTGTGTTCCATCTTATTGAATGAGTGATGATTATGAGCATAGCAAAATTTTCGATCTCATTCATAAGATAGAACATTTGAAATCTGATTTTTTTCCTCACTAACAGTAACATATGTGCCTGATGTCCATACCTTGCTTGACCAACAGAGAGTGATGGCCTCCAAATCTGTTATTGCTGATCTCAACAAAGGTGAGAAGCTAGATGGACAAAACTATGACATGTGGCATAGAAAATTCAAAACCTGCTGAATGACTTAGAAGTCTTGGAAACCCTGACAACTTGTATGACACCACCAGCGCCTGGCACTACTGAGCAACATCGCCTTGATCGGGAAGCCTATGACAATTGGGTCAAGAAAGATCGTTGTGCACGCTTTACTATGTTGAGCAGCATGCACAATGATCTTATTGGCAATTTTGAGCATTGCCAGACTGCTCAGGATATGTGGAACCAGCTCAAGATAAGGTTTGGTCAAACTTCGGCGACAAGGCTACGTGCCTTGAACCTTAGATTCATTCAGTATGTCAAGGATCCCGATCATTCCATGTCGACCCACCTTCGTGTGATGGAAAACATTATTAGGGATATGAAGGCTGCTGGAGTTGAACTTACTGATGAACAACAGGTCCTAGCAGTGATTCGTTCACTACCTGACCCTCAGTGGAGTCAGATGAAGCTCTTGATGACTCATAGTGAGCACATCAAGACTTTTGAGGATATTGCTCGTCACCTTAAGCTAGAGGCTGATCGAATTGAGACTTCCCTTCCTTCGGCCTATGTGGTTACTGATGGGTTCGAGGCCCAAAACAAACAGAAGGTAAAGGCACGTAACAGAAGTGCTCAGGGATATAAAGGAAAAAATGTGGCCAAACCTAAGCGAGGACGTCGAGGGGGCAAGAGAGATGTGACAAAGATTAAGTGCTACAACTGTGGAGCAAAAGGCCACTTTGCTCATAATTGCACTGAGCCAAAGAAGGTAAGCTCCATATTAAGCTCTCTCTATGTTTGTTCATATGCATTAGTTGCTGACACTCTCCCCGATTGGATTGTAGATTCGGGAGCGAACAAACATATAGTGCGAGATCGAGCTGGGTTTATGGATTTTCACCGGATACCTGTCAATACCCAGTTTGTCATGCTTGGGAATGGTCTGCGTGAGCAGGTTTTGGGAGTAGGAGCATATCGTGTTACGCTTCGTGGTGGACATGTGTTGATCCTACATGACGTTTTGTATGTTCCAACTATCCGGTGTAATCTTTATTCTGTTCTTGCCCTGTTGACACTTGGTTACACTTTTAATTTTTCTGGTGACTGTATGTCAGTCTATCTTGATGGTGTTTTATCTTTTTGTGGATATTTGTCACAAGGTTTCTTTAGACTGGATGTTGAAATGAGTGCTTATTATCCCTCTTTCTCTTGTGCTTCTATTCCTGCCAATGATAGTTTTCTGTGGCATGCCCGACTTGGTCATGTGGGCCAAGATCGGATGGAAAGAATGGCTAAAGCTGGGCTATTGGGCCCTCTTACCAAGATAAGTCTACCTGTGTGTAAGTCTTGTCTAGCAGGAAAGGCAACAAGAAAGCCTTTTGGTAAGGCTTCTAGGGCCTCTCATCCATTAGAGCTAGTTCACTCTGATATCTGTGGACCCATGAGTGTCAAGGCGCGACATGGCACTTCCTATTTCCTCACATTTATAGATGATTTTTCACGATTCGGGTATGTATACCTGATTTCCCACCGCTATGAAGCGCTGAATTATTTCAGACGATTTTTAGCTGAGGTAGAAAATCAAAAGGAGAGGTCTTTGAAGACTCTCCGGACTGATAGAGGTCGCGAATATCTATCTGAGCAATTCCAGCGGCTCTGTGAGGAAAAGGGGATACGCTGGCAGCTTACCATTCCTGGGACACCGCAACAGAATGGTGTTGCCGAGCGTCGCAACAGGACTTTACTAGACATGGTTAGGTCGATGATGGCGCAAGCAAATCTTCCGATTAGTTTCTGGGGCGATGCGTTGTTGACTGCTGCCTACATCCTTAACCGTGTACCTAGTAAAATGGTATCCTCCACTCCATATGAGCTATGGCATAGCATGCGACCCTCTGCGGATCATTTGCGCCCTTGGGGCTCAGCAGGATTTGTTCACAATGCCTCCCATAAGTTGGGAAAGCTGGGTCCTAAAGCCAACAAAAAAGGTGTTCATCCGGTACCCTGAGAATTCGAAGGGTTACGTGATGTATGGAGCACATCCTGATGGAGGGTTGACTGAAGTGGAGTCCAGAGACGTGGATTTTCTAGAGAATGAAATCCCGAGTATTGGTGAAATTCGAAAGGACCTGTCCCTGTATGAGTTATAGGAGGACCTTCCCACTATCTCTGGCGAGGGAGGAGATTTTCCACCTATCTCAGAGATCGCCACAGATAGTGGGAATGCTAGGCCCAGTGGGAGTGTCGCACCAGACAGAAGGAGCGCACAAGCTGAGCCTAGTAGGAGCTCACCTATGAGGGTTGATGCACCATCTGCTGAGCCTAGTAGGAGCTCACCTATGAGGGTTGATGCATCATCTGCTGAGCATAGTAGGAGCTCACCTATGAGGGTTGATGCACCATCTGAGAGCGGTCTTCAGGGTCCAGATCCACAGTTACGGAGAAGCAAACGTGGTCATATTCCACGACGATATTTTGAAATCGAAGGGAATGTGTTTCTCTGCACTCCGTTGGATCCAGATGAGCCTGCTTCTGTTGAAGAGGCGCTCGATTCACCTGCTCATAGTGAGTGGCAAGCTGCTATGGAAGACGAAATGGTATCGATGGCCAAAAATCATGTGTGGGACTTGGTAGACCTTCCGCCTGGGCGCAAATCTATAGGAAATAAGTGGGTTCTTAAGATTAAGCGTAAGGCTGATGGGTCAATTGATAAGTACAAGGCTCGTCTAGTGGCAAAGGGCTATACCCAGATGGAGGGTATAGATTTTGAGGAGACATTTTCTCCTGTGGTGAGATTTGCCTCCATTCGCCTGATCCTAGCTATTGTAGCCCATTTAGATTTGGAGCTACAACAAATGGATGTTAAAACAGCGTTTCTTAATGGATGCTTGGATGAAGAGATCTATATGGATCAACCCTTGGGCTTTGTGACCAAAGGACAGGAGGGCAAAGTGTGCCGCCTTAGAAGATCCATATATGGTCTCAAGCAGTCATCTAGGCAATGGTACCTCAAGTTTCATGAAGCCATTACATCGATTGGCTTAGATATGATTGAGGAAGACCACTGTGTATACATTAAGAAATCAGAAGATGGGATTCTGATCTTGGCGTTGTATGTAGATGATATCCTAATTGCTGGGAGTTCTATTGGTGTGATCAATGCCACTAAGGAGTGGCTGTCCTCTGTCTTTGAGATGAAGGATATGGGTGAGGCGATTTTTGTGCTGGGAGTGAGGATCCTAAGGAATCGTGCTAAGAGGTTTCTTGGTTTGTCACAAGAAACGTATATTGAGAAAGTCTTAGAACGATTCCGAATGCACTATTCTAAACCCGTTGATACCCCAATAGAGAAGGGCTGTACTTTAAGCATCGATCAGTGCCCTAAAACTGATGAGGAGAGGGAAAAGATGAGCAGGATCCCCTATGCTAGTGCAGTAGGGAGCTTGATGTACGCTATGTTGTGTACTCGCCCTGACATTTGCTTTGCAGTCGGCTTGGTTAGTCGATATCAAAGTAATCAAGGACTTGCTCATTGGGTTGCAGTTAAAAGGATTTTTCGTTACCTTCGTGGTACTGCCAATCTCACCCTATGCTATCAGGGTGGAGATTTGAGATTAAAGGGTTTTTGTGACTCTGATTGGGCTGGTGATAGAGATGAGCGTAGATCTACCACCGGATATGTGTTTATTTTTGGAGGTGGAGCTGTCACTTGGTGCAGTAAGAAACAAAGCTGTACCGCCCTGTCCACCATGGAAGCCGAATATATTGCTTGTTCGGCTGCTGTCCAGGAGGCTATATGGCTAAGGAGGTTCTTGAGGCGATTTGAGATATCTGCTACTCCACATGAGGCTATTCAGATCAGTTCTGACAGTATGGCAGCATTACAATATGCTAAGGATCCTAAGTACCATGGAAGGACCAAGCATATTGACATCAGATATCACTTCATTAGAGACATGGTCAAGCAAGGAGAAGTTATCCTACAGCATATCTCCACCGGCAGGATGCTGGCTGATCCTCTGACGAAGCCTATTCCTAGGGATGTGTTCCAGGCTCATGTGAGGGGTCTAGGTCTGTATAGAGTGTGACAGACTGTGATATGTTTCAGACTTATATAGGAGTTTGTGTCTGTTTTTTATCAGACAGGGATTGTATGGACATCAATGACTATGTGTTAAAGTTTATGAAATGTTTATTTTCATTATTATGATGAGTTCATATTTATAGGCACATATGTGTATAAATGTCACAGGCTTAGATCAGCCCACTCACACGGGTGATCGCCCTGACACTTTGTAGTGGGCAGGATGAGACTAATGTAGCCATTATAGATGCTTGAGTAGCAATGCATGAGTTACAGAATGCATAAGTTGCAAAATGGGCTACATATATTATAACTGAATAGATTATAATAATAGTCGCCTCAGTATGGACTGAGATGAGACTCAGGAGAGTCGAGTACGGTGAACAATGCATATATGATGTATGCATTTTGATATGTCAACTAAATCGTACTAAGCCTGTTGTAGCCGAACTAGGAGCATTAGTGAGTGCTCGAGACAAGCAACTTTGTGATGCTTGGACTTGTGTTCGTACGGTGTTTGAGTATGACATGGCCCATTGAGTGGGAGCTCCACCGTAACATGTATTATGTTACATGTGCTTAAGACGACCTTGTAAGGAGTAACGTGATATATACCTTCTCCGTTACTGTGTGAGCCTTACAACTATGTTGTGTCCTTGAACTTGAACCTATATCATGAAGTTGGAGTTCAGGTTGACTTCCTTAGCCTTGTCCTCCAGGGTCATGGAATTGATACGGCCACATGAGACAATCCTAGGAAGTCAACTGGATAAAGATGGACTGGTATGAGTGTTCAAGGAAGATTATTCGTGACCACATCTTATGTTTGTGATCCATTGCCCGGGAAATCATGTGTATGAGTTGCATATGATTATGGATACTAACATTATGACTTTGTGTTTTTCAAGTACTGCTCAGGGTAGATCTCTTGAGGGATTGAGAGTACTTGATCAGGTGTGATCGAATTATCTAGGACACAGACGGGATTGGATTATATTCTAGTTCACTGCGTTAGTTATTTATTAACTTAATGCAGTTTATCCACTATGTGTCACTATATGTGAGTTTCGTCGGGTCGCACACCCCACCGCACTGCATGTTGAGAGAAAAGAGGTTATTATGTTCTTGTGTGGACGAGTGAGAGATTGTTGGCCTGGGTGCTAATTAATGCGTCCACTCGGAATCCGAAGAGTCCCATAAGTGGGGGACTCTTCGGAATAGGAGCAGACTCTTCGGAAGATAAGCCTCGGGCTTATCCGTCTGTGTCAGCCCTCTTTAAAATGTGAGACCGAAGGTGTAATCTGTGAGGGAAGTCTTCGGAGAGGAAAGGTGTTCTGAGAGAAGGACACAAAGGCTCTTCCTCCTCTTTCCTACGGCACCGCGGCTTAGGGGTGTGGATGCATTGAGGACTCTGGTAGCCCTCGACGGCCGACGATCCCGTTTCCGCTGCTGCCAATATTGAGGTATGTCCTTTATCTTTGGCACCTTCAACGGTACCTTCAGGAATTGTAAAGCATAAATCCTATAGACTACTCTATCCAAGCATACAATTGAGAAAGAAGAGTTGAAATCAGTGAAAGATGTCTGATATTTGTTCAAAATGCAGTTACTCTGATTGAAAAATGTAACTAAACCACACAAAGGACATGATTTTTTCACTCATCGCTTATTTCATTATTTTTGTATGCATATAGTTACTTGTTATGCATTCATGCAATGACCATAATCCCAGTAGACAGGATCGATATGGTTGAAATTTTGACCTACACCATGCCATTGTCAGAAATGATTGGCATGATCGATATACACATTAACTTTCAAAAGTACATTATATGCTTAGATTTCATAGGCTACAATATGCAAACTATTATGAATGAGTAAGCAAGCATCATCCATGTGCTTGCAAACCGATATTCAAGGACCATACAGAATAAAGAAGAATAAATTTATGCATACCTTGATTTCAAGCTCCAGTAGGGCAATCTTTTCTAGTATCTGTGAATGCTTGAACACATACTTCATTGCAGGATCAGGACCATCTGGATTTAACAATAGATGGAAGCGCAACACCCCTATGTGTAACCATGCACAGCCAAGATTGTACAAAAAATCTGTTCAAACGAATAAAGAAAAAAATTTACTACGTGTCAAATGGCATTTATTGTCAAGATAAGCAGAACATAAATATCCAAAAGGAGGGCGGCTTTTCAACTGAAAATATAATTATGGAACAAGTTTATTATATTTGTTGACAAACCAGATTATCATTACTAATACTGAGACGTACCACCGGATGGGCCTTTGAAGTATAGTTCCTTAAGCAAAGGTACTATAAGCGAATCCAGCAAAGAAGTCAGTACACTGTTACTTGAAAATGAGATGCGTGACTTTAAAACGTCAAGCTCTTCTTGCTGCGGTTAACACATGCATGGAAAATTGAAATCATGATGAGGTTAAACCACATAACATGGAGACCAGAATTCTGAGGAATACAATCAAGAAGTTGATTCTAACAACAAAAATCCCTGCCAAGTGCTTTGATTGATAGTCATACAAGCATTAAAGGCAGGTCATGCACATCAAACAAATGTTTCCTTAGTAATCTTGGAAACACCTCATTTCAATACGAACTATACAAAAAAAAAAACATCTTAGAATAAAAAAAAACTATCAGCTAAATGATACCTTCTGCAAGTACCAGGCAACAGAAATGCACTGCAATTATAATCCATAACAGGGAAAACATAGACCAAATGCCATTTTCATAATGAATTGATCCATAAAAGAACAGTAATCATGAAATTGCTTCAGAAAGACAATTAATGGAAGATTGCTTACCGTTATCCAATTATCCAATAGTGGACAAAGAATTGATTTTATCTTGCAGAAATCATCTTTATCAAAAGAATTCTCATGTACCAGTAGGATCTGTAACCAGTAAAACCAAAAGAAAATCAAGTTATAGATGCTCATGCACAGAAAACCACATGGTTACCCAACAAAGCACCTGTTTGAAGAGAGAATCAGCAGCAGAGCGAAGAACACCAATTAAATCTCCCTGCAGTTGAGAATCTTGCCAAAGACATCTGGAGAAAACTCTAAACTTCAAGCAGTTCATATCATAATCCTTTATACAAGAGGGACATTGACTGCAGCAGAGATAATATTATGCCTATAAGAAAAGACTGACCCATAACATAAAATGAATGCCATCATGATCAATCACCATTCACCATATGACAATGAATAAAATATTAGAAAACTGCATTAATCTGGGATTTTTGAGTTGACAAGATGAAGCAAATGTAAACTTCATGAAACGAGACTAAATAGTAGCCCAACCAAACGTGAGATAATAAAACCATAACCATCTAGTTGTATCCCAACTATCTGAGGTTGTTATTCTCCACATATTTGGACCTAAGGTCAAATGTTGCTCCAAGCTTCTTCATATGCATTCTCACAACCTTCATCTATGTTACCTTAGTTCTTTCCCTCATTTTCTATCAATTTCTGCTTAATTTGTGCAACTCTTATTATTCCTCTAATTTATTCAATTTTCAATCTATTTATTACACTTCCATCTTAACATTCTCATTTATACCATACTTGTTTCTGTGAACTCTCTTCGCTGCCAAGCACCCTGAGCCAGACATGATAATGCAAACTGAATGCAATTGAAGATGTAGAAGATGAAGACGCTAGAAGAGCAAGATGATACTATCCATCAGCAAAACAACAACAAGAATAAAGGTAGCAATTTAGTTCATAAAATAATAGATGATCTTACATAATCATGTCTATAGTCGCTGCTCTTGTTAGATACACTAAGTGACATGATTCATCACAACCAGTTCTAGAGCTTATCTGCATTAGATTTTAGAGAAGACAATTATTTTGTGGAGAAACAAAATCATACCAACAAATAGCATAGTAAAATAATAATAATTCTTCTCAACTACTGATATATTGTCAGGTCCACATGACTCCAACAATAGCAAACCTGATGCAACTCCTCCAATTGAACCACAGTATTGGTGTCACCTTGATCACCCTTGGTTGTAATATATGATGACATGCAAACAGCTGTAATAAAAAGACAAATGAAACCACATAAAACAAAGCTCATGAGTTAAAGAAATAAAATTGGAACCTATAAAAATTTCAACAATAGACATGCTGAAGTGGAACCGGAAACAGCTGAATTTGATAAGGCTACCCAAATGTAAAACACTTTGTCGTTATATGATATAAAAATGTCATAAGTAATCAAAATGGACAAGCATATTCTGACATGTGCCTTTACAAAAGACAGGTAAAACTGGAAACATGCCTAGCAAAAACAGAGAAGGGAAACACATCATCAAATGTTCCAAATTAGAGATCTGGTTCTGGGATAGGTTTTGGAAAACGATATAGATAGGAAAGAAAGAGGGAACGCAAGGACACTGCCTCATGGACCCCTTGCTAACTTCACAGGTACAACAAAGTTTCTTTGTAGAGATAACACGAAAACACCTGCCAACATTTGTCAATCTCCTAAAATTTAGGGATCTCTACATTGAAGGATTTAGTTCATATGCTAGATGCATATAGATTATTTTTTTTTAGAAAAAAAAGGAAAGATGACAATTTTCTGCTGTTCAATTCTTCTCAACTACTGCATGCCTCCATGAAGTCCTAAGGAAACATGAAGACTAGAAAGAACTTCCTCTAGCAAAGAATGAAACCCTTTCCTTAATAATATCAAAGAATAAGAGGGAAGAGGAATCTAGTATTAAGATTTTCTTATATAGAGTAAAATTTTATAAGAAGAGGCCTGTAGACTATAATCTGTGATTTTCATTTTTAGCTTTTAAATTTTTATTTCTTTCTGATTTCATTATGTTTACCATTGTTAATCATATGAAAGCATTTCTCCCTCTTTCCTCTTGTTTCAACCTGGTTTCAAATTTCTTTCTTTTTTCTTTTAAGAAGACCTGGTTTCAAATTTCATTTTTCAGGGTTTGCTTATTAATATCTTACAATCTTGTCTGAAATTTAATCTATCATCAAACATTTCAACCCACCATGCAGTAAAATAGTAGCCCAACCATTGCTAGCAAATGTGTGACTTCTTGAAAAACATTATGTAATAGAGTACCTTCTTGACTAATGCATGAAAGACAACCCAAATTCCTTATGAGTTAAGGCTAATTCTTTCCCAGCTTTTGGTGCATTATTCCGTAACTTCTGTTTTACCATCCAACTCACCTCTCTTAACCTCCCAATTTGTGGATTCAACCTTCAAAATGACTCTAGAACACTAACAATTGAAATGAAAAAAGGAATCAATATAATTTTGGAAGGGAACTAGGTACAACTTAAGAGATTGGGGAAGGGATAAATTTTCTATAACAGCACTACTACAGAACAACAGAGGCTGGAATCAGAACTGCAGAATTCTTAAGATGTCTAGATGTCTTAGAACTGTATTTTAAGATGTATATTCTGTGTTACAGAAAAATGAGACCAATTAAATAATAACTGTGTTAGAATTGTCATATTTAATTTTATGAATTTTTACAACAGATAAGCTATTAAAGAATGGCCCATTAACATTATCTATACAAATTAATAATAGAGAACATAAATATCAGTTAGTAAAACAATAAAGACAACAATGACGATGATGTAGCAGGAATTATAATAATAATAACAACAACAACAACAACAACAATAGCAGCAGCAGCAACAGTAATAAAAGAGTTTATGTGACAACTCCTCAGCTATTTAGTTTCTTATGAGCAAGCAAATGTTAGACAGATAAAATTTACAATCTAATCATTATGTCATGTATGATGTTAATATAATTCTATTTTAATCGACAGATTAGCAATAAAAAATACTCCAAGTTCATGAATATATTGCTGGACCATTGATTTGGATATCAAGCTAGCAAGTCTTTTCAATGTGCACATAGGTGCTGCATTGCTGTTGATATGATTAGAGAACAGTCCAATTGACTGTTTAAGCATCCTCAGTGATTGTCTTCCATAATCTTGACAGAACATGATGCCCCTTTTTCTAGTATGTTGATACAGAAACATATATCCTAGTCAGTTTCATAGTCCATGCTTTCTCATATTTGCAGTTTTACAAGTTAGTCACCCATCTTCAAAGAATAGTTCATCTGACACATGAAAAAGGAAGATTTCCACAACAAATAACTGATCCTAAAGATAGGTCAACCAAATTCAGTATGGAAAGCATAAAGAAAAAGTAAGACAAGCATTATAAATACCTTTCATTGCGAGGTGTCGAAGGTCAACATTAGTTGATAGAACTGCCTCCATTACTAAATGATTATCTGTAAAAAATTAAAAATATCCATGCCTTACTAAATAATTACTTTGTAAAGTAAATAATAGACAATAAAAAATTTAAAAATCATACCACTAAAATTTTGCTTTAGTAAATTTTTTCCTGGCCAAACTGCATTACAAAAGCTCAATAGTTCCTGCACTTTGTAAAAAACATCGGCAGAGGATGGTAAAATAGGATGACCCCCATAAATCCATAAGGTGAGCTTTTCTACGTGCAAACTCCAATTTGAGACATTGTTAAGGTTCAAACTCTCCGACTGCAACAAGAATTTCGTTGACAATTAATGCTTTAATATGAAACATGTAAGGAACATCACACCTGGTCAAACATATCCTTAAAAGAGAAGAAAAAAAATAAAAAACAAGCGTACCAATAAAGCATCCACTGCTTCAGGGAATCTAGGCTGCAACTTTATTACTTCCTTCCTTAAACAGCTCCAAATTACCAACAAATATTCAAATTGATATGTGGTAATACTCTTCCAAAATGATATATGATGTTCAAGAATATTGGAGTATATTTGCAACAGTTTCTGGGACTCCATAATTACTTTAAGCACCTCACCTTCCAAACATCTCAAAGAATTTAATACTGGAGCTAAATAAAACAATGTCTTTTGTCCATGGGAATAATCTATTTCAGCATTCCATTGTCTGTAAGTAAGCCGCAACAAGTTCACACACTGGATCGCATTACCAAGACATTTATGGAAATTCTCAATATTTCCGTCTGAACTGCCCAACTCTACCAATTTCATAGAAAGTAACGGAAGAGGTTGCTCATCAATATTTATTTTATGATAAGAAATGACCTCCCTCCTGCAATCTAAAATACAATTCCAAATGGGATGGTCCATTTCTTGTTCAAGTATATTCAAAAAGGATTTAAAAAAATTACAATATGGTTGCAACAGGGAACTGAACCACTTGAACCATAAAATATACAATGCGAGATCATTTTCAGTTGCTTGTTCAATAGTCCAGTTTGCAGCAATGAAAAGCATCTGATTGACCAGTGCCAAATCAAATTCCACAGGCACATTATTAGACTTGACGTTCTGCTGGCGAAGAGCACCTGGAAATAAAAGAAGTTGTAGCATATTTGCTGGTATAATAGATGGCTGAACTTTACTGCTCTTGTCAAATGGGAAAGTTCCATTACTGCTCAAACTGAACTTGTATGAAGCACACTGTGAGCCCAAGAACTCCAAATACATGCAGTTTTGCTTTACATAAGCTTCTTTTGAGTACCACAAAAAATTTCTCAACGTATGGGGCACCGGCCATCCTCCTGGCAATGATAACGAATATCCTGACAGTGGATCTAAATCATACCATTCAGTACCAGATAAGTAGGAATTTTTTGCTTGCATAATTGTGTCGGTCCCTCAGCCTCACCCAATGCTGACAGGTAAGTATGCTCCCAGCTTAG
This sequence comes from Calamus simplicifolius, assembly GCA_900491605.1. Lineage (NCBI taxonomy): Eukaryota > Viridiplantae > Streptophyta > Magnoliopsida > Arecales > Arecaceae > Calamus > Calamus simplicifolius. The sequence goes on from UESW01004724.1 coordinate 450,777, forward strand.
CTGGAGACTCCATGTGAGCTGGTTGCCACTCATGAGAAGATGCTGGAATAGCTGAATCCAACGCGTAAGCTCAAGAAGAGTGATACGTACACCAAGACATAATCCAGCTGCTTTGGCATGCATATGTGCCTTGCTCATTGCCAAAACCAAATTGGTAACAGGTATACCAGAGAAAGATAAGAGTCTCTTTACATCGTTCGTTTCACTACTAACAGAGTCATCACAGCGTGGTCCATCAAGCAGCCAATCTGGTTGCATCAAGAAAATTTCCAATCCCCTGTTTCGCATGGCTCTAGAAACTTCACCATGCTTCGGGTCTACAGTAAGGAACATTCGAAATTTGGGATGGGCATGAAGTATTACAGGCTTCCCATCAACAAGACCGCATTCATTAATAATGATTGATCCATGTGGCTCCACCAAAGAGTTGATTCTATCAAGAACCTGAATTCAAAGACAAAAGGGATAAGCATCACACAAAATAGTAATATACATGAACAGAAAAAAAGTGATGCAGAAATAGATGTAGAAGGAGAATGAAAACATAAAATAACTAAAATCCATCAAGGGCAAGGGTCATCAACAAACCGTGGGACTGCAAAGATTTGCATTGTCTAGAACAGCCCATTCACCGCGTTCAATGGCCCTAATCAGGTCCCCTGCAACCCATTCAAAATTTGCTGATGGCTGCATCAACATTTTCCTTTGCAATTCGAGGATAGTCTTTAGGGATTTATCCAGGTCTTTGCATGACCACGACAAAGGCAAGTGAAACATTTCCAAATCATGCTTCAGCTCTTCAATAATCTCAATTAATGGACTAAGTGTGCTGTGAGATTGAGGTTTCAATGATTCAGCAAATGAAGAGGCTGAATTATAATTTTTAGCTGCCAAAAATGAAAACCACTTCACAAATAGATCTTTCCTACTATTTATTAAATCCTTCCAGTTGACCTCCAACCGTAGACTGAAGTACTCATCAACATAGCGTTCAACCTGGGATATAACTGCTTTAAAACTGCGATAGGAACTATACTGCTCAAAGCATCCAAGTAAATCAGAAACATCAGTTCCAGAAGAAAGGTTTAGTTCAGTCAATTCATTCCCTGTGAGCTGAGCGAGTAACCGAACAAGTGAAGTTTTCCCAGATGAACATGGGCCAACTAAAATACAAAGCCATTGCTGTTGTACACAGTGAAGAGCAGCTTCCAAGCTATGACAAATCCCTGGCAGTATATTGACCTGGCTTTTTAATATTTTTGTAGGTTGAAAATGATTTCTTTCAACATATGCATTCCCCATTATCAAGTGCTTTGGATTGATGTGGAGTCTTGGTGACAGAGTCACTGATGGTTTCAACCCAAATACAGCTTCATAAAGCTTCAGAACTTCTTCTCGGTCAGCTGCAGTACGCATTCTCTGAAGGTATACTATATTTAAAAAGCTGTCAACCTTGGCATTCTCAGGTGCACCTTCAAATAAGAATTCACAATATAAGAAGGCTATGTTAACCAACAGACAATGCAATAATAGTCCATAATGCAGCCAGCAAAACCTTGGTTAAACGCAGCTAACAATAGAAAGGATTGGGAAAACAAATAAGTCTGAAAAATTATTTCTAAGTTGTACCTTCTATAATTTGGCATGATCTAATGACATCACGTAGATTGAACTCCCAGGGAGAACCTTCCTGACCATATTTCCGATAAATCATTGTATCCTCATAAAGACGATTGTTAAAGAAAATGAGCTTTGAAAGTAGATTTGGCGGGATTGATGGATAGTGTGATTGACAGATGAAAAGATAATCATCAGCAGCTAGCTCATCCACATAAACCTAAAAATAAATTGCAGAAAATAATGTTAATGACATCAAATAACATTATTTAAAAAGACAACATAAATGAAAGTAAAAATCGACGCTGGTATCACCAGTCCAACTAATTTTCTATGTTATCTCTACTGCTTAATTTATTTAACCAACCTTAGTAAAGCGATTAAGAAATGACTTTGGGAGACCTTTCCTGCCACCACCCTGACAAGAAGGATTCTGACATGCAAAAACTCGGAATGAAGGAGGGCATTTAAATGTTAAACCCAGCTCTGGTATGAAGACCTCAGCACGGTGGTCCAAAATAGCATTCAAACCCTGAAATTTCAAATCTTTTCTATAATATAACTATAGAAAGAAAACAACAGAGCTGGATGAAAAACCAATATGGATAAGTGAAGTGCCCATGCCTCAAGGACAGATTGAGGAGCAAGATTAAGTTCATCTAACAAAACCCAGCTGCCATTCTTTAAAGCCTGCAGAAATAAATGGATTCGGAATAAATCATAAGTAGTAATGCAAAAAAAAGGGGATGCTAAAATGCACAAAGGTATTGAGTACTCAACCTGGAGAAGGATACCATCAGACCAAGAAAATTCCATTCCAGTCTCTCCCTGAACAGGCAAGTCCGATCCCAAAAGATCCATCATGTCCGTCTGGTGAACAGGCAAGGAAAGGTCAAATCGCTTCCTAAAGCATGACCAAATTCTAACTACAAGAAGAATAGTATTAAAGATCTTCAACCTGTTCAGAGAGGTTGATCCGCACAACAGTATGACCAGAATATTCTGCCAATGCAACAATTAAACTCGTTTTCCCAACTCCTGGACTACCTTCCAAAATAACTGTAACAACTTCTGATGTGAGTCATTGATGCGAAAAGAAATAAGAACTATCAGAAATGCCCATTGCTAAACACGAATTACAGAAGTTATCCTGAAAAACCTGGTTTGGAAAGTTGCATTGCACGCAGCACCCGCAAAGCATTCCTACTAGTAGTAGGCGCCAGAAATTCGAATCCCTCATGCTTACACTCATTGCTACCTAAATAAATGAGTATAGCATTATGAACACAAAAAGTTTACGGAAACAATTATATCCAACAAAAGTGAAACTTATTGGTAACAAAGCCAAGGCGTGCCAGGTCATCATTTTGAAATGCAAAAAGCAAGTTGCACAGTGATGCAATGCACTAAAAACCAAGACAGCATTTGTCACAGAGGTGAGGCAGGCATAAATCTTGGGACAAACTACATTCCAAAAAAAAAAAAGAGAAGGAATAAAGAAAGAATAGTTATCCAGTCAAATCAACTTAAGCAAGTAACTATTCCAAATTTCAAGGAAAGGCTACTGCACATCATTCCCCGAATAATGTCCGCATGTTCCCTCTTCCTCCTTTCTATGGACAAAAAAAACCCCAAGCCTACAGTTAGTCCAAAATTTTAGCCCAACGAAAAAAAAAAAAAAAAAAGGAATAACTTGTCGGGCAACTAGCTCAAAAGGGATAAAACTAATCTATCTCACTTTTCTTATTACCAAACAAAACACAGCCCAAAGTACCAACTTCCCACATCAGCACTATAATGACAACATGGTGACCACATAGACAGTTTGAGGAAATGAATAAAGCAACTAAAAAATAATGAAGTAATGAAGATTAGATAAACCAAGAATGGTTAAACTAGTAAAGGAAGGCTTCACTGAAATGTATCAAGACATAATAGGAAGCGTTTGCAAATAAACATATGCATTAGTCAACGTCAACACCAATGCATCATATACGCATCTGTCATTAAGTATTGCTCAGTAAGCAGAAAACAACAAAAACAATAATAACAAAGTCTTAATCCCAAACTAATTGGGGTCAACTACACGAGTCCTCTTTTTCATTCTACTCGATTTAAAGTTTTATTTTGTGTAAAATGCAAAGATATTAAAATTTTCTTTATTACCTCTCTTCAAATAGTTTTCAATCTACCTCTACCACATTTACTAGCACAATCACCCACCAATGATTTATTATTAAGCAAAAAAAACATATCAGCCAAAAAATGATTTAAATACAGAGTATAAAGTTGATAATATTTCCATCTAATTTCAACATTCATCATATTGTACGCTTATAGATGATCTGCTAAAATGCTAGAATTCATAATATTAAAATTTTAACAATTGTCTTCTACAAAAATAGTAGGAAAGGAAATAACTAAATCAACTAATAGCACAAAAAACCCCTGGGTACACGCATTTCATGCAAACACATATATGGTGTAGGTTATATACCATGATTAGGGTGGAGGTTAGCATTTTCCGCTCATAATATCTTAATCAAAGTCTACAAAAGCAGAACTTAAAATCATACCAATACGTTACAGTTCGATATGGTACAATCAATACGATACAGTATGCATCCCATACCGACAGAATAACAATACTTTCTCTCACTTTCAATCCGAAACTGGATAGTATTACTCAATATCAAATGGTATAGGATGATTCAGCTTGGTCCAAATAGTTCAATTCATACCGAAATGATCCTTAGTACTGTAACAGTACCTTACCAGTAAGGTACAACTCGTAACAGTTCAGCACAGCAAACTTTGTTCATAACACTCTTCCTACATATTTCCATGTCTGTCAAGGCATTATGTAAATTAATCAAGCATCAAAAGAGCCCCCATCAACGCATGCAACCTTTTTTTTTAACTGTACCTAGTGACACCCTAATTATGTTATGACACCACCTCAGATCTACTATCCTAGGGGAATAAATGAAAGTCTTTGGAATTTGCATAAATGGGTGGTATCTGCATACCTCTTCCATCAACCCTGTTTCTTGTTACATAACATGGTTATATATGTTGTTCTGACTTGTGAAATTATTGAAGGGAGGATGTTACACTCACAAGAAAATTAAATAATCAATGTTGCAAAATGAAAATCTGAACTATTTGAAGCGATGTAAAGAAAACTTTGAATGCCCCAGATCAGATTTTGAGAGCCACCAGATCAGAATTAATAAAATGTATCATGTCATTGTAAAACAACATTTTGAAAAGAACTGATGCATAAGCAAGAGGTTTCTAATACATGATATGATTTTGAGTAACGCAACCAGGACTTTGTAGGTGACCTCCAACGGATTATGTTTTCATTCGCAACTAGGACTGTTGATGTTTGTAGCAGGTGTGATATCCTTACTCTACACAATATGCACATGTTCATCTGTATTTATTAAATATGTCAAAACTAAAGAGCTGTTTTGGCCAACAAATTACAAGAAATCACAAAAAAATTGAAGAAAAGTATATCAAAGCCATGCTCAACTTTAGTTTTGTCCAACAATGAAGTGCAAAGATGAGCTTATCAGTGCCATACTTCCCACCCTAGGTCCAAGATGCTCTACCAGTAGTAGGATTCTTTCTCAAAGAACCGGATGTTGGGACTAAATCTACGTAAGACCAAAATTTACCAACCCATGCACCCTCCTTTAAGATTTTCATGAGCCCTAAAATTACAATTCCATCCATTCAATCCAAAATCACATAGCACAAGTCCTCACACGGAAACAACGTCATCCTAACTTCCTGAGAAGCTTGAATTCTCTCTGATCCTAATTTCTCTCTACTGTGTGTCTGTATCCCATACCTACCTTCCCAGACAAGGTTACCTCTCTTTATTTTCTGGCAGCAAAAAGATATGGTCAATGGATGATCAGAGAAGACAGCTATGAAGGTGTCACTACCAATAATGTTTTGTATTTTCTATTTTACTGCATATTCATGTGGGCTCTGTTTCAATGCCAAAGCTAAATATGATTTATAACTAATGCCTTCAAAGCATTTGATTTCAACTTTTCAAGAGTGTTTGATTTATAACTAATTTTTTACAATATGTTTACTACTTATATCATGTTTTAAAGGTTCTAACAGAGTTTTACGCTAGCTGTCAACTACCTAACGCAATCCTCCTCCTTTACCCGGGCTTGGGACCAGCCTTGATAGAGAGCTAGGACGTCCCCGTTAAGAAACGCATTGCATTTGCCTACGGATGTTTCGAAAAATGGGCAAAGGGCGCCGCACCGATGCCCGAGTGCGGTGATAAGTGAGCAAGGATTCCTGCACTACGGACGAGTACGGGTAAAGAAGTTAGTCCATGATAATCAGCTTAGAGTAGCAACTTGGAATATAGAAACACTAACAGATAAAGCTATGAAAATAATGGACACTATGTTTAGGAAAAAGTAAATATAATATGCTTACAAAAGACTAAATGGATAGATAAAATATCTAGAGAAGCAGAGAATGCATGATATAAATTATATTACACTGAAAAACATAAAAATAAAAATGGAGTAGGAAAAATTGTAAACAAAAATGTTAAGGAATATGTTGTTAGGTAATAAGGAAAGAAGACCGAATTATATCACTAAAATTTATAATTAAAAATAATATAATTGACATAATTAGTGCAAATGGACTACAAGAAGGATTAGACCAACAAACTAAGACAATTTGAAAGACATAGATGAAGTAATGCAAGAAATATCACAAAAAGATATAAGATGAGATTTTAATGGACATATAGGAAAAAAGAGGGATGGATATGAAATGATACATTGAGCATATGGATTTGGAGATAGGACTGAAATCGGTGTGAGCTTATTAGATTTTTCAATGGCATATAATCTAAGAATAGCAAACACTTGTTTCAAAAAGAGAGATGAACATTTAATAACATATAAAAGTGGATCTAATAAAAGTAAAATAGACTTTTTCTTAACTAGAAAAATAGATAAAATAACATGCAAACACTGTAAAATTATTCTAGAAAAAAGTTTAACTTCACAACAAAGGATAATGGTAGCAGACATATGGATAAAAATGAAAGATAAAGTAAAACATAAAATTATTAATTCAAAAATTAAATGTTGAAATTTGAAAGAAGAAAAACTAGAATTATTTAAAAAAAATTAGTAAGAGTAATGACTATGAATATAGATAGTGATCCTAACTTAATGTAAAAAAAAAGTAACTAAATGCATAAAAAATATAGCAAAAGAAGTTCTAAGAGAATCAAAATGAGTAGGACTAGTAGGAAAGAAACTTGGTGGTGAAACGAGAAAGTTCAAGCTACTATCAAAATTAAAAGGACAAACTACAAAATTTGGCAAGAGGCTAGCAATGATGAAAGTCTTAAAAAGTATAAGAATACAAAGAAAAAAAGCTAAAAAAGTGGTAAGTAATGTCAAACTTAAAACCTATGATGATTTATATATTAGACTAAATATAAAAGAAGGTGAAAAGACTATATATAAACTAGCAAAACTAAAAGAAAAAAAAAAAAAGATCTACACTATATTAAATGCATTAAGGATGAAGATGAAAGAGTCTTAGTAAAAGAAGAAGAACAATAAAAAAGTTATTTTGAAAATTTATTAAATAAAAATAATTTAATAAATTTAAGGGTAAAAGAATGTGATAACCTAGGACTAACAAATGAACATAAATTTTTTCATAGATTTAGCATGCTTGAGGTTAAAAAAGGCTTTGAGTAAAATAAAAAATGCAAAGGCATTAGGGCCAGATGCGATCCTATTGAGGTTTGGAAAGACTTGCAAGAAATTGAAGTCTTGTGGTTAACCAATTTATTTAACAGAATTGTAACAACTAAAAGAATGTCGAATGATTCAAGAAAAAGCATATTAATACCCATATACAAAAAAAAAAAATATTTAAAATTATGCAAATTATAGAGGGATTAATTTATTTAGAGAAAGCATAAGATAGAGTACCTAAAGATAATATGGTGGGTTTTAAAGAAAAATGAAGTTATCAAAAGGTATATAGAATTGATAAAAGATATGTATGATAAAGCAATAACTATTGTTAAAACAACAATAGAAGAAACTAGTGAGTTTTCATTTACTGTAGGCTTACATTAAGGATATTACTTAAGTCCATATCTTTTTGTACTAGTTATGGATGAATTAACCAAACATATCCAAGATGATATCCTATGGTGTGATATTTATAGATGATATAGTGTTGATTGATGAAACTAAATCTGGAGTAAATGCTAAGCTAAAGATTTAAAGAGAGGCTTTAGAATCTAAAGGTTTTAAGATTAGTAGAACTAAAATTGAATACATGAAATGTAATTTTAATGGGAGTAAAAATACAAATGAAGAAACAGTGAAGATTGCAAGCCAGGATATATCAATGAGTAAAAATTTAGGTATTTGAGATCGATTATCAAGCAAAAAGATGAAATAGGTGAAGATGTGAATCATAGAGTTAAAGCATTATAGATTAAGTGAAGGAGTGCTTCGCGAGTATTGTATGATCGGCGCATCCTATTAAAATTGAAAGAAAATTTCTATAAAACCACTATTAAGCCAGTTATGCTATATGGAATAGAATGTTGAGCAATACTGAAACAACATGTAAATAAATTAAGTGTAACAGAAATGCGTACGTTAAGATGGATATGTGGTAAAACTTTAAAAGATAGAATTAGAAATAAACATATAAGAGAAATAATAGGATTAGCACTAATTGAAGATCAAATGAGAGAAAATCAATTACGATTGTTTAGACATATACAATGAAGACCTTTAGATGCTCCAGTTAGAAAGAGTAATCTTTTAACAATCCATGATAAAGATAAAGGTAGAGATAGATCTAAACTAACATGAACAGAAATAATTAAAAAAATATAACTATTTTACTTAGTCCTGAATAGAGCAGAGTAGAGGAAGCCGACCCCATGAAGTTGAGAAAAGGCTTAAATGAGTTGAGTTGAGATGTTTACTGCTTATAGATAATTATCTTTTTTGCCCCCTGATATGAACTAATTATATATATTTTCTCACATATTTTAACAGCAAATACATTTTTTATATGATTGGTATAAAACATAATATGATAATTTTTGCTCTGTTATTGTTTCAGTATGACCGTTTGTTGTGTATAATTTGTTGCTTTAATTGAAGATAGCCAAACAATGTTTTAGTGTGACAGTTTTTAACTGGGCAAGACTTTAATAATACTCAATAATAGCATGTGACAGCTTTTAACTTGGCAAGATTTTAATAATACTCAATAATAGCAAATAGGTTAATGATGTTTCATTCTATATGTTTTTGTGAGTAAATAGGTTAATCAACTTTTTTAAAGGATATATATATATATATATATATAGCAAATTTTTGTTAAGAAAAATGTAAATGATAGACTGATAATTTGGTGAACTCCAGATGCAAGAAAATAACCATTGGCAAATTTTTTATTTTCTATGGGATTTACATTATATGGCATGTCTAGACCTCTCCCCATATGAATCTGTAACTACTACATCACCTTCTTCTGCAGGCTTTGATTATACGCCATGGTTATGATGAATCAACTTGATGCATCTCAAGTATTACAGTTGTTATGCAAATTGTCAAAAGATTTCCTTCTAAGAATGCATTATGAACTTTTAAATCAATTAATTCTGAAACATTTGATATCAAAGTGCCCTTAATGTTAGATCATGTTCCACCATTTACAATAGAATGAATTTGCAATTTCAATCCAACCATCCACAAAAAATAGATTTCCAGCATGCCTCAATTGTATGCTTTACAATCATTTCAACTTGTATAGAGAATTCGAAAATCAAAATTATAATTGCACTATATACAGCACCGAAATTTAAAAAAGAAACAAGCTGCAAGTAATTGTGGACATCCATGATGATGAAGTTTTCACTGATATATAATTAGTACAGCAGCTCATTTTTAAAAAAAAATGAATCAAGCATTCTACCACATGATAAAAACATTGCTACTCCACAAAATGGCATAGATAATACCTCATATAAGCCAAGTACCTTTAGCAATATAGAATGGCTTGATACCAAAGAGATCTTCTGAATGAGAGTCATTGCAATATAAGCTATCTGCAAGCTTTAGATCATCTCCCCATCCATAGTTTTCCATTTTAGACAACCACGAGTCAACTAAACTACTATCAGCCACCTACTTTATAAAAAAATTACGATTTTCATACAAAAATTATGATTTTCATACCACCTACATGAACTGTGTAAACTATAAAACAATGTTTAAGGGAAGACCAAATCTATTATTTATCTCAAATAAACAAACAAAACCATTAAGTATAATTAAGGATCAGCACAGAAGGAAATGCCCCTAAGAATATACATTTTAGGAATTTGGAATCTTAGCACTTGAAATTCCAAAACAAGTACTCAACTCAACTCGTCTCATCTAAGCCTTTTCCCAACTATATGGGGTCAGCTACATGAATCTGCTTCCTCCACTCTGCTCTATTCAGGACTAAGTCGATACTTAAATTACAAATAATTATATCTTTCTTAATTATGTGTCTATGTTAGTTTAGGCCTACCTCTACCACTATCAGTACTATGTACTGTTAAAAGATCACTCTTTCTTATTGGAGCATCTAAAGGTCTTCGTTGTATATGGCTAAACCACCTTAATTGGTTTTCTTTCATTTTATCTTCAGTTGAGGTTACTCCTATTATTTCTCGTATATGTTTATTTCTAATTATTTCTTTTAAAGTTTTACCACATATCCATCTTAATATGCGCATTTATGTTACACTTAATTTATTCACATGTTATTTCAGTATTATCGAACACGCTGTTCCATATAGCATAGCTGGCCTAATAGCGGTTTTATAGAATTTTTCTTTCAATTTTAATATGATGCGTCCATCATACAATACTCCCAAAATACTCCACTTAATCCAGTCTGCTTTAATTATATGATTCACATCTTCACCTATTTCACCTTCCTGCTGAATAATTGATCTCAAATACATAAATTTTTCACTCTTTGGTATCTCATGGCTTACAATCCTCACTGTTTCTTCATTTGTATTTCTACTTTTACTAAAATTACAATTTATGTATTCAGTTTTAGTTCTACTAATCTTGAAACCTTCATATTCTAAAGCCTCTCTACAAATCTCTAGCTTAGCATTTACTCCAAATTTAGTTTCATCAATCAATACTATATCATCTGTAAATAACATACACCATAGGATATCATCTTGAATATATTTGATTAATTCATCCATAACTAGTGCAAAAAGATATGGACTTAAGGCAGATCCTTAGATATAAACCTACAGTATTTGAAAACTCACTAGTTTCTCCTATTATTGTTTTAACAAAAGTTATTGCTATATCATACATATCTTTTATCAATTCTATATACTTTTTGGTAACTTCTTTTTTCTTTAAAACTCAAAATATTATCTCTAGGTACTCTATCATATGCTTTCTCTAAATCAATAAAGACCATATGAAGCTCTAGGTCCTTATATTGAAACACCTGTTATGAACCAACTAATCATTGATTTTCTAAATAGCCTGAGGCTTTTATGGTTTACACCTTTATGTGCAGTGATGGAAGTTGAAGATACATCTTTAATATTTTCATCACTATCAGATGCAACGAACAATGGTAAAAATACAGTGCAGCATGCGTAGGCACATTACGGACTTCACATCAGAGCATATGAGCTTAAAGAAGATTGCAGCAAAGACAAGGAATTCCAATAGAAAGAGATAATGTTGAGAAACAAAACAGGTATAATAAAGGATAGACTAATAAGTGCTGATAATCAGGAAATGTAAATACTCTTTTAAGGAAGAGTACTCTCAACATTAGAGCCAAGGAATTCCAATAGAAAGGGATAATGTAGATAAATAAAAGAGGTATAATAAAGGATAGACTAATAAGTGCTGATAATCAAGGAAATGTAAATATTCTTTAAGGAAGAGTAATCTCAACATTAGAGCCTCCACTCTGTCCAAGTTCCACTGGGAAAATAAATCAGCTAAAACAACTGACTTCTTAAAATAATTGGAACATCAGAGCAATAGATAGAATATGATCTTGAATCACACAACATTAAATCTAAAACTGCTGGAAGCAGACAAGGAGAGAGAAAGGAACAGCCGGTAAATAAACCTCAATGAAATGATGAGACAAGGTTTAAAAATTTAGGTCAAAGCTACGGATAACAAAGAAGTGCACTAAAAGAAAATGAGAGGAAAAAGCTTAAAAGGCCCAAGGACAAGGCTTCTTGTTGCAGTCAAAACCAAGTGGAATGCATGAATGTCTTTGTACGCCACTGCTTGGGTTGCTCTCGCTTTCATTTTTCTCTTAAGCTTCTTATCTTTTTTATTTGTAATACCTTTAACACAAAGTTCTAACTTATCAATAACAGTAAAATTAGAATTTGGGAGAGAAGTGGATTGCAGATCAAATAAAATGCATTCCAACCAACAATAATATGATTTTAGAGAAAGTGTAACAAACATGAGATCCTTTTCTTTTTTTAAGGGAAACAAACATGAGATCTTGACAATATGTTTAGGCATTATAAGTTTTAGTTACAACTGTACCACAGATTCATATCAACATGCCAGAATTAGAGTATCTTGTAGTGCTCCTATATAAGAAATATAGTTAACATACAAAAAAGCACAAACAATCATTTTCAGATTTTTGGAAGTACCGCCTACCACCTAAAAAATCATGGCCACGATCTTTTCAGTCGATGCCGACTGGGTAGGCTGAGGTGCCGACGGGCCTGACGCAATCGATTTTCCCCTCTAAACGAACTTCCCCAGGTGGCTGCGCTGGATGAGGTCCTCGATCACCTTCTACTGGCGGCAGTCTTCTGGTTCGTGACCATGGTCCTGGTGGAAGCGGCAGTGGAGGATCTTATTGCGTGAGGCTCCTGGCTTCAAGGAAGGAGGGCGCTGAAGATACGACTCACCCTCGACTTCCATCGGGATGTGGAATATAAGGGTGAGTAGGGGGTTAAGGGCCCCTCTTTGGGGCGCGTGGTCGGTTGTCTGGCTGATAAGGAGGCTCGAGCCTCCTGGAACAAGCCTCAATGAGCTCAGGACGGGCCTACTTCTTGCTGGCCCTCCAGCCTCCCTCTGAAAAGAATCCGCCTCGTCGGTGCAGATATACTTTTGCGCGTGGCTTAGCAACTCGACATAGGAACCAAAGGGCTTTTTGTCGAGGGAGTAGGCGAAGCAGAAAGGGTGAGACCCTCGCTTCAAGGCTAAGGTGGCCACAAAGTCTTCGAGATTGTAAACTTCGAGCACGGCCTCCTTGCACCGGACCACGAAGTCCCTCAGGGACTCGCCACTCCTTTGCTGGACGGTGAATAGGCTGTCGGCCATCCGAGGGATTTTTCGGCATGCGTCAAAGTGAGCTAGGAAGGCTCTCTCCAGCTACCGAAAGGAGTTGATGCTGCACAGCAATAGGCGAGAGTACCAAGCGCGCGCAGCCTTCCGAAGGATGGCAGGGAAGGCAATGCAGAGGAGGGAGTCGGTAGCCCCCTGAACCTGCATAAAGACCTTGTAGCTTTTGAGGAGATCCAAGGGGTCAATGGTGCCATCGTATGGGTCTAGCTAAGGCCAGAACAGGATGAAAATTGGCTCCTCAATGATACAGCGAGATAGCGGAGGGCGGTTGTCATAGTCCGCCTCCAATGGGGTCAATGGTGCCATCGTAGGAGTCTAGCTGAGACCGAAACAGGATCAAAATCGGCTCCTCCATGATACAGCGAGATAGCGAAGGACGATTGTCATAGTCCGCCTCCAATGGGTTGATGATTATGTTGCTGACCTCCTCCAGCCACTGATTGTACTCATCTAATCGTCGCTCGGCCCGACGAGCGATCCGACCATCGATTGACCCCTCCCACGAAGATTTCGAAGGCGGGGAAGGGTGGCGCCGATGATGATGCCCCCGCTCGGTCTCCTTCCCATGCCACCGCTTGGAGGAAGTGCTAGCAAGACGGAAGGAAAACCGGGGCCTCTTAGAGGCCTCTCGACGGTGATGCCTAGGTGAGGCACGATGATAGCGGGTCTCCCACTGAGGGGATCTCCCACGGGTGGATTGTTGACTGGGTTGAACCATTCTCGCGCCCGACGAGGGTGGCCTTGGGTGCTGCTGCACGGCCAATGCCTATTGTTGTAGCTCCTGAACCGCCGCCACAAGTGATTGAACTTGCATGATAAGGGTTGCGATTCAATCGTCCTGAGATGGTGGCGATGGCTATGCAGGAACATTGGCCTGAGGAGCTAGGAGACTGGTCTCCGGCTGCTCAACTCCCTGGCGATGCCCCCAGCGTGACTGGTAGAAATCTCCTGGGCGCGCATCACTACCATCTTATTTGCTCAGGAAAAAGAAAATCTATAGCTGGTTGGTTCGAAGCTTTTTACTTCTCTTTTCCCTTTCTGGTGCACCAATTTGTTGCCGCAAAGTCACGTTCCTCGAACGTTGGGTAATGGAGTGGATCCGAAGGATGATGAGAACAGTTCGGGAATCTCCTAACGCCTCCTTGACGGGATTCCTGCAAGAACGTCCCTGAAAACCGATTGAACCGATGGGGACCCTTCGACGCTCAAGTAAGCAACTTGAAAAATAGTGATAAACAGTGGACTAAAAGACCTTAGCCAAAGAAACTTGAAGTTTTGATCCCTTCTCTCGTTATGAACAAAGGTTTTTATACTTGTCCGAAAGTCCTCTTTACTCTCTTTTGAAAGGTTGTTGATTTCAAGACGTTATTGTCTTGCAGCGGACGGACGGCAAGATTGATAGGAACAGACCTCAATCACCCCTGAGTTTGTCAGGGGTAGCCCTGCCTATTAGCCTCCTGCCAAGCTTGATGCCACAAATGGTAGGTGGGCCGAGTCCCGTTAGGCGTACATCGTAACTAGCAGTAGCCATGCGTAATCGTAAGCAATTGATGGACCATGTGGCGATTGCAAGTGGTTGGTAGGCCACGTGACGGTTGTAAGTGGTCCGAGGCCGAGAGGGACCTTGGAGTCCGAGGCCCAGATTCCGTCAGTCACCCTATCCGTTAGCCCTAACATGGCTTGATCAGCCACATCATATCTCTCTAACAGATGGATGGTGGGTACATAGAAAAAAATAAAGCAGTAGCTTTAAAAAATTGATTACAAAACCACCAAATTCTATATTAGTGTTGATATACAAATGAAGTAGCTAATCATCAAAGTAGTTCAGTTGGTTGACATTTAGATACACCAAAGTAGCTGTAGAGGAAATTGCATGCAGCTAACCCAGGAAGGTTCACTGCATAGTCATTGGTGGAAAAGTGAGTAGCATCCTTTTTATTTTTCCTTATCTTTTGATTCTATTATTGTGGATGGGGCATAAAGGGGGAGGGATTGCATGGAACTTGAACATCCAAGCAGCATTGACAACTCTATAGCAACAATCACAACATATAGGGGTACTTAGAATTCTCTTATCCAAGAAAAAGAAATAGGCCATAAGATTCAATAATGTTCATCCATTTCTTAGCGACTTTAAAGCTCCTCAAGATCCATAAGAATCCACCGATTATCATATTAATAGTCTTTGCTGAGTCTATTTCAAAGCAAGATCCACTTTATTGTGGACTCAGCGCATACACAACCAATGGGTCACAGGAATCAGAGACTTCGTCAGCTCTTTAAAGGCAAGTAAGGAAAATACAAGAGTCCAAATAGGTATTAACCTTTTAAAAAGCATCTAGCCATGATCATGGCATTCCACTTAAATTGGCTAGCTTAAAGAATTACTGCTTCAGCACCATCTTTCCAGGAATCGAGACAGAACTGGTATTACTTAAAAGGACACAACCTTTTTCATAAGAGATTCAGTACAGGAGCTTTACTTGGAATGAGGTCTACCCACCCTCCATGCCATTTATTGAAGAGAGCCATTCCCTTCAGCCAAGGCTTCTTAAACTCCGTGACCTCTACAATTGCTGATCTCTCACAGAAAGATTTCCATGTCAGATCAGCATCTATGCATTACTTTGCAAGTTTAAAAAATGATAGTAATACTTCCAAGCATGAATAGTTCCACATCAAATGGAAAAAAAAATGATTTGAAGAGTTATAACATAAGTTCATCTACTGCCAATTCACTTGCACTCCAATTTTTAAGATTGTGTGAGCCTAGCCCACTAATAGGTTAATTAGGCTAGCAAATGAACTTGGGATATTAAAAATGGTATGAGAGCCTATCTAGATATTCAGAAGTTTGTGAGCAATAATAAAAAAAAAGACCACCGTAAGACCAATGACCTCACTTGAGATACATTCTAGCTTATCTTATAGCATGAGATGAAGACATCATCCAATAAAGGAAGATTGTAATACCCCAAAGCATAAATAGTCCCATATCAAATGAAAAAAAGAATGGTTTAAAAAGTTATAACTCAAGTTCACCATCTACCAATTAACTTGTACTCAAATTTGTAAAACTACATAGATCCAACCCACTAATAGGTTAATTGGGCTAACATGTAGGCTTAAGGCATTATTACAATGACTTCCTAGAAGGTGATGATTTGGATAGTGGCCTCCTTATTGTCTCCAATCTCAAGTTATCAATTTTTTTCTTCTTTTTACAATGGCAACCATACTACTTTTGCAACAATTTTAGGTCAGCCACCATTCCTTATGAAGTTGGAACCTCATCCTAGCACGAGGGAGGTTCTAACCACTGGATCAACATCCTATTGGTTGCAACCTCATGGAAATAATAGAACACAAAACTCTATCAAATAAAGTATTCAGAAGCTACTTCTAGTGGACTTTTAACTTTATAAATTTCAAAGTGATTACTTTAGGCCTTTCCAGATTTTCATTACTTCTACACTTTTGAGTTTCCTAAATCTTCACATCAAGATAATGATTCATGTCTTAATCTTCGGTGGTGCCATTTCCATTAACATTCCTATCATTTGATTTTTTTTTTTTTTTGCATTAAGCCATGCCATTTGTAAGAAATTTATAAGCTTAGCAATCAAGCGTCTGAATTTTCCTTCACAAGGAACTATATTAAATTTATAAGGTCAGCAAAACAAAAGGAGACATGTGGCAACTCAAAAAAAATATGGCATCTCTTCCTTCATCGGTCGTTTTTTTTCCATGTTCTTGATTATTTTGGTTCACTTATCAGTACTAGGCCAGACAATAAACTCCGTGCAATACATATACAAATTATTTTTCATAAATCTAAAAAATATTCACCCCTAAAAAATGCTTAAAGTTTGAGAATTAAGATTAGAGAAGATATTTGAGTTGCATCAAAACAGTCTTAGTTCTTCTATTGAGAAAACTAAAACTAGCATTAATTTGAATAACAGATCAAGTTGCTTTATGTTTCCCTAAAATCTAAAGAGCTAAGCAATCGGTCTAGTTGATAAGTAAGAACAAACAAAAGAGATGAACCATGACTATCAAATAATCCAGTTTGACCTTTCCCATAATATCGAAGAGTGATATCACTTTGCTCGGATATCAGTTATCCTCTAATTCCCCACAACCCCCCCACCCAGAAGGGCAAAAGACATTTCCATGAGCAAGGTCAATTATAAATTTTCCAATACATTCTCACATCACACTCGGATCAGTGAATTTATCTGCTTATGCTTGCAGATGTCCACAAGCTAGGAGCATCTAACATTCTTTAATTGTTTTATTTTTTCTTCCTTAGATAATATATTTTTCTTGAGATCAGGCAACGTAATAAGAAACCAAATCATGCTTGAAATTTGCTTTCCCTTTGCAGCGGTGCTGTAAGGCATTCGTTCTTCTTGTTATTCTTCTTTGTTTATGTTTCATCTTTATTAGTTATCGCCATAACAAAAATAGGTTACGTTATTAATCTTCCCGGTCCCACTTAGGACTTGATGCATGAAAGTTATCACATTTATTTAATAAACAAATAGTTGAGAATAAAACACAGAAAAAAGCACAAAGAACATTCCACGGTTTACTGATGCAATGAAACATCAACTAGCATCGACCTTAAAAATAGCTCATCTATCCCTACACTGTAACTGCTATGCATGCTTTAAAGCTTTAATAAACCTAAATTATCACCAGACTTTCATCACCACAATCTAAAAAAAGAATGTTACAAAAAAGAGAAAGGAAGGAAGAAAGAAACCAACTTTTTTCCTCAAACGACTTTTCCTTGCAGCCTCACGATTTTGAGCCAGCCTACGGAGCGTCTGCTAGAAAGTTAATCAAAATTATTAGCTCTTTTTCCAAACCAAAACTGCACTCAATCATACGATCAGTTTGCAATGAAAAGACAGCACCTTCTGATCTCCTGCTTTCCCCTTCGATGCAGCAGAAGAATCCAGAGACACTATAGCACCTTGCTCACCAGCTCCAATCTAAAGACAACACCACCAAACAATCCCAAAAAGAACTAAGCAAGCCCAAAGTCCTATGCCATGGAAGGAGGAGTCCAAAGCGCAAACTAGAGCAGAGAACTCACCGCCTGATTCCCATCCTCGGTGTCGACGTCGGTGGAGGCGTCAGTCCTTGGGCTCGTCTCGACGACGCCGGAATCACCCCAGTTCTCGATTTGTCCCCTGGGGAAGGAGAACTTGCCCATGTCCACCTCCGCCCCGACTGCCGAAGCCGCCATGTCCAAGCTTGCCATCCCCTGTTAGCACCATTAAAACCGCAACCAGCCAAAAGCTAAAAACCTTGCACTAGATAGAAAGGCTGGGAAAATGTGTCCTTACTGCATGGGCTAAGCCTCCAAACTGTCGTTGCAAAGGAGAGGAGGTGACAGCAGTAAGATTGCTGGAAGATTTGGGGCTAAGAATGGGACCTAGAAAGGAGCCAAACAATAAAGAGTTAGCAATAATGAAAGCCGAGCGAAAGGGACAGAGATGAGGCGAGAAGGCCAGAAGGTACTTCGGGTGAGGTCGAGAACAGCATCGCCGAGGCTGAATCCGGGTTGAGGCTGGTCTCCTCTGAAACAAAGTAACAAAACAGAGGGAGAGGGACTTAGAGGTGGCAAGCAAGAACACTTGCTGAGAAACTAGGAGCATAAGAACGCGGTTCCGAGACAGTACCGATAGAGGTGAGAGGAGTACATGGCGGCGGAGTAGGAGGATGAGGAGGAGAGCAATGAGAAGTGGAAGAGATCAGGTTAGAGGAGCCCAGCATGTTCTTTCCCTGTCGAGAGGAGGCGCTTTCTGCTGTTGTCTTTCTCCAAGCTCTGAGATTATATGTCCATCAATGGGATCATCAATCAATCTACCCGTCAGTCAGTCGAATCTCTCCATCGCTCGCCAGTTTTGTGCCTTCCGAGGTGCGTACCATATCACATTATATATTTTTCTGAGTACGCGCGAGTCTATCGGTAAAAAGACAACGGAGGCGAAGGGTGATAGTGGAAGCCCAGCTATACGTGATGTGGGTGGGGGAAATCAATTCAAGGTGGCGTGTATTGAACTGCGGGTCTCCTCGGCGATAACCGTAATAATGGCGAAGCGGACGAAAGCCGCGGGGG